>CM077154.1:34402713-34838640 GCA_039583875.1 Platanthera guangdongensis
TTTTTGGTAGGGAGCCTAACCTAGCTATACCTAGGGACTGCCCAAAACTCAGAATTTTTGACACATTTTTCCTAAAGTTTCTAACTTTATTTAATAAAGCTAGGACAATTTAATTAGGTGGTCTAATGACCTCCAAACCCTCCCAAATTTTGGTGAGTGGTCCCTGGGCTCATGTTATGTATCTGTATAACGTTTCACGTAATTTTGATGTGTTTTGAATAGGTATTGACCCAACCCTAACTTTACCTTAATGAGGGTATTTTGGTCAAAAAGTGCACTTTTGATTTTGAGTGACCAAATCACCTCAACAGAGGCAGAAATTTGGGCCACTGACTTGTTATGGCACTTAGCACCTCCCCATGGAATGTGGGGTAGTGTGGAATTGATTTGCCCTAAGTTCCTAGGCCAAACCCTAAGGAGGGACCTTTTTGCCTTGTGAAGGGCATAAGTCCTAAACACCTTGGATGAACATCAAATTTTGCAAGGAGGTTCCTAGGATATATAAAACCGTATGTTAAAATATTAACTAATTTTGAAAAGGGTAGGGTCCCCAAAACCCTAACCCTAGCTTAGGACCTAAAAATTTTGTAGTGTTAGTTTAGGTTAGCTAAACATCTTGAAATTTAACCAAATTTGGGTTGTGAGGGAATAAGGATATTTTGAGTCTCTGGTAGTTTATTTGGGAAGTTTTGATCAATATTTGTAGCACTTCATTTGTAACCAATAAGATTGCCCTAATTAATAATTAGGCTATTGTGATCTCACTGCCAATTGAAAGAGCATGAAACATTGGCAGAGGTAGTTTTAGACCTTAATGTTCATGTATGAGTTTTGATAGAATTTTTGGACACCTAGTTAGGGCAGCTACTTCACAAGTGCAATACTTCAGTTACTTACTAAATAATTCTTACAAGAGCCCAATACTTGTTGAAAAATTATGAAACTTGTTACATAGTGTTCCTAGCTCAATATTATCATGTGGGACTTTTTGTGGAAATTTTGGATGTTTAATTAGTATACTTTGTCCATTAACCCATAAACTTGAAATTTCATGAGAAAACCAAGTATAGCGTTATTATTAAATGTTAAATTATGAAACTTTTTCTAGGGTATTTGTAGGCCATCACAATCATCCCTAAATGTTCTCTGAATTTTTGGAGGTAATATTGCTGTAAAATCTTTTAAAATGACTTTTTATGAGATATGTTTGAAATTACATTTAAGGTCCTAAACCTTGCTGAAAAATTTGAAGACTTAGGCTTTAGAGTTGATTATGCATTTAGTAATTAACATAAATTTATTGGAACATTATCTTGTCTGAAATTGCTACTTCATGTTCAAACTTGCACTTTTTGGATACTAGAATAAATGAATTAATTATCATACAAATTAGGAAAATTATGGATTTCTGGATTTATGCTTCAAATGTCATTTTAGCCCTCTAATAATTATCATAGGGTACTGGATGAGTATTTCATGTGCTTCCCTTTTTACGAGTCATGTAGCTTAGGTGGTCTGCATATAACAAAACTGCAGGAAGTCATTTTGGATATGAATTGGAGCATGTGTGATGGGCCTTGATAGTTTGCTGGAAGGATAAGTAGAATGGGTTGCATCTATGGAAGATGATTGAGTAGAGTGTGGTTTTGTCTAGGGTTTAGAGGCGTTCGGGTCTGACGAAAGATCGTCCTACCCAAGGAGAGTTGGAGTCAAATCACCCTAGGATTAGCATATCGGAACATGAGAAAGCAAAGGGTAAGGGAGTCAACCAATAACAAAATAAGTACCTTGCGAAATTGAATGCTGGGCGTAATCCCAACACAGTTCCTAGTGCCCCTTGAGAGCCCTTCACAGGGAATACTGGGGGCAGTCCTGGGTTAACGTAAACTGTTTTAACAAGCTGAAAAGAGTAACGTAGTAATTAGGGTTGCACATTTCACAAACACTGTATCACCAGAAGTTAGTTGGGAGCTTCGGCTCGGATGGTTAAAAGACGGACTTTGGGTCCGGGAGCTTCAGCTCGCTTGTTGAGACGGACGTTTTGGTCCGGGGATCTTCGGCTCGGTTTTTGTTTACGCTAAATTTGCATGTGCATAAAAGGAAAGAGAAATTAAGGTGGTGGGTCTTCGGTATTGGAGGGTCGATGCACCGACGCCAATACGTTGACTCGGCAAGTGTGTTTAGCACTTTGCCAACAGAAGTCCGGTGCGCCAGCCGGCAAGAGTACGCAGGAGTCCGCTTCGTGCACCAAGCGTTGAGGCGTACGATAGGTCTGACCGGTAGTGCTTTACTGGTTTAGAGGTGGTCGAGGCCCAACCCACCGCTTCCGTCTGCCACTACGGAGGTATCCTGGGAGGTTACGGCTCCAGAAAGGGGGAACTAAAGGTTTGTGTGCACAGAGTCGGGTGTGTGTGTTGCACTTGCATGATACATCATACCCACTTGCATATCATAGCATAATCGATTCATTTAACCCTGACACCTAAAGTATAAGTAGAATGGGACGCTTATACTTTAGGACCTGCAAAACGACCCCTTGGTCTATAAGCTTGTGTGGGCAAGTTTATAAATTAAGGTTAATATTGGATATATATATTTACTGTTGCTTGATAACCGACACCCCAACGTATAAATTGGTATGAGACTTTTTATACGATGGGAGCCTTGCAGAAGACCCCTTGGCTTATGTGTTTCCACATAAGTAAAAGTTACTTTTCATATTTCAGCTTATTGTCTTTACATGCTATAGAATTTGCTAGTATAGGACCGCTGCCATCTGCTTTTGATATTCTCCACCTTCAAGTCCTCCCCTTTCTTCCTCTCCGCTCGGTACCTAGGAGCCGTGGGGGAAGGGGCGGGGGATGATAGGACTTAGTCTTTTAGACTAACGGTTTTCGAACCACATCATTTAGGGGATCGTGGAGACCAGCATGGAGGAGCAGCCCCAGAGATCGGTGCGCTTGGAGGTGGGGCAGTCTAGCTTCGGAGTTCATATAGCCGGGACCGTGAGTCTCGACCTTGAGTAGTTTTTCTGCTTTTGCTTACGCATGAGCGATTTTGTAGTGAGGATATGATGTACCGGGCATAAGCCCGTATTTTTGCTACTCTGATGTTTTATTCTGTGGACACTCCCTTCGTGGAGTTATATTTATTATGACATGTGATTCTCTGTGGACTGCAATTTGCATATACATTATAGTGCTACTTTTTTGTGATCGAAATCGGCCGGCAGAATCAGCGCTTTGTGGTGATGACCCTTCAGGGCGAGAAGGAGTCACCGCAAAATGGTGGTTCTGGGCCTAAGACCCCGGAGTCGAAAAAGAAAAAAAGGGGTCTTACAACGGCAGATTAATATGGATTTGTTTGAACATCTCGAGAAAGCATTGGTACTGATCATCTAATTTGTCTTTCCTAAGCTTTGCGGGAAAGGGAGGTGGGGGGAATTCTTTTATAATCATCAGAGCATCATTTTGAAAATTATCGTTTTCTTTTTCAAAAACATATTTTTCGTTTTCTTTTTCTTTGTCAAAATTATTATCATTCATTTCCGTAATGATGGTCTGTTCAGCATCAGGAGGGGCAATCACCTCTGGCTCTTCCCTGGTGGTGGGCTCATGGATTACTTTATCGTTCTGAAGGGAAATCGCTTCCGCGTGCTCCGTTGGGTTAGGTTCAGTATTTAAGGGAAGAGTCCCAGGTGGCCTCTCGAAGATAACCTTAGCGAGTTGCCCGACCGTGTTTTCTAGATTTTTCATTGACCCTGTTAAATTTCTAAGGGTCGCCTCGTTTGCGCTTATATATCTAGAAAACATTTCCTCCAAAGATAGAGGTTTTTGAAAAGATTGGTTTTGAATTTGAGTTTGATGTGGTGGTGGTGGAGTGAAATCGTGTGGTGGACGTGTGGCATTTGCAGGGTTACTCCATGAAAATTTTGGATGGTTAAGCCATCCAGGGTGATACGAGTTCGAAGCATTATTGAAACCAGGAGGAGCAGAAAAATTAGAAAAATTAGAGTAGTTAGAAAAATTGTTTTGAGCAGGCCTGGGTATGTTCCCCAGATAATCCACCTGCTCGCAGCGCCATTTGCATTTTCATATACCTGAGGGGCGGAGGCAGCAGTCATCTCCGCTATTTTCTTGTTCAGCATCTCCGCTTGAAGCGCCAGTTGGGACACAGAGACCACTTCGTAGATACCTGCAGGTTTATTTGGGCGAGTCCTAGAGGAGTTCCACTGATATGTGTTCATCGACATGTCCTCAATAAGCTCAAGAGCGGCCTTCGGAGTTTTACGGTCCAAAGACCCAACAGAAGCGGCATCTATCATCTGCTTGGTCTCTTGATTTAGCCCATTGTAGAATGTCTGAACCTGTAACCATACAGGCAGAGCATGATGAGGGCAGCGTCTCAAAAGTTCTTTGAACCTCTCCCAAGTGTCATAGAGGGTCTCAGAAGCAATTTGAGAAAAAGAAGTAATATTATTTCGAAGTTTCGCAGTTTTAGCGGGGGGGGATATCTAGCGAGAAATCTATCTATTAAAATATTCCAAGTGGTCATGGATCCTCTTGGAAGAGAACTCAACCACTATTTGAATTTTGTTCTTAAGGATAAGGGGAAGAGTCTTAGCCTAATTGCGTCGTCTGAGACACCACTGATTTTGAAGGTGTCACAGATCTTGAGGAAACTAACAATATGCATGTTCAGATCTTCATCTTGTAATCCGTCGAACTGTACATATTGTTGCACCATTTTTATTATGCTAGGATTAAGCTCAAAGTTATTGTTCGCAATTGCAGGTCGAACAATACTTGTTTCTGTACCCTCCAGGTTGTGTCGAGCATAAACGGACATTGTCCTTTGCTGGGCAAACGCTGGGTTGGGTTCTCCCACTTCAGAGTTGAAGTTACAATCACCGCCGGAATCCTCAACCATTGTTTGAGAAGTGAAACTCCTGAATTGCAAGTTTCTCCAAAAGGAGCGTTCAATTTTTGGGTCCAAGCCAACAAGTAGCAACGGATTCGTGCGGGTCATGCACTGAAAAAATAAGGAGAATGGAGGAAAGAAAAAAAAAGATAAGAACGGAAATAGAAACTTGAAGAAGAAAAGATAATAATTTTTTTTATTTTTGCAGAAGTAATAGCAAAAGCGTTTTCCTAATATTGACGAAAAAGGGTCCCCGGCAATGGCGCCAAAATCTTGGTGAATTGAATGACTATCAACCCAAACAGGCAAGTGTACCTATCGAATTGTAGTACCGAGGTCGTATTAAATACTCGGGGTTGTCAATTACTATTACTCACGCTTCTAATATTATCCTACCATACGATTGTTGGGTGTTTTGAGGAATTTTAAATTAAACTAACGATAATATTAAAATGAAAACTTTAGATAGAAAGATAGCATTCGTTCAATGATTCACCATAAAAAAAGATAAGAAAAATAAAGTTTTATAATTGCAAATCATTCTCGACCGTGGCGGATCCGAAAATGAGAAATAATCTCGCTAGAGCATTAAATCTCCTAACTTCTAGACGTTTTGACCGAAATCTCTTTGCAAATCGAAAGGCCTAAAGTTGCATTATCGAAGTGACCTGCACTATTGTATTTGACTCCAATCCGGAGGATTTACGTCGTCCTATCTCTAGGATTGCGTGCAACTCTTACCTTCTTTGAGTGATCTTTCAAATGAACGAGTCTCTCGACTACTATGAAATGAGATCAAATTACCTACTACAGCATACCGAAAATACGGAGTCAACGAGATAAATCAAAGAAGGATCGAGAAAAAATTTAGCAAAAAATAAAACTAAGAAGCAAAGAAAAATCTCATCTCAATTCATGGATCCTCATGATAAAATGCTAAAGAAAATTAGCCACGCATATTCAAGAAGGGGACCACGATAAAATAGAGGAATTTCATTTTCATTGTTTGATAAAAAAGGAGTACAAAATAGCAATAGGAGAGACAATAAAAAGAATTTAACATTAATGAAAGAACAGAGCACAATGAAAAGGATTACACTGAAAAAAAGAACTTTAACAAGAAGAAAAGAACTCTCTTGCACTATCACTCTCACTTGCTCTCCAAATTCTAACTTCCTTCAAAACAAAAACTTCTCTAAAGACAAAAACTTCTTCCCAAAGCATGAGGCAAGGGCTCCTTTTATAGGTGAGGGGGAAGGTTCTAGAGGGAAGTGGATATGAAGGGGGAAAAGGGGGTGGCCGGCCATGCATGGTGGAAGATGCATGAGTGGAATTTAATGAGGGGGAGAGAGAAGGAAAGGTTCAATGCATTTTATTTTTGGAAATAAAAATAGAAAATAGAACGGGGCGTGAATGAGGAATAAAGAGAAGAGAAAATAATAAAGCGGAGAGAGAAGGGGGAGGTCGGCCATGCATGATGGGCTTGAAGAGGATCTCGGGCTGCTTTATGTGGGCTTGAAGAGGAGCTCGGGCTGCATCATGCAGGAGGGCCAGCTGCACTTGAGTAAAGGGCTCGGGTTAACCATGTGGGTTGCATCATGTTGCATAAATGAAGTGGGCTTCATGGTGGGGTTGCATGGTGGGGCTGCATCATGGGCTCGGGTTGCTCTTTAAGGAGGGCTGCATCAAGGAGGGTCGGCCATGCACCATGTGGGCTTGTACCTACAAAAAACATAGAACATAATATTAGTTATGTTATATAACATATAAAAAAACAAAACAAACAATAAAATGCATACCAAACATAAAATGCATACCAAGACAATGAAGATCAGAATGCTGAAGCTAGATTGCCTCTAGCTGTCAGACATCTGAGGGACCATCCAGCCCACCAAATCATTGGTGATGCAAGCCATGGAGTCCAGAACAGAAGCAAGAGCATCAACACTGCTCTCTACTCAAGTTTTTTATCTCAAGAAGAGCCCAAGAAATTTGAAGAGGCAATCAAAGACCAATTATGGATTGGAGCAATATAAGAAGAGCTTGACCAATTTAAGAGGTGTAGGTTTTGGAAGTTGGTTCCCAGACCACAAGGACAAAGTGTCATAGTGACCAAGTGGATTTACAGGAACAAG
The DNA here is from genome assembly GCA_039583875.1 of Platanthera guangdongensis. Lineage (NCBI taxonomy): Eukaryota > Viridiplantae > Streptophyta > Magnoliopsida > Asparagales > Orchidaceae > Platanthera > Platanthera guangdongensis. The sequence goes on from CM077154.1 coordinate 34,409,769, forward strand.
TTAGATGAGAATGACATTATTGCCAAGAATAAGACTAGACTGGTGGTTAAAGGATACAAGCAAGAAGAAGGGATAGAGTTTGACCAGACATTTGCACCAGTAGCTAGATTGGAAGCAATAATACTCTTCCTTGCATATGTTGCCTATCAAGGATTCAAAGTCTACCAGATGAATATGATGTCAGCCTTCCCGAATGGGGACATAAAAGAGGAAGTATATGTGGATTAGTCACTAGGTTTTGTTGGCCCTCACTCTCCTAATTTGTTTATAAGCTTTGGAAAGCTCTATATGGGTTGAAGCAAGCCCATAGATCTTGGTATGAGACCTTGTCTAATTTTCTCATTGAGAACAAATTCTCAATGGGGGAATAGACAAAACCCTATACCTAAGGGAATCGAAGGGTAAGATCATCCTAGTCAAAATTTATGTAGATGACATAATTTTTGGGTTTACTGATGATAACCTTTACAGGAAGTTTGCTAAAGTTTTGCAAGGAAAGTTTTAGATGAGTAGTATAGGTGACCTCAAGATTTTCTTAGGACTCCAAGGAAGACAGACTGATAATGGCTTGTCCACATCCTAGTCCAAATTTACCCAGGAGTTAATTAAGAAATATGGCATGGAGAATGCATCCACCATGAGAACTCCCATGGGGTCATGTATGCCTATAGGCAAAGATGAGGCAAGGAAACCTATTGATGAGTATTTGTATAGAGGGTTAATTGGCTCCCATCTATGCCTGACTGCTAGTAGGCCTGGAATCATGTATATTATATGTGTGTATGCTAGATATCAGGCCTGCACTAAAGAATCTCATTACTCTACTGTAAAGAAAATTTTGAGGTATCTTAAGGGCACACCATATCTTGGCCTATGGTATCCTAGAAATAGGGATTTCTATCTAACACGCTTTTCAGATGCAGATTTTGCAGGCTGCAAAGAAGACGAGAAAAGTACTTCAGGTACCTGTCAGTTCTTAGGTGGAAGACTGGTGTCATGGAGAAGCAAGAAGCAAATGATTGTGACCATCTTAACTACAGAGTCAGAGTACATTTCAGCAGGAAGTTGCGGTGCTCAGTTGCTATAGATTTAGCATCAATTTCAAGATTACAACATTGAGATAAGTAGAACTCCTCTTTATTGTAATTCAACTAGTGTCATTTCTATTGTTAGGAATTCCATCTCACACAGTAGGACTAAGCACATAAAAATTAGTTATCACTTCATTATGGAATATGTGAAAAAGGAAGACGTCAGCCTCGAGTTTTCCCCCACTAACAAGCAAGTGCCTGACATCTTCACTAAGCCACTAGATGAAGCAGGGTTCAAGACCTTCAAATTTGAATTGGGCATGTTGAACGAGTTTAGCTTCAATTACTCCCTGTAGTTTTTTTGGTTGCAAGTTTGTTCTTTTTCATTCAGGCTTAAAAGATCTTGAGTGGCATAAAGATTGTGGAGACCAAAGTGTCTATTAGAAGATGGGATAGAAGATGCTCCTATTGAGGGGGATCAATTAAAACAACAGTAGAAGAAGGTTCAACCTAGTTAAGAAGGAAGCTAGCAGATGTATTAGTTGATCTCATGCACACGGCTAGAGGGAGAAGAAGATCAAAGAAAGTCAGACCTCCCTGACTATCCTATAGAAGTCAAAAGGAGAGAGAAAGGGGTTAATCAAGTTTTGGATCAATTTGTATCAAGGCCAAAAGGATTGATCAAGCTCAATTGTGGCAATAAGAAAGGAGGAGCAGGGATGCTTCTAAACAGGGGGAGTAGGTAACCTTCATGTAACTATCTTGTTGAAGTGTTTTATTGCTACAAATATGGTCTGTATGTCATTGACTAAGGAATTGAAGTGAGGTTTTGACTTCTTCAAATAGGGGGAGATTGTTGGGTCCATTGATCCCAATGTCCCTGATTTGTAAAAAGTCGAACAAGTCAATGATATACACTAGTTTTATTTCATGTATGGTTAAGTTTCATGTGCAGGGTGAAAACTTGAAGAAATGATTAAGTACAAATGTGTTTACACACTCCACAACTATGTCAACACCTTTGTAGGAGAAGTGTTGAGTTCAGTCGACAGTTCAGACATATGTATCTAGACAATTCAGTTATCTCGACACCATAAAGATCAAATCAGTAGTGTCGAGATAATTCAGTTATCTTAACACCTTGAAGATCAAGTCAGCATCAAGTCAACTGTGTCAAGACAAGTCAAATATCTCGACACCTTAAAGATCAGGATAGTAGTGTATAGACAATACAACTGTCTCGAAATAATGAAGAATAGTAGTACAGACTTAAAGATGTTGAAACCCAGCAGACTATAGTGTCGAGACAATTCTACTGTCTCGACACAATAAAGATTTAAAGTTTCTATCAAAGAAAATAGCTAAGTCCACAAGCATTGAGTGATGTCAACTCTCTCAATGCCATGCAACATAATTCGTTGAGTATTGCTGCCTAAGTCAAAGCCGCAGAATTCTGTCAAAGAAAAATAAGCAAAGTTTAGAAGCGTTAAGTGAAGCCAGTTCACTCAATGCCATACTGATTCTGTCAACACCATAAAAGATAGACTGGAAAATTCATCTAAGTCCACAGGCATCGAGTGAAGCCAGTTCACTCAAAGCTAGATGACATAAAGTTTTGATTCAAGATCCAGCAGTTGCGGCCAAGTACAAAAGCGTCGAGTGATGTCGACACTCTCAACGCCAAGGTTGCTGAAGAAGTAGAAAATAGTCTAAGGCAAAAAGCATCTAGTGATGAAGCTATAATCAACGCACTCAATGCCTCGGATGCAGAAAGTGCAGAAAGCTAAGCTAAGTATAATAGCATTGAGTGAAGGTCATTTACTCAATGCCACTCAATGGCAAGGGATGCTGCAAAATTGACTAAGTACGGAATCATTGATTGAAGGCCATTCACTCAACGCCACTCAATGCCTGAGTGGATTCTGAGAATTTGGCTAAGTCCAGAATGGCTGACATCACCAAAAGTCAACACAGTTCAAATTCGTTGCAGGAAAGATGGAGTTTGCCATTAAAGATGTCGGTGGCCAACTGGTTGTTTTCTTAGGAAAGTGATAGTCCGTCAATTAAGGTCGGGCCCACACAGAAAAGAGTCATTGATCGACGATCAACAAAAGGGAAAGATTTACTAGGTCGACAAGAAGAAATTAGGGTTTTTTGAATACTTAAAGCGGCGGAACTTTGTCTTCTCCCACACCATTAGTGTCGAGCCTGAAGCATAAGTTTTGATCAGTCAAACCTGAAAGCACAAAGAGATAGCTATTGCAATCATCATCAGAAACAACAAGTTCAAAATCGATTTCTGATTATGAAGAGAAGTAGAGGCTTCAGAGTCTGCCAGTCCAGATAGTTGTTTAAAGAAGATACAAACCTTCAGATTCATTATCTTCAACAATAGATCAGAATCTTGATTATGAGTTACTTCCAGCACAACTAGCCAAGTACTAAAGATCTTGTTAACTTATTATTGTAAAGAAGTTAAGATTGAAATCTGCTCAGCCTGGAAGACAACACAGAAGTCTCTCTAGTGTCAAACTCCAAATCATCTTTTATATATTCATTAGGATCCTTTAGGATCTGAGTGTAGACCTAATCTATAAAGGCTCAGAAGTAGGATTCCTATGAGAATCTGAGTTGTAGGCCTATGTTATACTGGCTGAGGTAGGATCATTTATGATCTGAGTGTATGATCCATTTTGGATCTGAGTGTAGGGCTTAGGCCTGAGTTATAGGATCCTTTGGATCAGAGGTAGGTCTTAGTGATCGAGTGGTAGGTCTTGGAGAAGACTGAGGGGTCCTGTGGGATCTGTACTGTAAGCTCTTAGGAGCCAAGTGTTGGTGTTGTGCCTCATCTAACACACTGTTATAGAGGTCGGAAGGATAGTGGATGTACCCAAGATCGGGGAACCACTATAAACTAGCTGAGCAATCTGTGATTGATATTGAAAGCCTAACTAACCTAATCACTAAGCTCAGCAAAATCTGTTAAGGTTTAAATAAATCAAAAAGAGACCTAAAACCTATTCACACACCCGTCTAGGTGTTTGGATGACCTTGAAAACAAGCCTTTCTGATTCACAGCAGATGCTTACGTAGGAATATTAGGTCCTTCTTCCACAATCTGAAATATTGTGAGATCTGTTGCTTTCATGAAGAATTGACTCTTTCTTTACACATAGGAAAGTTTTCTTTTATGCACACAGGTACCTTCATCGAAGACGTGTCTTTGCTTCTGTCCATAGCAACCGAGCGAAATCTCTTGACAGCTATATAAGAGATCTTATTCAAGGTGTTACCCTTATATCGAACAACACCTCTCTAATACCAATTGAAAGTATATAGCGTCCACCTAAATCACCTAGAGGGGGTTAATTGTTGAGTTCTGAGTCTTTTCATGGAATAAGAAGAACTGAAAAATTAAGCACACAGAACACATAGATTTATAGTGGTTCCACGAATTAGGTACATCAACTATCCTCCTCGATTATCTACCATGAAGGGATACATTCGGCTACTTCACCTTTATCTCTGATTACAATAAATCTTACACCTATGAGTCTCACCTCCTACAACTCGGAGACAACGCTCCTACCACTCGGAGAATAAACTCTCCTACGACTCGATCCAAACACGAATCTAACACTCGATCCAAACATGATTCTACAACTCGAACGGAAAAACCTCCTACACAAGTAAAAAATAGATTTACACAATAAAGATTACAAATAATCTTGTTTAGATCTAAAACCCTCAATCTATCGTTCTTCGAAAAGGTTGATCTTGAATGTCTTGGAGAACATGGAAAATCTGAAAGCTTCGAAGACTTTGATCATAGGTCGACTAGATCTGAGAGAATTAGAATCTTTAGATAACAACGATCCAGTCGATTAGGTTGCAGAAGATCGAATAATGCAGCACAGTCATCGGCAGAGCGGATTTGTGAAACACGGACGGGAGCTGACAGAGTCTTTAGAGAACTACCTTCACTCAATGCTTTTGGACTTAGCCAGATATCTTATTGAGCAGCATTACAGCTTTGACAGTATGTAGTTCTCTCAAAGCTTTTTATCTTCTGGCATTAAGTGAACTGCCTTCCCTCGACGCTTCTAGACTTAACCAGATTTTTGCTTTCCAGTAACAAAACTTGAGTCCAACTAGTATTGTGATCATAACATCCTGTCTAATAATTGTATAGTAGATAACCAGCATACAATGAACTTAGGATATGCATCAAATACATTTATACACTTATCATTGATTGTGATTCCTCTTCAAATTTGGGGAACATTGAAGGGCAATATTCCCAATAACTGGTTCAGTTCTTCTTGCATTGCTACAATCCAAAATGGGTATATGTTTTATATTCAAACCTTTTAGGTTCAATCTGAGACACAAAGTTGGAGTACATGGCAATGTTGAGGCTTTTGCTCCTTATTGTAACCCATTAGCTAGCATCTCCTGTGATCTGATTTCTAGGATAATCTCTCGGATGCCTGATAGCAGGAGGTATTCTTTCTTCAGCATCATGAAACTCAGTGGCTGGATCCTGCTGGTCATCACCCATGTCCAGTGAACTTTGTCCTTCTTCAGGAATGAATTCACCATCATATTCTTATTGGACAGTTGGATGAGTGTCATCGATGGTTAGTTTATCCATCTTCAACTCTACACCTGTAGATTTAGAGGAGCTAGGAAGCTCATTGTTAATCATAGATGATTCATCAAAGACTACATATCAAGTTATAGACTCTACATGTTTTGCTATGGTAGCACCCAACAAATATTCCTACATAGGATTTGGTAGCAAACTTAGTCAAGTATGACTTCCCACTATTGAGCATATGTTACTTGCTTCCAAAGATCCTAAGATAGGCTAGATTTGGTTCTCTGCATTTCATAATCTCATATGGAGTCTTCTTGTGATGCTTGTTGATAGAAGCTCTATTCAAGACATGACAAGCATTATTCACTGCCTCAGCATGTAACATCCCATTTCCGGCTAGACCCCTAGGAGTCGGTCTGCCATGACAGAACCCCCATAAACCCCAGAGATTGACAGTAACCGATCTAAAAATAGGTTCAGGCATGACGGCTAGCCGAAGACGCAATCCTCCGAAGTCCATCGACCGAAATCCCGAGTCACGGGTTGGTCACGCCCGTGACAGGCCCGTCACGCCCGTGACCTAGGGCGTGACGCCCCCACCGACCGTCGACCTCAGCTCTACGAACGTCGACCGAAGAACACCTATCACGCCCATGATAAACATGTCACGCCCGTGACATGGGGGGTGACCCGTGAAGTGATCCAGAAAAATTGGTCGTCGACTCGAGAATGACGAATGGACTAATGTCATGCCCGTGACCTACGTGTCACGCCCGTGACAAAGGCCGAAACGTCAGCCAGGCTGGAAAATACTTTAACTCTGATTATGGGAAGTTACACCAGGAGTATTTATGGGTCGTTTCCTTCTCTAATTACTTAATAAAATGTGGAAGTGTTGGCCCAACGGGAAATCGCCACCTGGACACATCTTTTCATCTTCCACCTTTTCCTCTCCCTCCACCATAACCGAAATACTATTAAGAGGAGAGCCTTCATGACCATAAATGCTTTACCCTATCCCCTCCCCACTTGGTGATCTATAAAAGCCCCCTTAGAGCAAGATGAGAAGTTTACACTCTTGACCAAATGGATTAGAGTTGTTGTTCTTGCTGTAGGAGAAGTTCGGCAACGCCACCATCGCGCCATGACAACCCGATGTTCATCTCACCTCCAAACCGCGAACAAGGTCCTCCTCTACTTCTTATTTTATGGGTAGATCTTAGGATCTTAAAAAGGAAGTTCGTGCTCAAAGGAGCCGGTCCTATCTTCCGTTTTCATGAAAAAATCATGAAAAATATATTTTCGGGTTCGCCGGAAACTGCCACCTCCGGCGGCCAAACCACCGCCGACCGATAGCCATCGCCTCGACGGAGGTGGTGGTGGTGGCTGGCTGGCCAGGGAAGTGACCGGACGGCCGGCGACGGATCGCGGAAGAGCTACAGGATTTATAAGTTTTCTGAGTTCAGGTTTTCGGGTTCTGTAGAAGATGAACACTAAAAACATTTTTTATAATATAAAAATTATGTATATAATATATAAGGAAAAGATACATTAAATGAGCACATTTTGATGCTGCAAAACGAGGCACTTAGATATCGATTTAGGACAAATGGCCAGTCACAAAAGTTGTAGCCCTTCGAGTCTAGATTAATTTAAAATTAATTTCAACTCATTTGGGTAAGTGGTTTGACTGCAGTACCCGTTTTGGTGGGAGTTGTACCTAGAGTTGGGCAGAAACTAAAATGAATGCCCACTCTTCGTCCCTTGTCCAAATGACCTGAAATTTGGGTAGGGGGTTACCCTTAGCCATACCTAGAGGCTGTCCAAAAATGGGAATTTTTGGAGACACTTTGCCTAAGGTTTTTGTTTTAATTTAATAAAGTTAGAGTAATTTATTTAGGTGGTCAAACGACCTCCAAACCCTCCCAAATTTTGGTGAGTGATCCCTGACTATAAAACCTAGCTCTGTACAAATTCCAACTCATTTGGATGAGTTCTGGGTAGGAAATCACCTATCCTTAACTAGGCATTAATGAGGCATTTTTGAGTAAAAAGTGCACTAAGAGTTTGGAACGGTCAAATCACTTCAACAGAGGCTGATATTTTGACCACTGACTTAGAAGGGTTATTATAACCCACTTGGAGAAAAATGGTGTGGTTTAGTGTTGATTTACCCTAGGATCCAAACTCAAACCCTAAAGTGAGGGTTTTGAGGGTTGTGAAGGACATGGGGGCAAATGCCCTCGTATTGCCTTGAAACTCAGTAGAGTCGACGTTAGCATAATATAAATCATCTCGATGGAACCTCAGAGGATTTGGAGATAGGTAGAGACCTCAAAACCCTAACCTTAGTTTTAGGGTAAAATCTCAAATGAGTAAAATTAGTCAATAAACATTATTTAAAAGATGTGAAACTCGGGTTGGTGAGAAGTGGTGTTGGCTAGAGTTAAGAGGTGCTCGGGTTTGACGAAAGATCGTCTTTCCCGAAGAGAGGAAGGTTAAAAATCACACTAGGTTAGTCTACCGTAACACGAGAAGGTAATGGGTAAGGGAATCAACCAATAATAATAAGTACCTTGCGAAAGGGAACGATGGGCGTAATCCCATCATAGTTCCTAGTGCCCCTTGAGAGCCCTTCACAGGGAATACCGGGGGCAGTCCTGGTTAACGTAAACTGTATTAACAAGCTGAAAAGAGTAACTTAGTAATTAGGGTTGCACATTTCACAAACACAGATAGCACAGGAAGATTGTTGGGAGCTTCGGCTTGGGTAGTTAAGAGACGGATGTTTTGGTCCAGGGAGTTTCGGCTCGATTGTTTGAGACGAATATTTTAGTCTGGGGAGCTTCGACTCGGTTTTTGAATACGTTAAATTTGCATGTGCATAAAAGGAAAGAAAATTAAGGTGGTGGGTCTTTGGTATTGGAGGGTCGATGCATCGATTCAAATACGCTGACTCGGCAAGTGTGGTTAGCACTTCACCAATAGAAGTCCGGTGCTCCAGCCGGCAAGAGTACGCAGGAGTCCACTTCGTGCACCAAGCATTGAGGCGTACGATAGGTCTGCCCGGTAGTGCTTTACTTGTTTAGAGGTGGGCAAGACCCAACCCACCGCTTCTGTCTGCCACTACGGAGGTATCCTGGGAGGTTACGGCTCCAGAAAGTGGAAACTAAAGGTCTGTGTGCACAGAGTCGGGTGTGTGTGTTGCACTTGCATGTTCCATCACACCCACTAGCATGTCATAGCATAATCGATTCATTTAACCCCTGACACCTAAGGTATAAGCAGAATGAGATGCTTATACATTAGGACTTGCAAAACGACCCTTTGGTCTATAAGATTGTGTGGGCAAGTTTATAAATTATGGTCAATTTTGATATATACATTGCTGTTTGATAACCGACACCCCAACCTATAAATTGGTATGAGACTTTTTATACGATGGGAGCCTTGCAGAAGACCCCTTGGCTTATGTGTTCTCACATAAGTGAATGGTTACTTTTCATATTTCATCTTATTGCCATTATTTATTATAGAATTACTAGATTAGTTCTGCTACCACCTGTTTCTTTTGATTTTTTTCTCCACCTTCATGTCCTTCCCATTCTTCTTCTCTGCTCGGTACTTAGGAGCCATGGGGGAAGGGGTAGGGGATGATAGGACTTAGTCTTTATGACTAACGGTTTTCAAACCGCATCATTTTAGGGAATCGTGGAGCTCAGCACGGGGGAGCAGCCCCAGAGACCGGTGCGCTTGGAGATGGGGCAGTCTAGCTCCGGAGTTCATACAGCTGGGACCGTGAGTCTCGACCTTGAGTAGATGTTCTGTTTTTGCTTCCGCATGAGTGATTTGTAGTGACGACATGATGTTCTGGGCACAAGCCCGTATTTTAGTACTCTGATATATTATTCTGTGGACACTCCCTTCGTGGAGATTATTTATATGATATGTGCTTTTCTGTGGACTTACATGTCTATTCTCTTGTACTGCTACTTTTGTGATCAATAAGGCCAGCAGAATCAGCGTTTTGTAGTGACGATCTTCCCGGGCGCGAAGGTGCAACCACAAAGCGGCGGTTCTGGGCATAAGACACCAGGGTTTGGAATGAGAAAAAAAGGGGTCTTACACAGCCCATAAGTATTCTGGGAGAGAAGTGTCACTAAGTAGTGTCCTACCAGCTTCTATGAGAGTTCTATTTTTCCTCTCAGCTATCCAATTTTACTTGGGTGTTCTAGGAGAAGAAAATTGCTGATAAATCTCTAGTTCTTCACAGAACTTTGTCATGCCGTCATACTAAAATTCAGTACCATTGTCACTTCTGATTTTGACCATATAACTACTCATTTCATTCTGAATTTTCCTAACAAAGGTTATAAAGATGTCTATGGTTTCAGACTTTTTCTTTAGAAAGAAAACCCAAGCAAATATAGAATAGTCATCAACTATCACAAGTGTATAGATTTTTCTACTTAGACTATGAACTGGCAATAGGACCAAACAAGTCCATATGCAAGAGGTACAAAAACCTCTCACAGTCCTTGGCCGCAATGCACTTAAAGGATGCTTTGGTCTGCTTGCCCTTTTGAGATGTAGAGCAGATGACTTCCTTGGTGCATCTTATATTGGGTCCATTTCTGACTAGACCTTCACTGGAGAGCTTGCTAATTGTCTTATAGTTCAAGTGAGCAAGCCTCTTGTGCCATTACACACAATAAAAGACTTTTTCATTTGCTACCAGACAAACTGGTGAGTATGTACTTAAATATAAATATCTTAAACAATAAATATTTCCACTCTTAGTGCCTGTCCAAATGACCTCTTGGTCACTTGATCTATTAATCAGACACTTATACTTGTGGAGGACAATGACATAGCCGATATCACACAGTTGACTTATACTGATCAGATTGTGTTGCAATCCTTCCACATAAGCTACTTTTATCATGGAGACTATACCATTGGTGATCATACCATAACCCCTGGTGACTCCTCTTTCTGAACCTCCAAAGATCACCTTAGGTCCATTCTCCATAGGAGTATAGTCCTTCAGGTTGCTCCTTGTTCCAGTCATATGTCTGGAACATCCACTATCCAAATACCATAGCAATGCATGACTACATGGACTATCCTGCAAACATAATTTAGTTTACTTTAGGTACCTAAAAGGGATTGGGTACTTGGTTCTTGTTAGCTTGAAAATGAACATATCAACTTGTAGTAACTCCAACAGGAAGACTCACACTTGCCGTTGACAAACTTGGGTTGTGTCAACAATCTATGGAAAAATGACCAGCTTTACTACAGCACCAACATTCATGAATGTTGTATCTCCTCTTCTAAACAGCCTTTGAAATGTGCAGGTTGTGAACTGTTGTTTGTTCAGAATGGAGAACAATAGCTTTCTTCTTGTTTCTTTCAGCAAGAATTTGACTGAAGGAGAGTCTGTCAGTAGATGTACTTGGCTTACTCTAAGATTCATCAATAGCAGTCTGCTTTGTAGTTGACATTCTGTTAATGGCCCAAGAGATTGCTAGGTAAGGCTTAATGACTTACTTACCGTTGGTTAGGGTTATTGCTAGAAGAGCCTGAGGATGGGCCACTTCCTTATCCTTGAGTGTGGGGGCTGGAGCAGCAAATACAAATAGTCCATGATGGGGCATCTAGATATCCTTATGGGGAGCCTTTAGTGCACTCACACACATGTCCTTTCTTCTTCAATTATAAGATACTTTAGTATTCTTACAAGTAGAGTTCTCATTCTTCCTGTGACCATACATGTTTTCCTGGTCATACATGTTAGAAGGGAGAATTACCTTATGAAAGGTGGTCTGATGCACTATTGGAGCTTTATCTTTCTCTTTGGAATGGGAAGCTCATTATTTCACTTGAACCCCCAAACCCCTCTTATCCTTCTGTGAGATAAAGGATTCTTTCAGTGGCAACACTGTCTTGGGCTTACTGAATTCAACCACAATCTTTTTCTCCTTAAGGAGATTCTCTTCAAGATATAGGATGATCTTGTTCTTCTGGCTAATCGTCCCAATTTGGATTATTGAGATTGTCCTTAGTTGACTAAGTTCCCTCCTCTTCTGAGCATGTAAGTGTTGAAAGTTATTTAACAAAAGGTTAGCTAATCACCTAAAGGGGGGGGGGGTGAATAGGTCTTTGAATTTTTATCAATTCTTTTGCTGATTTTTAACTTATACTATCTAGAGTTTGTCCTTAGCACCTGCAATTAAAACAGAAAACAAGCATACAACAAACACAAAGATTTATATTGGTTCTCCAATTGGGTACATCCACTTTCCCTTCCACCTATCCAACTGATTTGTTGGAGTAGGCACAAACTCCACCAAAATGCTCCTCAGAGCTTACACCTCAGGCCCTCAGCCTATAACACAGATTCTTCATAAAATCCAAACTCAGAACCACAAGGGTTCCTACCTCAAAGCCCTGAAGGACTCTTATAGCTCAGTGATCCAGTGATCACCTACCTTAGCCTTATTTCTAAGGCCTACAACTCAGGCTCTTCATCCCTACAGCTTCAGGCACACAACCCTACTCTGAGAGTTCTACAGCACTCCTACAACTCAGTAACCCAACCAGGTACCTATAGCTCAGCATCTTTCAAGGCCTACAACTCAATGACGCACTTGTCAGCTATAGCTCAGTGACTCTCAAGTCAACTACCTCAGGCACAAGGCCCTACACTGAGGCTGGGAGGACAACCCTACGTTAGATCCACACTTGGATCCTACCTTGGAGAGCAGCACTCTCCTACCTCAGGTAATTAAGCCCTACAACTTAGATCCACACTTGGATCCTATCTTAGTACCCCAACAGGTGACGGACACGGCGACCCTCAGCATATTGAAGACGGTGATGGCGTGCTTACGGAAGAACTTTCTCCGCCTCCAAATAAAGATTTACGGCACCGTGATGACCATGTGGAGCATCACCATAATATCCGCCCTGGGCGCAAACCAATATATTAATAATTTATTAATAATTATTATAATTATTAAATCATTTTTATGTTTTTGTTTTATTTGCAATGTTATTTTAATTTCATATAATTATGGGTGCCTATAACCATCAAGAGTATTTTAATTTCATGCATTTAAATTTTGCATTGTTTTTTTTATTTCATGATGAGTGCATATAACCATCATAGTATCATTTTGAATTTTGAATTTTGAATTTTGAATTGGAGGAGATGGAGTGTTGTAAGCCTATATAGAGGCATGTATGGTTCTCATATTGATTTAGTGAATGAAAAAAAAAGAAATCCTAAGAATTCAAGTTTTGAATTTTCCCCTCCTTTCTCCTTTTTCTTTGAGAAATTCGACCCTCCCCCTTTCTCTTCTCTCTTGGCCGCCGGCCACTCCCCTCTCCCTCTCAAATTCCGGCCACCCTCTCCTCCTCCTCTCCATTCCCCTCAAAGGAGAACCCGACCACTCCCTATCTCTTGCTGGTTTGGCCAAGGTGATTTGCAACAAAGCTTCGTGGATTCTCGGCCAAGGCGTGAAGCGACGAAGGTGGATAAGTTTCCTCTCCTTCCGACGTGACTCCGGCGGAGCCGTTGAAGGGCGATCAAAGCAAAGAAATCGGAATCATCAATTCCGATTGGGTAACGAAAAATTTCTACTCTCGTGTGTTTCTTTTCCAAGATATTCTTGTGGTGGAAATTCTTGGCGTTGCATCTTGAAGCGTTGAATAATCGTGGTTTTCCTTCAATTGATTTGTGTTTATCTTAATTGATTTTATTTTCAAAAAGGCTTGGCGAACCTTCGTTTTCTTTTGTTGGGAGAGATCTACTTTCTTCTAAATTGTTATTTTTGGTAGATCTGTTTTGATACAATACCGCTCGTTCGGACCGGGTGGGTCCTTTTAGCCGGAAAGAATATTGGCATGTAGCCTTTGTTCGATCCTAAGCGGTTTGGCTACTCGTACGTTAGCATATAATTGATATAATTAATTAATGTGGTGCTGCGTAGAACGATTGTGTGAGTATAGGATTGGATCAAGGAGAGGCAGACGTGTTCGTCCGTAGATTTATTTGGTGTCAACGAGCAAGCCTGCATCAATTTGATATCAAAGCGAGGTTGTGCTAATTACTTAATTAGTACCATCCTATAAAAAAAATTTCTTTAGCACGCCGACACGCACTTGCATGTTTCATTGCACAACATAAAAATCAATTTTTTAATTGTTGGTCTGCAAATAGCGGCATAGAATTTTCAGTTTTTTTTCTCAAAATTCAAAAGAATAAAATTCTGGAATTTCTCCATCATTCTATTTGTATGAAATCAAAAAATATTTTTTTTTATTTAGCCATTATTTTTATTTAGCCATTATTTTTATTAAATCATTACAAAATTTTAATTTTGGTCTGCCAATAGCGTCCTATATTTTTATTGTTTCAGCAAAAAAATAAAAAACAATTTATTTAATAATTTTCATATTATTTCCTGCAAGCAAATCCAAAAAAATCTTTTATCGCCATAGTTATTAAGTGGGAACAATTCCATCTTTGAAAATTAAATAGGGCAAAGTTCATTTCTCATTGCATGTGCACCAGTTTCGGTTGAGTTTTCTCTCCGGTTCTCACTAATATGACATATGACGTATATGATGCCCGGTTAGACTATTCATATGCTAAGGATATGGCTAAACACTCCCCTTGGATACACCAAATTTATCCTACTTATGACGGTTTAGGATGTCCCCAAATTTTTACAGATTGGCTTAAGGGATTAGAGCATTATTTTAATTGCCACTTATGGGATGACCACAAAAAGGTTAACTTTGCCCAAGAGCGACTAGTAGGTCAATCCCAGTTGTTTTGGTTAAACGAAGTGCGTCGTGTTGGTAGCTATCGTTACGCTTGGCCGCACATGCGTAGCCTACTCTCGGATCAATTTGATCCCGCCTACCTTCGCCCTGCTAATAGTAAGCCTAAGAGTGAGTATAGTTATGGCACTAGATCCATACCAGCCTTTAAGAATGACCATAAACCAAACGTCCAGACCGGGCGACAAATAACTGAAGATTTGACTTGTTGAAATCAAAATCGGTCTCCTGTGGAGTTCACCCTCGGGGAAGGGGTGGTCTCGCGCCTACTTCACTCCTGCAAGCAAAACAACAAAGAAAACAAGGAGAGACCGACCCAAGGGCTCGGCGGGGAGGACCCACCACACACCCGGAAGATCTGAGAGCGCTTCCCCTCCTTAGCTAGAAGACTGGCTAAGGTACCCTCAGAAAGCACTTGAAAACTGGAGCAGGAGAGCACAGGAAGCCTGCCTTCTGAGATACCCCTTGGGTCCTATTTATAGTTTTCAGGATATAAACTGTCAATAACCAAATGAAATGACCTGAAATTACCAGAAAACCCTTGGTTGGGTCTGCCAACAGCCAAACTCCGCTGTTCTGAAGGGCTATAGGCAGACCAGCGGGGGCAAAACAGTAAAAAGTACCTCATACATCCAGACGAGCTGGGGAGCTTGATCAACTCGACAGGTCCTGCTCACCTGCTGTTGCTGAGCTCCACTGTGAGGGCGCGAACTGGGATGGTGAGCACGCCCATTCATTGGTCTCCATTAGTTAACCTGAGCTTCGATGATTTTCGTACTAGCTCGGCGGATGCCGAGCTCGGGTTCGACGAATGTTGATCTTCGTTCGACGAATGCCGTTCTCTGGTCGACAAATGCCGATCTTGAGTTCGACGATCGTCGATCTTCGGTCGACGAATGCCTAGCTCAGGCTCGGCTCAACGATCTTCGGTCGACGAATGTCGAGCTCGGGCTCGGCTTCTCTACTGCCGAGCTCGCCCACTATCTTTAGCTCGATCTGTCTGGTTCCTGGCGACGTTACTCGCCGGACACGGGGTTATACATAATTCCCCCTCTTTTTGAGCTTGGCAAAGCTCGGAAAGAAACATCCAACCCCAAGTGTGCGGCGAGCGCGGGTTGGCGAGTTGGAGGGAATCTTTTGGGTGGGGTCCACCTGCGGCTATATATATGCACTTGCTCACCTGCCTGACTCTTGCCATTCCTTTTGCTCTAACCCTGCCAAGATGCCGCTACCCAAGGAGATTCAAGAGCGTCTAGACTGAGCTCGCCAGGCTTCTCCAGCTCGCGTAGCCGCCCTGACGGCGGTCCCCGCCGCTGTGCCGCAGGGGGGGTTCTGCCGAGCCCAGCTCCAAAAAGATGAAACCATTCCCCCACGCGGCCGAGCCCATCTACAATGACCTGAGGGCCACCTGGGAGCGCGAGACCGGCTCCTCCACTCTGCCTGCCTCTGAAAGAGGGAGGAACGTCGTCGAGGACTGCGACGGCCCTGACAGCCGCCCTGGTGGTGTATAAGACACCGCGCCGCGAGACACCATCCCGCGAGCCAAGACCACTCTTGGGGACTCGCGGTTTATGACCCCAGAGAATCGCCACCGGGAGCCGTCCCCTCCCTTTGAGACCTTGGGGTTGAGCTCGCAGAGGGCGAGCTCGTCGGTGCGCACCCCCTCTCCTCGATAAACTGCCGTGGCCGCGGGGGCGGGTCTGTGGACCATCCCCACCCCTGGGATTCGAGCTCCTCTCACCGGGGAATTACGACCCAGGTCACGGGAAGGACCTGAGGTTCCTCCCTCCCCGCATCTCCTTCGAGTTGACGAGCTCTCCAGGTCAATTTTGCTTGGATTCTTGCCCCATGAGCTTTTCCTGCATTCCTCTTCTTGCTGACATTTGTCTTCACAGCTCCACCCAGCCAATCCGCTGCCGAGGACTCTTCACGGGCAGTCCACTACTCTCCCCTCCCTTCCCCAAGCTTGCTGGACTCTTACCTAGGCCCTGAAGTGGATCAAGGCGAGCTGGCGAGGAGGGAGGTCAAGCTTCTCAAGAAACTGGTGTGTGGGTTGCGCGAGGTGCAGGTGGTCAACGAGACGCTACACCGCGATTACGCACGTCTCGCCGACGAGGTGCGAAGTGGCCGGGCTGGCGTGCTGATGTCCCCCTCCTGGCTTCTGAACGAGATAGATGATGGCCTCTCAGTGGCGCAGAGGAATTTGGGGAGGATCTGCGAGCTGCTCCGCGCGCGGCATTCTGGGGGCAGGAGCCGCGAGGCCAGGGTAGGTAAGAGGGCGGCTCCTTCACCGAGCCGACCAGTACTCTCATCCTGATGCTCCCCCTGCTCGCACGCCCCTCCTTTTATTCCTGAACTTGGTCTCTATAATAAGTAGTTTTTTGGAATATTCTTGGACATGTGTTATTCAAATAATATACTGTGATGTTTGACTTAGCCTTGGTTGGGACGCGCCGGAAGTCGGCGAGCTGGGGTGGCGAGTTGGGGTGCCGAGCTGGGGCGGCGAGCTGATCCGACTGGACGGCCTGACCCCAGATTTCTTTTCTTATAAATAGCCCCCCCCCCCTCACCAACCCCCGTACTGTACTTTTAATGCTTTCTTTCCCTCTCTTCCCGCGCTTTTCTCCTATCCTGCTCGCGCTTTGCTTCTTCCTCTGCGAACATAGGCAAGGCCAACCCTGATGCCGACAGCTGCTCCAAGTGCGCGCAACACTTCACTGACCATTGCATCTTCGAGGGGCACACCAGCGAGGAGGAGCTCGCGGAGTTCAAGGCTGAGTATGTGCTGCCGGGCTTCGAGGCACATAGGCCGAGGCAGGGGGAGGCCATCAACACTTTCTACGAGGACGAGCTCGCCTTCCCCATGTCACATTTAGAGGTGGGGTTGCGCCTCCCCCTCTGGCCGGAGATCCGACAAATCCTGAAGTACTATGGCGCAGTACCCACGCAGTTAAACTCCAACGTCGTCGCCATGATGGTGGCGTTCGCGAGCTACCTTCGGCGGGAGAGGATCGAGTTCAACCTGACAGCGTTCAGGAAACTATTCTCCTACAAGGCGATGTCGGATGGGGTCGCCTACTTCGGCGACTCACCGATCAAGGTTCGCGAGATCGCGAACAAGCATCACACTTGGATGACCACGATCGCCTTCATCAAGGGCGATCTCGGCAACATCCCCTACTCGCCCCAACAGAAGGGCGTGGAGGTGTACCGCCCCCCTGCCGTGTCCGGCAACGATGCCGAGCTCCATAAGTATTTCCTCCACAAGGACATCAAGGTCGCCTTCCTGTGAAGGGGCCTCGACTCGCTTCACCCCGTCCAACCCGCCGAAGGTTTTGTTTTCTCCTCATCCTGCCGAGCTCACACGATTGTCGAGCTCGTCATATTGCTGCTAAATTTCTTCTAACTTTTTCCAAGTATTTTCTTGCAGGGGAGAGGATAATTCCCGCGAACCCGCCATTTGCGGACTCGGGGTCGCACCCGGACCTTCTTGCTCGCGAGAAGGCAGTGGCGGCGGCCTGCCGAGATGAGGCAGCCCTCTCCCAACCCTCTTCCAGCAAGAGGCGGCCTGAGGATGCGGGGTCGAACCCGCCACACCGCCAGCGACTGCCAAAAAAGATGCGGAGAGCCCTGTTGTCTTCGCGGGGGCAACAACAACAACAACATTAATCCAGCCCCAAATACATTAGCTCATCTTAGACCCCTCCCGACGCGTCGCCGGAGAGCCCACTGAAGGAGATCACCAGCAAAAGCCGGAAGGGCGGCGAGGCTCCTTCTTCTGCAGCGGCGATCTCCCCCCCCCCCCCCTTCGGCGAAGAGGGCAGCTCGTGAGCGCGGGGCGCCAAAACAACATCCCCTCTTTAACTTCGGGGGGCGGTGGAGGGACTCGGCGGACGAGCTTATGGCGCAGTGGGACGAGCTGGCCCATCGGGTCTCCATCTCCACTCTGCATCCATCCTGGCATGACCTCGAGCCCGCCACCGGCCATGCTTACGCCCTCGGCTTCGGCCTCTATGGCCGCGAGGATGCCGAGGCCTACAAGAATAAGACCCTCCGGCAGCTCGGCCATGAGGGTCTACAAGCCCACATGCGGACCATGGAGCTCCACCATATGCTGACTCGCCGCAGCTTTGCCCTCAGCAATCAACTCCTAAAAGCCGACCAGGCCCACGATGTCGCCAAGGATAAGGTTGCTGATCAGGCAAAGCAGCTCGGCATCGCTGAGAGCCTCCTCGCCCAGGTCATCGGCAGACTGGTAAGTGTCAAGCTCTCCTCTTCTCTTTTACTTAGAATATTCTGTGCTGCTGCTAACCAGATTTTCACTTTACCAGGATGCCAAGGCCGCGGGGGAGCTTCGGGCTCGCAATGCTGAGCAAGGGGAAGAGATTAGCCAGCTGCGCGCCCGCCTTGCCGAGCTGGAGGGGGTGAACACAAAGCTGAAGGAGGAAAATCAGCACCTCAGCCGCGAGGTCCGCCGCCAGGCGGAGATCTTCTTCCCGGCCAGCGGCTCCGATCCTTCCCTCCCCTACAAGAGGCCGCGGATCTTTGGTGAGGCCGATCTCGCCGAGAGACTGCGAATTAACTCCATCCAGGCTGACGAATGCACCCTCCAAATGATGATGGACACGGGGGTGCTGGTGCACGGGTGCGAGGATATCTCCGCCGGGGACCTGATGCCGAGCTTATTCCCGGCAACGCCCCCAAGCGAGAAGGAAGATAATATGGACGCAATGTACGGGAGGGGCTTCCCGGACCAGCCGGGTGAGGGGGAGGATCAGTCCGGGGGGGTGGTGAGGCCTGAATTTTTATACTCTTCTTTTTGTTTTACTCGCCGAGGCGAGCCCCTGCAAACATCTTTTGTAAACACTTTTATTGAATGAAAGAAAGGTTTTTGATCATACCCGTGCCATTCCTTTTTTTGTTTTCTTTTTGCTGTGCTCTCCTTGGCGACCTCACATAGGCAGGTACTACGAGTAGGATAGTCATTAGTACGCGCCTGCGAGAGGGTATGTCTTGAGTGCTTGCCGAGCTTCAGACGATTCGGGAGCGTGCTGCTCTCTGCCCTTGTCACACTGCCTCGGCTCGCCCGCGAGCCATCCAGGTTGAATTCAGAAAATATTCTAAGTAAAATAGACGGAGTGAAGTGCCCTAGCCTGGCTCTCCTTCCTTCAGCGAGGTCCTGAGACCTGGCTCGCTACCCCCTTGCTGATGCCGAGCTGGTTTGGCGAGTCCGAACTCGCCCGTGCAGAATCTCTCCCCCCTTATTCCTTGGCATTCTAAACTTCTTGTTCTTTACCTGGCGAGTTCAAGGCCGATACCATCGAGTGACTTCCTGCCCTGCCAGCTGGTGGGCCAAAACCAGAACAGGCAAGCGTACCTGTCGAATCGTAGTACCAAGGTCGTATTTAAACACGGGGCTGTCAATTACTTCTACTCACGCTCTAACTATTATCCTACCGGAAGAAAGTGGGTTTTGAGAATTTTAAAATCAAACTGAAACGAAATCTGAAACGGAACTATGGATTAAAAGATAGCACTTGATCGATGATTCACCATGAAAAGAGATGGGAGAAATAAAAATAATATTTTAAATTTGCAAATCCAACTCGGCCGTGACGGATCCGAAAATAAGACAAAATCTCGCTAGAGCATTAGGTCTCCTAACTTATAGACTCTTCGATCGAAATCTCTTTACAAACCGAAAAAGCCTAAAGTTGCATTATCGAGATGATCCGCACTATTGGATTTGACTCCAATCTGGAGGATTTACGTCGTCCTATCTCTAGGGTTGCGTTCAACTCCTTCCTTCTTTGAGTGATCTTTCACATTCATGAGCCTCTCGGCTACTCGAATATGAGATCATAAGCCTACTACCGTATACCGGAAATACGGAGTCGACACAATAATTATTCAAAGAAGGACCGAGTAGAATTACGCAAAAATAAAACTATGAAATAAAAATAATTCTCATTTCAAATCATGGATCCTCATGATCAAATGCTAAGAGGGAATTAGCTATGCATATTGCAAAAGGAAACAACAAAATAAAGAGAAGAGAATTTCATTACTTGCAAACAAAAAGAGTGTACAAAATATTAAAATGACAAGACTATGCTATAAAGAAAACTTGCACTAGTTGAAAAGAAAACTAATACAATAATAAAACTAACACTCACAAGCACTCTCCACTTAAACTAGCACTTCACTTGCTCTCCAAAATCCAATTCCCCAAAGCATGAGACCATGGTGCCTTTTATAGATGAGGAGGGAAGATTCTAGATGGGAATGAAGAGAAGGAGGCAAGGGGGGTGGCCGGCCATGTGTAGGGGAGAGTGCATGCATGACATTTAATTAGGTGGAGAGAATTCATGCATGATATTAAATGAAGGAAGAGGGAGAAGATACATTCATGCATATAAATTTAAAAGAAAACAAATAAAATAAAGAGAGTAAATAAGGGGGAATGGATGATAATAAAGAGTGGAGAAAAATTAATAAAAAGGAGAGAGAGGAGGGATGGATGTAGAATAATAAAAACAAGAAATAAAAGAGGAGGGAGGAATGTGGAGGGGCCGGCCATGTAAGAAAAAATGAATGCATGCATGCAATAAATGGAAGGGAGAGAGAGAGAGAACATGCATGTATGACATGAAAGGTGGCCGGCCATGTAGAGGGATTCATGCATTTGGAAATTAATGAGGAGGGGAGAGAGAGAGCATGAGGTGGATTAAATAAAGGAAAAAAAGAAATAAAAGAGGGAGATAAAGAGGGGTGGCCGGCCATATGCTTGGATGAAGTGGATGAATGCAATAAATGATGAGGGAGGGGGGAAAATGAGTGGCTGGCCATGTAAGGATGAAGTGGGCTGCACTATGTGGGCTTGGGAAGCTTGAAGAGGGGCTGAATGCGCTTCTAACTTGTTTTATTTTATTTTGCAGAAAAAGTTCAAAATCTGCCAAAATTGGGCAGTACACGCCCGTGACATATTTGTCACGCCCGTGACCAAGGCGTGACGCTCAAATTCCGTGAACTTTCAGATTTCTGAAGTAAAATGCTCGACACGCCTGGCGACACGCCCGTGTCACCCGACACGGGGCGTGACCCAAGCCCGTGTCCTCTCCTCTCGACGAATTCAACTCGACGATCGTCGAGTGTCGACACCTACTAACACGCCCATAGTCACGGCCGTGACATGGGGCGTGACCTTTCCAGCTGGCCCGACAAGATGCTGCCGAGGACATTTGACGCAACCCGCGCCCGGTTCTACCTCCCCGACACGCCCAGAGTCACGCCCGTGACCTGGGGCGTGACTGCTGCGAACTCAGCCCGAAGTCAACTTTGCTGTCCAATCGCCGGCCGCCTTCATGAATAGTACTGTCACGCCCCCCCCCCCCCCCCTACACGCCCGTGACCGAGGGCGTGTACTTAGAAATTTTTTTCCTATAAATAGCCCAGTTCTGTAAGGTCCAAGGGTTCAGATTTTTGGGCCAAGTTAGTGTCTTTTTGTGGGCTTAATCTGTGGATACTAGTGCTATGTAAGGAGATTTCTCCCTTCTTATTTCATGTTTTGTTTTGCTTTATCTTTTAGCTTGTAATAGTTTGAAAATTTTAATAAAAATGTTAGATTTTCTCTCTCTATTTAGCATGAAAAATTCATTTGGATGGCTCACCTCTTTCCCTTTTTATCCTTGGTTTCATCCTTGTTCTTCATTTAGTTCTTCATTTATGAAAGGTGTGTGTGTGTGTATGAGTGTAATGTATTTACTTTCCATGTCCTTTTTCCCTTAACTTGTCTTCATGCTTAGGATTTTGATTTCATCCTTATGATTTTATAAAAGAGATTTTAAAAAGTGAATTTGTTCTTTTTTACTTAGTTTTCTTTTAGGATTGTAAAACCTCTTTTGTTCTTTTCATCTTCTTTTTCACTTTTTTATCACTTTCATAACATCATAAGAATGAAATTGTTGGTATTTTAATTTTCCAAAAACTTTGGTTTTTAATTCGTTTTGAAAAACTTTTGTCTTCTAAAAATTGAAATTTCCTCTTTTTATTTGTTTTTGGCAAAACCTAAGCATGAAAAAGTTAAAGTTTTAATTTTTAGGTAACTTTGATTTTTCTTTGTTATTTGTGTGTGTGAGTGTATGAGCCTAAATTTCCTTTTGTTCTTCTTAATCTTCATGAAGTGTGTGTAAGTGTAGGTGTATTAACTTTTATGCTTTGATTTAAATTGTGTAGAGTGTGTGAGTGTAGGTGTTTAATTTTAATGCTTTCTTTTTAATTGCTTTCTTTTAATGCTTTATTCAAATTATGTAGAGTGTGTGAGTGTAGGTGTATAATTTTATTGCTTTCGTGAATTTCATATGGAGTGTGTGTGTTTGTGTGCATTTATTTCCGCCTACTCGTTAAGAGTTAAATGGCGCACCGTTTTCATTTTCAGTCCTACTCGTTCGAGTAGGACTTGTAATTTTTCTTTCTTTATTTTTTTCCGCCTACTCACTTGAGTTAAATGGCTGGACTTTTTAGCCCTGTAATCGCATTTATTTTCTCCTACTCATTTGAGTAGGACTCGCTTTCATTTCAGTCCTACTCGTTTGAGTAGGACTTGCAATTTTCAGCCTTTATTTACCGCCCCCACTCGTTTGAGTGGGACTCGCAAATTTGAATTATGCAAATTTCTTTTTTATGCGTAACTTAGTTCCTTTTTAATTTATAATTTGGAGTGTGCGTGAGTTCTCGTTTTAGTTAACTTTTTAGCTTTCTAAATGTTGTTATTTTTCTTTTGTCCCTTTCTTATAAACGTTTAGTGTTTAATTTCGAACTCGCGCCTCACTAAATTATAAGTCGTCCCCATACCGATGTGTGGCTAATCGCTATTAGCCTCAGCATCGAAGAGCATTGGGACATTTAAAATGATTTATAATAATTAAAGCTCTTTATTTTCATTTTAATTTAAGCACTTAGGGTTTACCCCGGGTTTACGACGCGTAGGACCACATATCGATGTGTGGGCCCTATTTCCGTAGTCCATATGCTAGCTAGCCGAGAGGCCGTGCATATGGACCGATCACCCCTGGGTAAATAGAGTTGCGTGCATACCCTCGAGAGAGGACAAGCGTAATTCTACCGGATTGGGTTCCCCACCCAATAGCGGGGTTCTTAGCGTAAAGCGGGCGTTAAGAGGAATCCTTCGTCGGACTAACGTTCGGTCGAATAGTCTTAACGTTTAGGTGAGCGATATCCCTATAGCTAGGTGAGCTCACATTAGTGGAACCTCCACGGCCAAGTTGCCTTATTATTAATTTGAAAACTAAGTCTTTTTATTATTAAAAATTGTTTTAGTCTTAATCCGATTCGATGCCGAGCGTTAACCCTTCATCGAATATTGTCTAAATCGTTTTTTCGCTCCTTTGCTTTTCCTCCTTTTATTAAGTCAAAAAAAATCCATCTTTCTTTCAGTAAAATAATAGTCCTCCCGGAGGAGTAAGAATAGTCAACGCGACCCCGAGAATAATACGACCTCGGTATTCCCCCGAATATCGAGTACTACTTGCGATAGGTGCACTTGCCTACCCGAGCAAGCCCGCGGCGATCGACTCACCGAACCAACCACTGTAAGAGTCTGTTCGCGGGCCCACCAAGTTTTTGGCGCCGTTGCCGGGGACTCTCTTTTCGAGTTGCTATTTCAAATTCCGGAGTCTATTAATTTTACTTATTTTCTACAAAAAAGAAAAACTAAAAACTTTATTTTAAAAACAAAAAAAAAGTTTATTTTTGTTTTATTTTTGTTTGGGTGTATGACCCGAGGACAACCCTCAGAGTCTGAAGATTTAGACTTCGACCCTGAGATCGAACGCTCTCTTGCGCGTATCCGATCTCATCGCCGAAATCCTTCTTTAGATCCCGAGGAATCTATCGGAGAACCCACTGTTGTAGTTATGGTCGCGCCTAACCTTCCCCCGGCGGCCGAGCGTACTATGTCCTATTACGCCCGGCCAAACCTGGATGATTCTGGGTCGAGTATTGTTTGCCCTGCGGTGGCCAATAATAATTTTGAAATAAAGTCAAGTGTCATTCAAATGGTCCAAAACGCCGTGCAGTTCGATGGACTGCCGGATGAGGACCCAAATGTCCACTTGTCCAATTTCTTGGAGATATGCGACACCTTCAAGATCAATGGCGTCACTGATGACGCCATTCGTTTGCGCTTATTTCCTTTTTCCCTTAAGTCCAAAGCCAAGGCGTGGTTGAATGCCCTCCTGCGAAGATGTATCACCATGTGGGCTGAGTTGACGGAACGGTTCCTAACGAAGTACTTTCCGCCCGCCAAAACTGCAAAGTTGCGGGCGGACATTTCTTCATTTGTGCAGAACGATCCTGAGTCTCTATATGAGACTTGGGAACGGTTTAAGGAATTCCTCCGCCGTTGCCAGCACCACGCGCTGCCAACGTGGTTGCAAGTTCAAATTTTTTATAATGGGCTGAATTTTCAGACGCGTCAAATGATTGACGCGGCTGCCGGGGGTACGCTTAACAACAAAACCCCCGAGGCCGCCCAGGCTTTATTCGAAGAGATGGCTATGAACGCCTATCAATGGAATGTCCCGCGGGGATGGCCAAAGCCGGCGGCTGGTCTTTTTGAAGTGGATGCCACTGCTCTCTTGACCCTTCAAGTTGAAAGGTTAACAAAGCAGGTGGCGGAGATGTCTGCTGCCTCCTCCACTACGCCTTGTTTTATTCCACCTAATGTCTGCGTAGCTGAAGAGTTCGTGGACTTCATGGGAAATTCGGGTCGTCCTCCCTTCAACCCCAACAACAACCCTTATAGTAATAACTATAATCCGGGTTGGAGGAATCACCCCAACTTCTCGTGGAGCAACCCGAATAATGCTCAGCGTCCCCCTATTTCTTATGCGCCCGGATTTCTTCCTCCCCCTCCTCTTCCGAAACCCTCCCCGATGGAGGAAAATTTTTTGAAGTATATTGCGTCCAACGAGTCAAATATCCGGAACATCACCGGATCGCTAAAAACACTCGAACAACAGGTTGGACAGCTGGCGAGGATGATGTCCGAGCGCGCGCTCGGGGCACTGCCGGGAAACACGGAGCCCAATCCGCGGGAAAATGCCAACGCTATAACCCTCCGTAGCGGAAAGGAGGTGGTCGATCCAAAACGGATCGACCCTCAGGTACATATTTCACCTCCGACCCCTCTTCCCCTTTCTTCGCTTACGCCGCCTTTACCTATTATAAAAGAAAAAATTATTTTAAACAAGGCTCTTCCGTATCCGCATAAATTAGATAACGAGCGTAAGGACGCGCAATATGAAAATTTTATTTTATTATTAAAACAAATTCACATTAATGTTCCTTTTTGCGAGGCTATCTCGCAAATGCCCAAATATGCGAAATTTTTAAAAGAACTACTTTCTAATAAACGCAAATTAGAGGATATTTCGCATGTATCTCTCAACGCTGTCTGCTCGGCGGCCCTTACTAATAAATTGCCCGCAAAACAAAACGAGCCGGGACGGTTTTCCATCCCGTGCCTTTTTGGCGATATATTAGTAAAGTACGCCTTAGCTGATTTAGGGGCTAGCATTAATCTGATGCCGTTCTCGCTCTTTTCGCGTTTAGGTTTGGGTACTCCTAGTCCTACGAATATGCGCATCCAATTAGCGGATCGCTCGGTTAAGTTCCCTATCGGGGTAGTGGAGGACGTCCTTGTCCGAGTCGACAAGTTTACCTTCCCGGTAGACTTCGTCATCTTAGATATCGAGGAGGACGCCGAGGTACCAATAATACTCGGTCGCCCTTTTCTCGCCACCTCCCGCGCACTAATAGATGTTAGTAATGGTAGCCTTCTCCTCCGAGTAGGCGATGACCAAGTTACTTTCTCTATTAATCCCTCGATGGACAATTTGTCATCGAGCGACGATTTCTGCTATTCTTTAGATACCTTTTTCGGAGATCGTTCTTCTCCCATTTTTGAGTCCGTATTTTTAAACAACGATATTTATGCGCTCGAAAATTTCAACTGCGATGAGGATACGTCTATTGACTTGCCTTTCGAACCAATTGGTAAGAAAGACATAGGCATTAAAACCTCCCTAGAAGAACCGCCCATCCTAGACCTCAAACCCTTACCGGCCTCGCTCAAGTACGCTTTTTTGGGAAAAGGTGATACGCTCCTCGTTATCATTTCTTCGGACTTGAGTGATTCGGAGACTTCCGATTTATTGGAAGTTTTATTTAAACATCGCCCCGCAATTGCGTGGCAAATCTCTGACCTAAAGGGGATTAGCCCCTCCTTTTGCACCCATAAGATTTTTCTTAACGATAATTGCCGCAAAACGATACAGCCGCAACGTCGTCTTAACCCAAACATGAAAGACGTCGTTAAAGCCGAAATCATTAAGTTATTAGATGTGGGGATTATCTACCCTATTTCGGACAGTGCATGGGTTAGTCCCGTGCATGTCGTGCCCAAGAAAGGCGGTCTTACCGTAGTGGCGAATGAGCATAACGAGCTTGTCCCAACTCATACTGTTACGGGTTGGCGAGTGTGCATCGACTATAGGAAACTTAATGACGCCACCCGCAAGGACCATTTCCCTCTGCCATTTCTAGACCAGATTTTAGAGCGTTTATCCGGTCATCCGTATTATTGTTTTCTTGATGGTTTATCGGGGTTTTTCCAAATCCCCATTTCCCCCGATGATCAAGAGAAAACAACTTTTACTTGCCCGTTTGGCACCTTCTCCTATCGAAGAATGCCATTTGGACTCTGCAACGCGCCAGCTACACTCCAAAGATGTATGCTAGCTATCTTTGGCGAGCTAGTAGAAGACATTATGGAAGTCTTTATGGATGACTTCTCTGTTTTCGGACGCTCTTTTCCCGATTGCCTTAATAATTTAGATCGTGTCCTTCAACGGTGCGAGGACACAAGCCTTGTTTTAAATTGGGAAAAATGCAACTTTATGGTTCGAGGAGGTTTGGTCCTCGGCCATATGATTTCGTCTAAGGGGATAGAGGTGGATAAGGTCAGGATAGAAATTATAGAAAAACTTCCGCATCCAACAAACGTAAAATCTATTAGGAGTTTCTTAGGCCATGCGGGCTTTTACCGGCACTTTATTCAAGATTTTTCAAAAATAACAAAGCCGCTAACTCACCTCTTGGAAAAGGAATCACGTTTCATCTTTAGTAGCGAATGCGAGTCCGCCTTTAATTTGATAAAACAAAAACCTATCTCTTCACCAATTTTAGTGGCCCCTAATTGGTCTCTTCCGTTCGAAATAATGTGCGACGCTAGTGATATTGCCTTAGGTGCCGTTCTTGGCCAACGCGTAGAAAAACATTTTCATCCTATTTATTACGCTAGCAAGACGCTCACTTCCGCACAAATAAATTACACAACAACAGAAAAGGAACTCTTAGCCGTCGTTTTCGCTTTCGATAAGTTTCGCTCGTATATAACGCTATCTAAAGTTATCGTTTTTATCGATCACTCCGCGCTTAAGTATTTATTAGCTAAAAATGATGTGAAGCCCCGCCTTCTTCGATGGATTCTCCTCCTACAAGAGTTTGATTTGGAGATTCGAGATAAGCGGGGAGCGGAAAATCTAGCGGCGGACCACCTCTCCCGTTTAGAAAATCCGGGTGCGGAAGCGCTCGTCGAATTTGAAATAAATGACAGATTCCCCGAGGAACGCCTTCTTGCCATTAATAAATCTTCGTCATCTTCGCCTTGGTTCGCAAATTTTGCAAATTTTTTAGTAGCGCGGGTCCTTCCAAAAGAATTTTCCAGTCATCAAAAGAAGAAATTCTTTTCTGACTTGAAAAATTTTTTTTGGGAGGACCCATTTCTTTTTCGTATCTGCGCGGACCAAGCGGTTCGACGATGCGTTGCGGGTGTGGAGTGCTTACAAATTCTTAAGCACTGCCACGAGGGTCCAGCCGGTGGGCATTATCAAGCCAACCGGACCGCTCGGAAGGCGCTAGAGGCGGGCTACTTTTGGCCCACTCTCTTCAAAGACGCGCATAATTTTGTGCGCGCATGCGATAGCTGTCAGTGGTCGGGTAACATCTCTCGTCGCGACGAGATGCCCCAAAACATGTTTTTAGAGTGCGAAGTCTTCGATTTGTTGGGCATAGATTTTGTTGGCCCCCTACCTCCGTCTTTCAAAAATATGTATATTTTAGTGGCGGTCGACTACGTATCGAGGTGGGCGGAAGCGCAAGCTCTCCCCACCAACGATGCGCGAGTCGTCGTTACATTTCTTAAAAAATTATTTTCTCGCTTCGGCACGCCTCGCGCAATTGTTAGTGATAGTGGAACGCATTTCTGTAACGCTCTTATGGCTAAGACGTTAGCTAAATATGGAGTCACGCACAAGCTTGCCACCCCCTACCACCCGCAAACAAGTGGCCAAGTCGAGGTAGTAAATCGAGAGATTAAGCGAATTTTAGAAAAAACCGTTTCGCTAAATAGGAAAGATTGGTCCGTTAAACTCGACGATGCGTTGTGGGCGTATCGGACGGCATATAAAACCGCTATCGGATGTACGCCGTTCCGGTTAGTCTACGGCAAAGCGTGCCATTTACCCGTAGAATTAGAACATCGCGCACTTTGGGCTTTAAAACTCTTAAACCTCGACACCAACTTAGCCGCTCAAAATAGAAAACTGCAACTAAACGAGCTCGATGAATGGCGTGCGAACGCTTACGAGAGCAATAAATTCTATAAGGAGCGCTCTAAGTTCTATCACGATCGAAAAATCAAGTCCCAAAAATTATTTTCTCCGGGCGATCTTGTCCTTCTTTACAATTCACGTCTTAGGCTTTTTCCAGGTAAATTAAAATCTAGATGGTCCGGTCCCTTCCTAGTTGAAGAAGTTTTTCCTTATGGAACCGTACTCGTCTCCCACCCGGACAAAGGCTCTTTTAAAGTAAACGGTCATCGGTTAAAGTCTTACATCGCGGGCGACCCAGTGATCGGTTTTAGCGAAACCATAACTTTCCTCCACATTATACACCCGCCAAAATAGTCAAGCTACACGACTATAAACAAAGCGCTCCTGGGAGGCACCCCTCGCTTATCTTTTTCGCCCTTTCCTCATTATCTTTGCTGCTTTTTCTAATAAACGCAGGGTTTCTGATCGGCCTTCCCCCTACGCGTTTCAGGGAAGCTTCTACCCCCTTCCCTTTCTTTTCTTTGTACATACTGTTTTTCCTTTCTGTTCCGCATACTTACGATACAACATTGGGGACAATGTTGGACTTAAGTATGGGGGTATTTTCGTGCTTTACTTTCTGCACTTCAATTTTTCTGCATCTCAAAAAAAAAGAAAAATACAAAAAAAATACATATAACAACAAAACAAAAACAAAAAAATTTTAAATGAAAAAAAAAACAAAAAAAATTTAAATGAAAAAAAAAACAAAAATCCAAATTTTTTTTTTGTTTTGTTCTCTTTCTCTTTTCCAAAAACTCAAAAAACAAAACAAAAAAATTATTTTGTTTAGTTTCACTTTGTATATATTTTTTGTTTTTTCTCTCTCCCCCTTCCTCATTCTTGTACAAACCTTTTTCTTTTTCTCCCTTATTTTTGTACATATTATGAAAATTCTCTTAAAAAATACAAAAAAAAAGATAATAGTTCAAAACATTTTCAAAAAAAAAATGAGAAAAACAAAAATAAAAAAAAAGATAATAAATGAAAAACACAAAAAAAATGATAATAAAAACTATAAAAATCAAACAAAAAAATGTTTTGCAACAAATAAATTAAAAATTCCATACTTAACTTTTCTGCTATCCAAAAATTCTGTTCTGAGTTTATTTATATGTGAATACTATTAATTCTCTGTTTGCTACCCGTTTATTAATTATTGATTGAAAAATTTAAATAGTCGGGGTTAAGTTTTAAAGAATTCATTATACTTTGTTAAAAATAGCGAACTCGTTTTAGGCATTACTTCTAATTTTTCATTGATAGGAGCACGTATATTATGTTAGGAAATAACGACTATAAAATTCAATTATACTTACTTTTAGCTTTCTGAAAGAAATTGGGACGTACAAATTATTAAGGTTGCTCTCAAAAATTTTTAGGATTACAATCTAGTTTTCCTTTCTCCCCTTACTTTTCATGACCTACTTGGCATGAAAAATTTTATCCTTAAAAGATCTTATGTCAATGGGAACAAGATTTCGTTCCGTAAACATAGGCACCCAATAATTTTAAAAGATTATATAGGGAGTAAGAGGATAAAATTCATTACTCCTACAAATATACATTGGGTTAATTTTTCTTATGAAGTTGAAAAACAAAAATCATATTAGGAAAATAAGATTTCGTTTTCCTAATAATCCAAAAGAAAAAAAAACATGGAGGTTCGAAAAAATTACCTCACCTCAAATATCAAAACCCTCTTCATAAACCCACTACCCCCTTAGCCAATTCTACGATTCTAGAATTAATCCAAAAATCTTTTTGAGAGCATAATTAGTAAATTGTATTATTTCCGGTAGCACTCGTATAAGCTAGAGTTCTTATAATTCCAAACTATTTTCGTTAATCTAACCATTTCAAATGTTGCCTTCTATTTGATTACATCAAGAAGTCTTTTGGCCAAAACTTTTGCGCTATTTAAATCATCTACATAATTTTAGGACTTAACTCTTACACCCCGTATATTTATTTCGATCTCTCTTATAATTGATTAAGCGATAGCCAAAACTTAGAGTTTTTTTATTCCTTATAGATTCACCTCAAACTTTTGCTCTGGAATAGCAAAAGCCTAAGTATGGGGGTATTTGATGAATTGTAAATATGCGTATTTTTATGCACATTAATTTAGTCATTTTCATTTATTTTCGTCGTTTTTACTTATTTTTGTTCAATAAAATGTTCCTATTCTTGTAAATTTGCTTCTAACTTGTTTTATTTTATTTTGCAGAAAAAGTTCAAAATCTGCCAAAATTGGGCAGTACACGCCCGTGACATATTTGTCACGCCCGTGACCAAGGCGTGACGCTCAAATTCCGTGAACTTTCAGATTTCTGAAGTAAAATGCTCGACACGCCTGGCGACACGCCCGTGTCACCCGACACGGGGCGTGACCCAAGCCCGTGTCCTCTCCTCTCGACGAATTCAACTCGACGATCGTCGAGTGTCGACACCTACTGACACGCCCATAGTCACGGCCGTGACATGGGGCGTGACCTTTCCAGCTGGCCCGACAAGATGCTGCCGAGGACATTTGACGCAACCCGCGCCCGGTTCTACCTCCCCGACACGCCCAGAGTCACGCCCGTGACCTGGGGCGTGACTGCTGCGAACTCAGCCCGAAGTCAACTTTGCTTTCCAATCGCCGGCCGCCTTCATGAATAGTAATGTCACGCCCCCCCCCCTACACGCCCGTGACCGAGGGCGTGTACTTAGAAATTTTTTTCCTATAAATAGCCCAGTTCTGTAAGGTCCAAGGGTTCAGATTTTTGGGCCAAGTTAGTGTCTTT
The DNA here is from genome assembly GCA_039583875.1 of Platanthera guangdongensis. Classification (NCBI taxonomy): domain Eukaryota; kingdom Viridiplantae; phylum Streptophyta; class Magnoliopsida; order Asparagales; family Orchidaceae; genus Platanthera; species Platanthera guangdongensis. Next base: position 34,441,777 of record CM077154.1, read on the forward strand.
TTGTGGGCTTAATCCGTGGATACTAGTGCTATGTAAGGAGATTTCTCCCTTCTTATTTCATGTTTTGTTTTGCTTTATCTTTTAGCTTTGTAATAGTTTGAAAATTTTAATAAAAATGTTAGATTTTCTCTCTCTATTTAGCATGAAAAATTCATTTGGATGGCTCACCTCTTTCCCTTTTTATCCTTGGTTTCATCCTTGTTCTTCATTTAGTTCTTCATTTATGAAAGGTGTGTGTGTGTGTATGAGTGTAATGTATTTACTTTCCATGTCCTTTTTCCCTTAACTTGTCTTCATGCTTAGGATTTTGATTTCATCCTTATGATTTTATAAAAGAGATTTTAAAAAGTGAATTTGTTCTTTTTTACTTAGTTTTCTTTTAGGATTGTAAAACCTCTTTTGTTCTTTTCATCTTCTTTTTCACTTTTTTATCACTTTCATAACATCATAAGAATGAAATTTTTGGTATTTTAATTTTCCAAAAACTTTGGTTTTTAATTCGTTTTGAAAAACTTTTGTCTTCTAAAAATTGAAATTTCCTCTTTTTATTTGTTTTTGGCAAAACCTAAGCATGAAAAAGTTAAAGTTTTAATTTTTAGGTAACTTTGATTTTTCTTTGTTATTTGTGTGTGTGAGTGTATGAGCCTAAATTTCCTTTTGTTCTTCTTAATCTTCATGAAGTGTGTGTGAGTGTAGGTGTATTAACTTTTATGCTTTGATTTAAATTGTGTAGAGTGTGTGAGTGTAGGTGTTTAATTTTAATGCTTTCTTTTTAATTGCTTTGTTTTTAATTGCTTTCTTTTAATGCTTTATTCAAATTATGTAGAGTGTGTGAGTGTAGGTGTATAATTTTATTGCTTTCGTGAATTTCATATGGAGTGTGTGTGTTTGTGTGCATTTATTTCTGCCTACTCGTTAAGAGTTAAATGGCGCACCGTTTTCATTTTCAGTCCTACTCGTTCGAGTAGGACTTGTAATTTTTCTTTCTTTATTTTTTTCCGCCTACTCACTTGAGTTAAATGGCTGGACTTTTTAGCCATGTAATCGCATTTATTTTCTCCTACTCATTTGAGTAGGACTCGCTTTCATTTCAGTCCTACTCGTTTGAGTAGGACTTGCAATTTTCAGCCTTTATTTACCGCCCCCACTCGTTTGAGTGGGACTCGCAAATTTGAATTATGCAAATTTCTTTTTTATGCGTAACTTAGTTCCTTTTTAATTTATAATTTGGAGTGTGCGTGAGTTCTCGTTTTAGTTAACTTTTTAGCTTTCTAAATGTTGTTATTTTTCTTTTGTCCCTTTCTTATAAACGTTTAGTGTTTAATTTCGAACTCGCGTCTCACTAAATTATAAGCCGTCCCCATACCGATGTGTGGCTAATCGCTATTAGCCTCGGCATCGAAGTGCATTGGGACATTTAAAATGATTTATAATAATTAAAGCTCTTTATTTTCATTTTAATTTAAGCACTTAGGGTTTACCCCGGGTTTACGATGCGTAGGACCACATATCGATGTGTGGGCCCTATTTCCGTAGTCCATATGCTAGCTAGCCGAGAGGCCGTGCATATGGACCGATCACCCCTGGGTAAATAGAGTTGCGTGCATACCCTCGAGAGAGGACAAGCGTAATTCTACCGGATTGGGTTCCCCACCCAATAGCGGGGTTCTTAGCGTAAAGCGGGCGTTAAGAGGAATCCTTCGTCGGACTAACGTTCGGTCGAATAGTCTTAACGTTTAGGTGAGCGATATCCCTATAGCTAGGTGAGCTCACATTAGTGGAACCTCCACGGCCAAGTTGCCTTATTATTAATTTGAAAACTAAGTCTTTTTATTATTAAAAATTGTTTTAGTCTTAATCCGATTCGATGCCGAGCGTTAACCCTTCATCAAATATTATCTAAATCGTTTTTTCGCTCCTTTGCTTTTCCTCCTTTTATTAAGTCAAAAAAATCCATCTTTCTTTCAGTAAAATAATAGTCCTCCCGGAGGAGTAAGAATAGTCAACGCGACCCCGAGAACAATACGACCTCGGTATTCCCCCGAATATCGAGTACTACTTGCGATAGGTGCACTTGCCTACCCGAGCAAGCCCGCGGCGATCGACTCACCGAACCAACCACTGTAAGAGTCTGTTCGCGGGCCCACCAACAGATCACCCCTGGGTAAAGAGAGTTGCATGCATACCCTCGAGAGAGGACAAGCGTAATTCTACCGGATTGGGTTCCCCACCCAATAGCGGGGTTCTTAGCGTAAAGCGGGCGTTAAGAGAAATCTTTTGTCGGACTAACGTTCAGTCGAATAGTCTTAGCGTTCAGGTGGGCAATATTCCTAGAGATAAGTGCGCTCATATTTCTGTAACCTCCATGGCCAAGTTGCCTTTTATTAATTTGAAAACTAAGTTCAATAATTATTAAAAGTTATTTTTGTCTTAATCTGATTCGGTGCCGAGTGTTAACCCTTCATCGATTTTTCTAAATCGTTTTCGCACTTTTATTTTATCCGCCTTAGTTAATTAAAATCCCCAACGAATTTTCAGTAAAATAATAGTTACTCCTGGAGCAGTAGGGATAATCAACCCGACACCGAGAATAATATGACCTCGGTATTCCCCCGAATATCGAGTACTACATGTGATAGGTGCACTTTCCTCCTTTCGTTAAAAACTCGCTTTTTAGCAAGCCCGCGACGTTCGACTCATCGAACCAACCACCCAAATAAGAGTTTGCCGAGGACTCTCTTTAGTTATTATTTCGAATTTCGGAGTCTATTTGTAAGACCCCTTTGTTTTCTTCTTGAAACACCAATGTCTTAGGACCTGAACCGCCGCTTTGCGGTGACACCTTCATGCCCTGAAGGGTCATCACCGTGAAACGCCGATTCTGTCGGCCGATTCGATCACAGAAAAGCAACATAAGTAGAGTAACCACAAGTGTGGTAAAAACTCTAACCAAAAGTCCACAACAAAATCACATCAGAGTAATAATATCCCCACGAAGGGAGTGTCCACAGAAATAATAAAAATGCCAAATCTTGGGCTCATGCCCAGTACATCAAGTCCTCACTACATAGTCACTCAAGCAGAAGCAAAATAAAACACTACTAAGGTCAGGGGCTCACAGTCCTAGCTGTCTGAACTCATGAGCTAGACTGCCCTATCTCCAAACGGGCCGACCTCCGGGGTTGCTCCTCCATGCTGGGCTCCACGATCCCCTAAATGATGTGGTCCGAAAATCGTTAGTCTATAAGACTGAGTCCTATCATCCCCCACCCCTTCCCCCATGGCTCCTAGGCACTGAGCGGAGAGGAAGAAAGGGGAGGACTTTAAGGTGGAGAGTAATCAAGAAACAGATGGCAGCAGACCTATACTAGTAATTTTATAGTACATGTGGCAGTGAAGTAAAGTATGAAAAGTCTCCTTAACTTATACGAAAACATATAAGCAAGGGATCTTCTACAGGGCTCCCATCGTATAAAGAGTCTCATACCAATTTATATGTTGGGGTGTCGGTTATTAACAGCAATATATATATATAAATAATTTAACCTTAATTTATAAACTTGCCCACACAAGCTTATAGACCAAGGGGTCGTTTTGCAGGGCCTATTATATAAACCTCTCATACCACTTATACAATAGGTGATAGGGGTTTTATGTTATTATTATGCTATGACATGCTAGTGGGTTATGATGCGATCATGCAAGTGCAACTCAGCCACCCGACTCTGTGTATACAGACCTTTAGTTCCCCCTTTCTGGAGCCTCACCTCCCAGGATACCTCTGTAGTGGCAGATGGAAGTGGTGGGTTGGGCCTCGCCCACCTCTAAAACAGTAAAGCACGACCGGTCAGACCTATCGTATGCCTTAACGCAGGTGCACAAAGCAGAGCTCCTGCGTACTCTTATCGGTTGGCGCACCAGACTTCTGTTGGCAAAGTGCTAACCACACTTGCCGAGTCAACGTATTGGCGTCGGTGCATCGACACTCCAATACCGAACACCCACCACCTTTACATTATACACATGTAACCTTATGTATCAGTACAGAGCCAAAGCTTCCCGGACCATCCCGTCCGACACAAACATCAACCGAGCTAAGGCTCGCCGGGCCATCCTGCCCCTCACAACCATCAACCGAGCCAAAGCTCGCCGAGCCATCATGCCCGTTTCCACAACCACCGAGCCTACCGCTCGGACATCCTAATCAAACTAACTTCCCGTGACACCGGGGTGTGTGAAGGTGAACCCCTAATTATTCTAATTGCTCTTAAGATTTATCAAACCTACAGTTTACGTTAGCCCAGGACTGCCCAAGGTATATCTCGTGAAGGGCTCTCGAAGGTACTAGGAACTACGATGGGATTACGCCCAAAGTCCCTTTTCGCAAGCCACTTACTATTATTGGTTGTTACCCGATTTCCCAACCCTTAATTAATTTTACAGAATCTAGCCCTAGTGCATTAAACACTTCCTCCCTACGGGAAGGACGATCTTTCGCCGATCCCGAGCTCCACCTAATACTAGTCAACCTCACACTCTACTAATCATGTCTTCCAATGATGAACTCCTTTATTTACCCAAACCAGCAACCTACTAAGGATTCCACCCTTCAAAGGAGGTACTCCTGATTGTCTTCCAAATTTCCTATAAAATATACCAGAGGTCCACCATAACAAGTTTAGTCTAAAATCAGAGATTCATAATTTTTCTAATTAATTTGATATTTATTGAATTTTCCCAAATGTTTGGGCATGGGCAATTTTGAACATGAATTATATGATCTACTCAAGTAATGGCCACCCAAAACTTTTGATCACTAAATAACAGAGATATATTCGTAGATACTAATTTCCATAATTTTTCAGAGAATATTTGACCTCTAATTAATTTATCCAAAATAATTCCTTTAATCATATGTAAAGAAGGAAGTACCAAAATTATTCATCATAAAATTATATAAAAATTACAGAATCTTAATATGGTACAGAGAGGGTCATTGTGCAAAATTCATAATTTTACAGGCTTGCTAGTCTCCAAAATAAATTTAATTAAATTTTTATGGGAAACAATACTTAATGAAGCAACCCTTAGAATTAATCTTCCAAAAGTTCCATAAAAATTCACAGAGCTTTCAAAACATAATAAAAAGTCCTATGACTAAAATTCATCAATTTGCAGCAAGTAGTTACTTCATAATAAATTTCTAAGTAAATAATACAAATTACCAAATTGTTAATGAAGTATCCAAAATAATAATCCTAAATTCATAGTAAAATCTCCAAAGCTTGTAATAACTTTAAAAACTACTCAACCCAAATCTCATCACTTTTCAATGAATTTTAGTGACATTTTCCTTCACTACCAGGTTTGTGCCCTAATCTAGGGTTAGGGTTTTGAGGGGGTTTAAGGCTTCCAAATTCCATAAAATTTAAACAAGAGGACCATACTACCCCTATGGTCCTCTCCACAAATTGTCAAGTCATTCCAAGGTCATTTGGCCCCATGACCTTCAAACCCTAAAACTCCCCATTAAGGGACCTACCCTAGGTCTCTAGGGCTACCATACTCTTAACAACTCCAAATTCCACTGGAGGGTGAGTCATACTATAGAGAGACAGTGGACAAAATATCAGCCTCTGTTGAGGTGATTTGACCACTTAAAACCCAAAGGGGGTGCTTGACCTAGTTACCCTTAAAAGGGTCAACCTAGGGTTGGATCAATACCTAACCAAAACATCACCAAATGCGATGAAACTTTTACCAGAGCCCTAACATGCTTTATAAGACCACCCACCCAAATTTGGGGAGATTTTGAGGTGTTTATGACTCCTAATTAATTTATTCATGGATTATTAAATTTTTATAAAAACTATTGAAAACTCTTTTCCAAAAATTCTGATTTTTGGATGTGTCCTACATATAGTTAAGAGTAGCTCATTCCCAAAATTTCAGATCATTTGGATGTCTGGTTTGGAGTGGGCATCCAATTTATGCTCTGGACAGCCCTAGGGATAGACCTCACCAAAATGAGTGATGTGGTCTAACCCCGACTCCAAATTGAGTGAAATAGATTTTAAATTAACCTCGACATCAAGGGCTACATTGTCTATGTTGACCATGTTTTCTGATCTAGCCTCTAAGTATTTTTAATAAATAGAAACATTAATAGCAAAATCTGTGACAAAAATGAAATAACATGGAAATATATCCTATAGTTTAAGGTTTGATATAGCACGAATCTTGGAGCGCCTTGGAAGGTATCCCTTCATCGTCTAGCTCCAGCCGACGGCCTGGATTCTTCCCTCCTGGAGCTCTTTACAAGCGCTGCCGCCGGCGATCCAGCCCCTGCCTCGGCCGACGATCCAGCCCCTGCCTCGGCCGGCCACCGCCACCATCACCTCTGTTGAGGTGGTGGCTGTCGCCAGGCGGCGACACATTCCCCGGAGAGGCATATTCTGGCGGTTCTACCAAGTTAATTCTAGACCCGAAACCATAGAAATTCGAAATTGGTTCGGGCTCAATTGAGCCCGAACCTTGAACCTAGACGTTGCTACGATCTAACCATGAGATAAGGGGAGGAGGAGGACCTTGCCGGCAGCCTGAAGTCGAGAAGATCACCGGGAAACCATCCTTGAAGGCGGCGCCGCTCGGTTTCTGCAAATACACAGTGGGATGGCTCGATTTCTTTAGGTAAGGATTGGTAAATCCTCCTCTCGGCCCACTGAAGGTGTTTAAAACCTTAGATGGGGAGAGGAGAGGTTGGATCATCAATGGTCATTAATGGCCATGAAAGCTACCTCTCGGCCTTGGTGGTTCAGTGCATCCAGTCAGTGGAAGAGCCTGGAAAGGCTCCTGATCTTCTCAGGGCTGTTAGGGGAGGTGAACCAAGCAAAGAAGAATGGCCCTTGGCTTCCCCATGGCATGAATGACCATTACTCCATTTTCTCTCTCCTCCATTGAAGGGAAATTGGAGCTTTCTCTCTCCTGCCCCTCATGGCCGAATTTGTTCATCACTTTAGCTTATTTGTAGCCCACTCATTCATCATTTCCATGATATCAAGGCTAGCCCAAATGGGGGGAAATGGGCTTGAGCTTCGGTTAGCCTATTTGGGCTAATTTGACTTAACCTTATGGTAGAGTTGACCTTGGTCAACAAACCATTTGGGTTGACCCCAATGGGTCCCTGGTGACCCATTGGCCTCCCCTAAGGTCTATGTAGGGTTAGGTAGGGTTGACTTGGCACCTTGGAGGTCACTTGACCCTTGGTAAGGGCACTTTGACCACTTTGGGGCTTGAGTTGACTTGGGTCAACTTGGTCTCTAGGACTGCACCCAATGTGTCCTTAGTGACCCATTGACCTCACTTTAGGTCTAGGAAGACCTGGGCATGGTTGTTTGGGCACATTAGAGGCCAACTCCCCTTTGTTAGGGCACCTTGCCTAATTTAGGCCTATGGTGGTCCTATGTCAAATTGGCCACTTTGGGTTGACTCCAATGGACCCTTAAGGCTCTAGTGGACCCTCTAATGGGTTAGTGATGTTGTGGTGGGGTCATGGAGTCATGGTGAATCCCTAAGGCCAAACCCTAGGTTTGGTGATGAGGTTGTGCCATAGGCAGACCAAGGTGATTCTCACCTTGGCCTTCTATCACTTGGCCCTTTTTAGCTTCCTAGGGTTTTGTCATGACCTAGTCATGGCCAAAACCAATCTTAGGGGTCTAGTTGGAAATGGGATGTTACACTATTACTTTTACTTATTTTCTATAAACTAGTAAAAACTAAAAACTCTATTTTAAATAAAAACAAAAAAAGAGTTTATTTTGTTTTAATTTTTTGGGGTGTATGACCCGTGGACAACCCTCGGAGTCTGAAGATTTTGATTTCGACCCTGAGATTGAACGCTCCTGTGCGCATATCCGATCTCAACGCCGAATTCCTTCTTTAGACACCGAATAATCTATCGGAGAACCCTCTGTCATAGTTATGGCCGCCCCTAACCCTGCCCCGGCGGCCGAGCGTACTATGTCTTATTATGCCCGGCCTAACCTGGATGATACTGGGTCAAGTATTGTCTACCCTACGATGGAGAATAATAATTTCGAAATAAAATCAAGTGTCATTCAAATGGTCCAAAATGTCGTGCAGTTCGATGGACTGCCGGATGAGGACCCGAATGTTCACTTGTCCAATTTTTTGGAAATATGCGACACCTTCAAGTCTCTATATGGGACTTGGGAACAGTTTAAGGACCTCCTCCGCTGGTGCCCGCACCACGCGCTGCCAACGTGGTTGTAGGTACAAATTTTTTATAATGGCCTTAATTTTCAGACGCGTCAAATGATTGACGCGGCTGTCGGTCGCACATTAAACAACAAAACCCCCGAGGCCGCCCAGGCTTTATTCGAAGAAATAGCTATGAACACCTACCAATGGAATGTCCCGTGGGGACGCCCAAAGTCAGCGGCTTACCTTTTTGAAGTGGATGTCACTGCTCTCTTAACCCTTCAAGTTGAAAGGTTAACAAAGTAGGTGGCGGAGATGTCTGCTGCCTGTTCCACTCTGCCTTATTTTATTCCCCCTAACATCTGCGTGGCTGAAGAGTTCGTGAATTTCATAGGAAATTCGGGTCGTCCTTCCTTCAACCCCAACACCAACCCTTATAGTAATAACTATAATCCGGGTTGGAGGAATCACCCCAATTTCTCTTGGAGCAACCCGAACAATGAGCAACGCCCGCCCAATTCTTCTGCGCCCGGATTTCTGCTGCCTCCCCCTCTTCCAAAACCCTCCCCGATGGAGGAAAATTTTTTTAAATACATAACATCCAACGAATCAAATATTCAGAACATCACCGGATCGCTAAAAACCCTTGAACAACAGGTTGGACAACTGGCAAGAATGATGCCCGAGCGCGCGCTCGGGGCACTGCCGGGAAACACGGAGCCCAACCCTCGGGAGAATGTCAACGCTATAACACTCCGTAGCGGTAAGGAGGTGGTTGATCCAAAACGGACCGATCCTCAGGTACATATTTCACCTCCAACCACTCTTCCCCCTTCTTCGATTACGCCGCCTTTACCAATTTTAAACCAAAAAATTATTTTAAACAAGGCTCTGCCATATCCGCATAGGTTAGATAATGAGCGTAAGGACGCATAATATAAAAAATTTATTTTACTATTAAAAAAATTCATATTAATGTTCCCTTCTGCGAGGCGATCTCGCAGATGCCTAAGTATGCGAAATATTTGAAAAAACTTCTTTCTAATAAACAAAAATTGGAAAATATTTCGCATATCTCTCTCAACGCAGACTACTCGGCGGCCCTTACCAATAAATTGCCCCCAAAACAAAATGACCCGGTACGGTTTTCCATCCCGTGCCTTTATGGCAATATATTAGTAAAATACGCTCTTGCAGATTTAGGCGCGATCATTAATTTGATGTCGTTCTCGCTCTTTAAAAAATTAGGTTTGGGCACTCCGGCCCCTACTAATATGCGCATCCAGTTAGTGGATCGCTCGGTTAAGTTCCCCATCAGGGTAGTGGAGGACGTCCTTGTCCGAGTTGACAAGTTTATCTTTCCGGTAGACTTCGTCATCTTGGACATCGAGGAGGACACCGAGGTACCAATAATACTCGGTCGCCCTTTTCTCGCCACCTCCCACGAACTAATAGATGTGAGTAACGGTCTTCTCCTCCTTTGGGTAGGAGATGATGAATTTACTATCTCTATTAATCCCTAAATTGAAGACTCGTCATCGAGCGACAATTTCTACGATTCTTTAGATTCTTTTTGGAGATCGTTCTTCACCTTTTTTCGAGTCAATTTTTCTTAACGACGATATTTATGCACTCGAAAATTTTAAATGCGATGTGGATACCTCTATAGACTTGCCTTTCAAATAACATTCCCATTATCATCTCTTCGCATTTGAGTGATTTGGAGACTTCTGATTTATTGGAAGTTTTGCTCAAACATCGCCACGCAATTGCGTGGCAAATTTCTGATCTTAAGGGGATTAACCCCTCTTTTTGCACTCATAGGATTTTTCTCAACGATAATTGCCTCAAAACCATTCAGCCGCAGCAACATCTTAACCCAAACATGAAAGACGTCGTTAAAGCCGAGATAATTAAATTATTAGATGCGGGGATTATTTATCCCATTTTTGATAGTGTGTGGGTTAGTCCCGTTCATGTCGTGCCCAAAAAGGGCGGTCTTACCGTAGTGGAGAATGAGCACAATGAACTCGTCCCAACTCGTACTGTTATGGGTTGGCGGATGTGCATCGATTATAGAAAACTAAATGATGCCACCTGTAAGGACAATTTTCCACTACCATTTTTAGACCAAGTTCTGGAGCGTTTATCCGGTCATCCATTTTATTGTTTTCTTGATGGTTTATCGGGGTTTTTCCAAATCCCCATTTCCCCCGATGATCAATAGAAAATAATTTTTACCTGCCCGTTTGGCACCTTCGCCTACCGAAGAATGCCATTCGGCCTCTGTAATGCGCTAGCTACATTCTAAAGATGTATGCTGGCAATCCTTGGCAAGCTGGTAGGAGACATTATGGAAGTCTTTATGGATGACTTTTCTATTTTCGGACGCTCTTTTCCATCTTATCTTCGAAATCTAGATCGTGTCCTTCAGCGATGCGAGGACGCGCATCTCGTTTTAAATTGGGAAAAGTGTAACTTTATGGTTCCAGAAGGTTTGGTTCTCGGCCATATGATTTCGTCTAAGGGGATGGAGGTAGATAAGGCCAGGGTAGAAATTATAGAAAAACTTCGGCCGCCAACTAACGTAAAATCCATTAGGAGTTTCTTAGGTCACGCGGGCTTTTATAGACGTTTCATTCAAGATTTTTCAATAATAACAAAGCCGCTTACTCACCTCTTGGAAAAGGAATCAAATTTTGTCTTTAGTAGCGAATGCGAGTCTGCATTTAATTTCATAAAACAAAAACTTATCAATTCACCCATTTTAGTGGCGCCCGATTTGTCCCTTCCGTTCGAAATTATGTGTCACGCTAGTGATATTGCCTTAGGTGCCGTTCTTGGCCAACGCGTAGACAAACACTTTCATCCAATTTATTACGCTAGCAAGACGCTCACTTCCGCACAAGTAAATAACACCACAACGGAAAAAGAACTCTTAGCCGTCGTTTTTGCTTTTGATAAGTTTCGCTCGTATATAACGCTATCTAAAGTTATCGTATTTATCGATCACTCCGCCCTTAAATATTTATTAGCTAAAAATGATGTGAAGCCCCGCCTTCTTCGATTGATTCTCCTCCTACAAGAGTTTGATTTGGAGATCCGAGATAAGAGGGGCGCGAAAATTCTTGCGGCAGACCACTACTCCCGTTTAGAAAATCCGGGTGCCGAAGCGCTCGTCGAATCTGAAATAAATGATAGATTCTCCGAGGAATGCCTCCTAGCCATTCATAATTCTTCGTTATCTTCGCCTTGGTTCACAGATTTAACAAATTACTTAATAGTGCGGGTGCTTCCAAAAGAGTTTTCAAGTCATCAAAAGAAGAAATTCTTTTCTGACTTGATAAATTTCTTTTGGGAGGGCCCATTTCTTTTTCGTATCTGCATGGACCAAGCGGTCCGAAGATGCGTTGCAGGTGTGGAGTGCTTGCAAATTCTTAGGCACTGCCACGAGGGTCCTGCCGGTGGGCATTATCAAGCCAACTGGACCGCTCCGAAGGCGCTAGAGGCGGGCTACTTTTGGCCCACTCTGTTCAAAGATGCTTATAATTTTGTGTGCGCATGTGATAGCTGTCAGCGATCGGGTAACATCTCTCGTCGAGACGTGATGCCCCAAAACATAGTTTTAGAATGTGAAGTCTTCGATTAATGGGGCATAGATTTTGTTGGCCCCCTACCTCCGTCTTTTAAAAATAATTATATTTTAGTGTCGGTCAACTACATATCGAAGTGGGTGGAAGCACAAGCTCTCCCCACCAACGATGCGCGAGTCGTCGTTACATTTCTTAAAAAACTGCTTTCTCGCTTCGGCACACCTCGCACTATTGTGAGTGATAGGGGAACGCATTTCTGCAACACCCAAATGGCTAAGACGTTAGCTAAATACGACATCACGCACAAACTTGCCACCGCCTACCACCTGCAAACTAGTGGACAAGTAGAGGTAGTTAATCGAGAGATTAAGCGAATTTTAGAAAAAACTGTTTCTCATAATAGGAAAGATTGGTCCGTCAAACTCGACGATGCGTTGTGGGCGTATTGGACGGCATACAAAACCGCAATTTGTTGTACGTCATTTCAGTTAGTCTATGGCAAAGCGTGTCATCTCCCCGTAGAACTAGAGCATCGCGCTCTTTGGGCTTTAAAACTCGTAAACCTCGACGCCAACTTAGCCGCTCAGAATAGACAACTGCAACTAAACGAGCTCGATGAATGACGTGTGAATGCTTACGAGAGAAATAAGTTCTATAAGGAGCGTTCTAAGTTATATCAAGATCGAAAAATAAAGTACCCAAAAAGTTTTTATCCGGGTGATCTTGTCCTTCTTTATAATTCACGTCTTAAACTTTTTCCAGAAAAACTAAAATCTAGATGGTCCGGTCCCTTCATAGTTGAAGAATTCTTTCCATATGGGACCGTACTCGTCTCCCACCCGGAAAAAGGTTCGTTTAAAGTAAACGGGCATCGGTTAAAGTTATACATAGCGGGCGACCCAGTGATCAAGCATAACGAAACCATAACCCTCCTCGATATATAACCCCGCCAAAATAGTCAAGCTACACGACTATAAGCAAAGTGCTCGTGGGAGGGACCCCACGCTAATCTTTTTCGGTCTTTATTTATTATGTTTGCTACTATTTCTAATAAATGCAGGGTTTCTGATGCGCCTCCCCGAACATGTTCCAGGGAAGCTTCTACCCCCCCCCCTGCTCTTTATTTTCTTTGTACATATTGCCTTTTCTTTTTGTTCTGCATCTTTACGTTGCAACATTGGGGACAATGTTGGACTTAAGTATAGGGGTATTTTCGTGCTTTATTTTTCTGCACTTCTACTTTCTGCATTTCAAAAATCCAAAAAAACTATAAAATATATATATAACAACAAAACAAAACAAAAAATTTAAAATGAAAAATCAAAAAAAAATTCTTTTCCTTTCTTTTTAAAACACAAAAATCCCAAAAAATTATAAAACACAATTTCCAAAAAAATTATAAAACAAAAAATCCAAAAAATATTTAGTTTTATTTTGTAAATAATTTTGTACATACTTTATGAACATATCTTTTGTAAATATTTTTGTTCTTTTCTCTCTTTCCCCTCTTCCTTTCTTTCTCTTTTTTTTAATTAACGTTTCTCTCTTTCCTTATTTTGTAAATATTTGCTTATAAAATCCCAAAAAAAATCCAAAAAATTAGAAAAGAAAAAATATTTAAATATATATATATATTTCTTATCATTGTTTTTCCGTATGTATATAATAACAAATTTAAAAACAAAAAAAAAACAATAAGTCAAAAATTCAAAAAAAAGAGTAAAACAAAACAAAAATTCAAAAAAAGATAATAAATTAAAAAACACAAAACATGATGATAAAAACTCTAGAAATCCAAAAAATTATTTTGAAATAAATAAATCAAATATACCATTCTTAATTTTCATGCTATCCAAAAAATTTGTTTTGAGTTTATTTATATGTGAATTTTATTAATTTTTTGTTCTCTATTCGTTTGTTAATTATTGATTGAAAAATTTAAATAGTCGGGGTTAAGTTTTAAAGAATTCATTATGCTTTGTTAAAAATATCGAACTCGTTTTAGACACTACTTCTAATTTTTCATTGATAGGAGCACATGTATTATGTTAGAAAATAACAACTATAGAATTAATTTATGCTTACTTTTAGCTTTCTGAAAAATTGGAACATACAATTTATTAAGTTTGCTCTCAAAAATTTTTTTATTAAAAATCTAGTTTTTTTCTCCCCTTATTTATCATGACTTACTTGGCATGATAAAATTTTTATCCTTAAAAGAACCTATGTCAATGGGATTAAGATTTCGTTCCGTAAACATAGGCACCCATTAATTTAAAAATATTATATATTACAGAGTATGAGGATAAAATTCATTACTCCAACACAAATACATTGGGTTAAATTTAGTATCATGAAGTTGAAAAAGAAAAAAATCATATTAGGAGAATAAGATTTCATTTTCCTAATAATCCAAAAAGAAAAAAAATGGTGGTTCGAGAAAAAATTACCCCACCTCAAAATCAAAACCCTCTTCATAAACCAACATCAACCCCTTAGCCAATTTCATGATTCTAGAATTAATTCAAAAAAAATTTTGAGAACATAAATTGTAAATTGCATTATTTCCAGTAAAACTCCTATAAGCTAAAGTTCATATAATTCCAAACTATTTTTTTCAATCTAACCATTACAATTACTGCTTTCTATTTGATTACATCAAGAAGTCTTTTGGCCAAAACTTTTGCCCTATTTAAATAATCTACATAATTTTAGGACTTAACTCTTACATCTCGTATGTTTATTTAGATCTCTCTTATAATTAATTAAGCGGTAGCTAAACTTAGAGTTTTTTTATTACTTATAAGTTCACCTCAAACGTTTCCTCTGGAATAGCAAAAGCTTAAGTATGGGGGTATTTGATGAGTTGTAAATATACATATTTTTACGTACGTTAATTAAGTCATTTTAGTTTCTTTTTGCTATTTTTGTTTATTTTTCTTTAATAAATTCTTCCTTTTGTAAAAATTGTTAAAACTTAAGTTTATTTTGATTTCCTAAAATTTTGCAGAAATTGTCAAATTTTGCCAAGTACATGCCAGTGTACTATAGGTCATGCCCGTGACAAGGGCGTGACACTTCAATTTCCCATGTAAATCAACCGAATGAAGAAAAAATGTGACACGCCCGGCAACACGGCCGTGTCTAATGACACGCCCCGTGACCGTGACCCGTGTCACTCCAGCTCGACGAAATCGCGCTCGACGTTCATCGACCCAACCCGACACACCCATTGACACGCCCATGATATAGGGCGTGACTCCTCCACCTAGCCCAACAAGATGCGCCAACGACTTTTCGACGCAACCCGCGCCCAGATCAACCTCCCTGACACGCCCATCGTCACGCCCGTGACCTGGGGCGTGACATCCTCGTGTACAGCCGCGAAGTAAACTTTGCAGTCAAATCGCCGATCACCTCAAGAATAGTAGTGACACGCCCCCCCCCCCCCCCCCCCCCCCCCCCGACACGCTCGTGACGGAGGGCGTGCACTTTGAACATTTTCCCTATAAATAGGACATTTCTGTAAGGTCCAAGGGTTCACTTTTTTGAGCCAATTTTACTGTGTTTTGTGGGCTGCCCGTGTGTATTCCATTGCCATGTAATGAGAACTTTCTCCTCCTCTCTTTTTATGTTTGTATTAGCTTTGTAATAGTTCTTTTTAATCAATAAATATGTTAGCTTTTCTCTTCTTAAATGACTTTGGAATAAACTTGTGTGCCCACTTTCTTCTTCACTTTATCCCTTTGTATTTATTAGTATTTTCTCTTTATGAAAAGTGTGTGTGTGTGTGTGTGTGTGTGTGTGAGTGTAACTTGTTTAGTTCTTATGTTTTTTTGGTTGTCTCCATGTTAGGTTTTGGTATAGATTTTATTTCTAAATGAAATGTTCTGTTAAGTTTTTCGCTTTTTCTCCATGTCCCTTTTTTTAGAGCTTTAATTTTCATTCTTATGAATTTATAAAAGAGGTTTTAAAGTGTTTTTTTTTTATTTTTTTACTTAGCTTTTTTACGATTGTAAAACCTTTTTGTTCTTTTAAATTTTATTTCAACTTTTTTTATCAATTTTATGAACTCTTAAGAATGAAAAAGTTATAATTTTAATTTTTGAACACCTTTGATTTTAGATTTATTTTGAAAAATGTTTGTTCATTTAATTTTTATTTGTTCTTTTTATGTGTTTTTGGTAAAGTCTAAGTATGAAAAAGTAGTTGTTTTAATTTTTAGCTAACTTTCATTTTGTTTTTAAGTTGTGTGTGTGAGTGTATGAGTTAGATTTTCATTTTGTTCTTTTAAATTCCATGTTGTGTGTGTGAGTGTATGAGAATAATTTTTACTGCTTTCTTCAATTATGTAGAGTGTGTCAGTGTAAGAGATAAATTTTCATACTTTATTTTATCACTTTCTTTCAATTATGTAGAGCGCGTGTGTGTAGGAGATAATTTTATTACTTTTTTTCAATTCATGTAGAGTGCGTGCGTGTGTTTTACTTTTTGCAGTGTGTGTGCGTTTTTCATTTATGCAAGTGTGTGTGCGTTTTCATTTTCAGTAGAATAAGTGTGTGTGTATGTGTGTGTGTGTGTGTTTTGTGTGTGTGTGTGTGTTTATTTCATGTCGAGTGTGTGTGTGTGCGCACATTTATTTCCACCTACTCGTTAAGAGTTAAATGACATGTATTTATTTCCTCCTACTCGTTAAGAGTTAAATGGCGTGCCTTTATTTCCCGCCTACTCATTTGAGTAGGATTCACTTTCATTTCAGTCTTACTCGTTTGAGTAGGACTTGTCTTTTTCATCTTTAATTTACCGCCTACTCGTTTGAGTAGGACTTGTCGTTTTACTTATGGTTTCGTTGAGTGTGTGAGTTCTTGCCTTAATTTAGCCTTTAAATATTTTCTAAACTTTGTGTTGTTACTTTTGTCATCTTCATATAACCCTTTAGCGCTTAGTTACGAACTCGCGCGTCACAAAAATCATAAGCCATCCCCATACCGATGAGTGGCTAATCATTATTAGCCCTTGCATCGAAGAGCATTGGGACATATAAAATGATTTGAAATAATTAAAGTTCTTTATTTTCAGTTTAATTTTAGGGCTTAAGGTTTACCCCGGGTTAACGATGCGTAGGACCACATATCGATGTGTGAGCTCTATTTTCGTTATCCATACGCTAGCTAGCCAAGAGGCCGTGCGTATGGACAGATCACCCCTGGGTAAAGAGAGTTGCGTGCATACCCTCGAGAGAGGACAAGCGTAATTCTACCGGTTTGGGTTCCCCACCCAATAGCGGGTTTCTTAGCGTAAAGCGGACGTTAAGAGGAATCCTTCGTCGGACTAACGTTCGGTCAAATAGTCTTAGCGTTCAGGTGAGCAATATTCCTAGAGATAAGTGCGCTCATATTTCTGGAACCTCCACGGCCAAGTTGTCTTTTATTAATTTGAAAACTAAGTTCAATAATTATTAAAAGTTATTTTTGTCTTAATCCGATTCGGTGCTGAGCGTTAACCCTTCATAGAATTTTCTAAATCGTTTTCGCACTTTTATTTTATCCGCCTTAGTTAATTAAAATCCCCAATGAATTTTCAGTAAAATAATAGTTACTCCTGGAGTAGTAGGGATAATCAACCTGACCCCGAGAATAATACGACCTCGGTATTCCCCCAAATATCTAGTACTACATGCGATAGGTGCACTTGCCTCCTTTCGTTAAAAACTCGCTTTTTAACAAGCCCGCGACGTTCGACTCATCCAACCAACCACCTAAATAAGAGTTTGCTCGCGGGCCATCACTAAGTATGCAAGGAAGAGCTTCTGAGTGCTCGAGAGTGGAGCATGTAATGCCCCATATCCATCGCATAGCATATAGCAGTAGGTCCGGTCGGGCCCCCTATCCATCGCATAGCATATAGCATGTTACTCAATGGAAACCATCCAACTAAGAATCAATGTCATACACAGATTCCATTCTAGCAGAAGCAATTTAATAGTTACAATACATAAAGAACCCTGCAAAGAGCATGAATGTCCACTACTTAAACCAACCGGAATGTGCGTACAATACACAGATACATGGCCTTAAGGCCTTGCAATAGTTTACTCAAATTACAGTGTTTTCCAAACCTCAGCATGCAGGCCGGTCATACATGAATAATATAAGTAAACATACAAATTAGCCGTTCGAGGGCCGGCTCAGCAATAAGGGCTTTTGCCTGCTATTTACCACATGGCTCTGCAGCATCTGCAAGCAACAATCCACCGCACGGTGGCAAACAAACGCAATGGTAAGCTATGTTGACCAAATTATAACGATCCTACCCCCAAACTCGGGGCGGCAGTGCTCATTCCCTGCACTTTGTTAACATAACCAAGCAGTAGTGTAAAAACACTTCATCACAGGCGTAGGCACGCACGGCCACACACCCCGTACACTCAGGGCACATTCACGGTGAACACGGTTAAAGTCCGTTGTCTCACCACCGCCCCTTGGACGACAATTCCACTTGAGCATTTTGGTCTTTCCGGCATTGGTAACGTCAATTTAATCCATAGACAGCCTAAGACCCTCGATCTATGCCAACAGCTCCTATCGAACGACATAGAGCGGGTACGGTTCTGCCTAACCCGTTGCTCACACCGCAACGTAAATTTAAGCAATATGTGCGGTCAAGCTTTCCCAAGTCCCAAATTGATTATACACTTCACATAACCCAGTTATATGGAAGTTGACTCCCAGGCCACATATTGGCAGAATCACGCATCTACCCAGTTTTCCGGGTGCACCTTGGAGTTAGTCCCTAAGGCTCCCTGTTGCAATCTACCGCGTAGAAAACCTGAAAACAAAAATCCTCACGGAGTCTTCTCCAGCCATTCATGCAATGCAACATCACCGATCCAGACCAACTTGTACGGGTAGGCTTCACACATCATGCCTATGTCCGTTTCTCGATTACGGACTCTACATGCTAAACAACGGGGACTATTCATGTCTACCCGAAGGAACGCCTCAAACTCACCGCAAACTCGCGAGAGCGGGCTTCCTATGCAAAGAAAAGAGGACTTCACATGTATTAGGATGAGAATCGTTACCCTAGAATTCCTCTTTGGCGCCATGGAAATCTATGCAAATGAGAAGCACCGCAACGTCCTCGCCTGAGTAGATCTGAAGTCGGCTCGCGATTCGGGGCTCCGAAGCTCCGTCGGTGGCCGACTCTTCCTTCCTTCTTATCCCTTGCTCTCCCCTCTCTCTAGAACTTTAGAAAGAGAGTATTGGAATGAAATGAAGGATTCAAAACCCTATACCCGGGTATAACCCAGCAAGAGCAACCCCAAGCCGTTAGATCCCAAAATAAGGAAACGGACGGCCACGATTCGGACTTAAAATCTATAACCTGGGCCGAACACGGCTTGTGACACGTCCGTGTCCAAGGCCGTGTGCCCCATTCGCTGTCAAAACCGTCGCGTCCCGAAAAGAACACGGACTCTCGACATGCTTGTGTCAGGCTTGACACTCCCGTGTCAGCCAGTACACGCCCGTGTAGCTGGGCGTGTTCCTCCATCAACACAGGAACAAAAACATCCCGCGAGGAACATGGGTCCTCAACACGCCCGTATCACAATTGACACGCCTGTGTCTACCCACACACGCCTTTGCGCTAACACCGTGTGTCTCCCACGACACGGCCAGGCCTTTACCCCGTGAAGGACACGACCTGGAACACGCCCATGTCTCAGGCCATGTTCACTGCTCGACGATCGTCGGCTCCAAATTCATCGACCACTCGGCCTGATCGTCGACCCGAGCACGACACACCCCTGGGACACGCCCGTGTCCTAGGCCGTGTGACCCCTGCCAAGTTCCAAACTTGGCTCAAAATGCCACATGTCGATCTTTTGAGTTTCGGGGTGTTACAACTCTCTCCCTCTTAAAAGAATTTCGTCCCGAAATTACATAAAGGAAAGATAAAAAATAACTTAAATGGTACCTGAGTGGAATATGTAACACTCCCTATCCGTCGCATAGCATATAGCAGTAGGTCCGGCCGGAGCCCGACGCCATATACCACAGACCGACCAGGTGGTTACTCAATGGAATACCATCCAACTAATAACCAACGTCCTACACAGAATCATTCTAGCGGAAGAAATTATTAAAAGTTGCAAAATAAAAAAACCTAGTGATAAGCATGAATGTCCAGTACAAACCCCAATAGGAATGAAGTACAATACACAAGTATAATGGCCTTATGGCCTTACAATTGTTTACTTAAATAAAACGTATCTTCCATGCCACGGCACGCAGGCTGGTCACACATGAATAAACAAGTAAACATTCAAAATTTGGCCTTCGAGGGCCGGCTCAGCAACTTGGGCTTTAGCCCGCTATTTACCGCTCGGCTCCGCAGCACCTGCAAGCAACAATCCATCCCACGGTGGCAAACAAATGCAAAGTTCAGCTATGCTGACCAAATTATAACAATCCCGCCCCCAAACTCGGGGCGATGATGCTCCTTTCCCTGCACTTTGTTAGCATAACCAAGCAGTATAGATTAACACTTCATCACAGGCATGGGCACGCATGGCCACACTCCTCGTGCTCTCAGGGCACATTCTCGGTGAACCAGTCAACGTCACGTCAATTTAAGCCATAGATGTCTCGGTCTCACCACCACCACTAGGACGGCCAATCTTACGAGCATTTTGTCTTTCCGGCATTGGTCACGTCATTTTAAGCCATAGACCGCCTAAGACCTCCAAAGACCCTCCATCTATGCCAACGGCTCCTACCGAACGACATAGAGCGGGTACGGTTCAGGCTAACCCGTTGCTCGCATAGCAATGACAATTTAAGCCATATGCGCAGGTCAAACTTTCCCGAGTCCCAATTCGATACACACTTTACATAACCCAGTTATGTACAAGTTGGCTCCCAGGCCACCATGCTGGCAGAATCACGCATCTGCCCAGTTTTTCGGGTGCTCCTTGGAGTTAATCCTCAAGGCTCCATGTTGCAATATACCGCGTAGAATACCCGAAAAACAAACATCTACACGGAGTCTTCTTCGTTCACTTATGCAATGCAACATCACCGATCCAGACTAACTTGTCCGGATAGGCTTCACACATCATGCCTATATATGTTCTCGATTACAGACTCTACATGTACACAATGGGTACTATTCATGTCTACCCGAAGGAACGCCTCAACTCAGCGCAAACTCGCGAGAGCGGGCTTCCTATGCAAAGGAAAAGAGGACTTCACATGTCCTAGGATGAGAATCGTTACCCTAGCATTTTTCCTTGGTGCCATGGAAATATATGCAGATAGAAAGCACCGCAATCACCTTGGCTCCGTAGATCCGAAGTCGGCTCGCGATTTGGAGCTCCGAAGCTCCGCCGGTGATCGGATTTAGGCTCCTTTCTTCTTCCTTGCTCTCCCCTCTCACTAGACTTTAGAAAGAGACTAAGTGAAAGAAATGAGGGATTTGAAACCCTATTCCCGGGTATATCCCAGTAAGAACAACCCCCAGCCGTCGGATCCCAAAATAAGGAAACTAACGACCACGATCTGGAGCTGAAATGCAAAATCTGGGCCGAACACGGACTATGACACGCCTTTATCTAGGGACGTGTTCCCCATTCGCCGTTGAAACTAACGCATCCTGAAATGCACACGGGAACCCGACATGCCCGTGTTTGACCTGACACGCCCGTATCATCCAGTACATGCCCGTATTCCCGAGCGTGTTCCTCCATCGACACAGGACCAACACCAACCTGAGACGCACACTGGTCTTGGACACGCCCGTGTCCCATTTGACAAGCCCGTGTCTATCCGACACGGCCCATGTTCCAAAACCGTGTGTCTCCAAAGAAACAGCTCGGTTTAAACCCGAGAAGGACACGACCTATGATACGCACGTGTCACAGGCTGTGTTCGTTGCTCGACGATCGTCGACCCAAAATTTGTCGACCTCTCGGCCAGATCGTCGACCCAAGCACGACACGCCCTAGGACACGCCCGTTGTAACGCACCGAAACTCAAAAGAGCGACGAGAGGCGTTTTGGGCCAAATTTGGAATCTGGTAGGGGGCACACATCCTGGGACACGGGCATGTCCCAGGGCGTGTCGTGTTTGGGTCGACGATTTGGCCGAGAGGTCGACGAATTTTGGAGTCGATGATCGTCGAGCAGCGAACACGGCCTGAGACACGGGCGTGTCTCAGGGCGTGTCGAGCGGAACACGACCTAGGACACGGGCATGTCCAAGGCCGTGTCTGGTGGTCGACGAACTATGCTCGACGAAGTGTCGAGACTGTGAACACGGCCTGGAGCCCAGGCATGTTCGAGTTTGACACGGGCGTGTCAAATTGGACACGGGCGTGTCCAAGACCCGTGTGAGTCTCGAGTTGGTGTTGGTCCTGTGTTGATGGAGGAACACGCCCGGGAACACGGGCGTGTACTGGCTGACACGGGCATGTCAGGTCAAACACGGGCGTGTCGGGTGCCCGTGTGTTTTTCGAGACGCGTCGATTTTGACGGCGAATGGGGGACGCGGCCCTAGACACGGGCATGTCGCATGCCGTGTTCGGCCCAGGTTTTACATTTCAGCTCCGGATCGTGGCCATTCGTTTCCTTATTTTGGGATCCGATGGCTGGGGGTTATTCCTACTGGGATATACCCGGGATTGGGCCTTTGAAACCCTAATTTTACTAGAGTGGTTCTCTTTCTATGTCTAGAGAGAGGGGAGAGCAAAGGAGGATGAAGAAGCCTAGATCTGCTCACCGGCGGAGCTTCGGAGCTCCAAATCGCGAACCGACTTCGGATCTACGGAGGCAAGGAGAGTGCGGTGCTTTTCATCCACGTACATTTTCATGGCGCCAAGGAAGAACGCTAGGGTAATGATTCTCTACTTGAGCATGTGAAGCTCTTCTTTTCCCTTGCATAGGAAGCCCGCTCTTGCGAGTTTGCGGTAAGTTGAGGCGTTCCTTCGGGTAGACATGAATAGTCCTCGTTGTGTACATGTAGAGTTCGTAATCGAGAACGGATATAGGCATGATGTGTGAAGCCTACCCGGACAAGTTGGTCTGGATCAGTGATGTTGCATTACATGAAAGGCCGGAGAAGACTCCGTGCGAATGTTTGTTTTTCGGGTTTTCTACATGGTAGATTGCAACAGGGAGCCTTGGGGATTAACTCCAAGGTGCACCCGGAAAACTGGGCAGATGTGTGATTCTGCCAACATGGTTTTCTGGGAGCCAACCTGAACATAACTGGATTATGTGATATGTGTAGGAGATACGGTACTCGGGGAAGCTTGACCAGCGCAGATGACTTAATTGACATTGCGATGTGAGCAATGGGTCAGGCGGAACCGTACCCGATCTATGTGGTTCGGTTAGAGAGACCTAAGGTACGTGGTACTCACCGTTGGCATAGATGGAGGGTCTTAGGCAGTGGCCAGAAAGACTAGATGCTCACAAGATATTGCCGTCCTGGGGGCGGTGGTGAGTCAGCAGACTTGGACCGTGTTCACCGAGAATGTGCCCTGAGAGCACCGTGTGTGTGGTCGTGCGTGCCTACGCCTGTGTTGATGTGTTGTTACACAATACTGCTGTTTATGCTAACAAAGTGTAGGGAAGGTGCATCGCCACCCCGAGTTGGGTGCGGGATCGTTAAAATTTGGTCAACATAGCTGACCGTTGCCTTTGTTTGCCTCCATACGGTGGATTGTTGCTTGCAGGTGCTGCGGAGCCGAGTGCTAAATAGCAGGCTAAAGCCCAAGTTGCTGAGCCGACCCTCGAAGGCCTAATTTTAGTGTTTACTTGTTTTACTCATGTATGATCGGCCTGCGTACCGAGGTTTGGAAAACATTTTATGTTGGAGCAAAATATTGTAAGGCCTTAAGGCCAGTACTTATGTATTTGTACAATCATTCGTGTTGGCTTTGTAGTGGACATTCATGTTGGTAGCTGGGTTCTTTTATTTGCAACTATTAAAATTGCTTCCGCTAGAATGACTCTGTGTAGGACGTTGTACATTGGTTGGATGGTTTCCATTGAGTAACTGCCCGGTCTGTCTGTGGTATATGGCGTCGAGCCCCGGCCGGACCTACTGTTATATGCTATGTGATAGATAGGGGGTGTTACAATTTGGTATCAGACTACTGGTTTCGGTCAGGCTTAAAATGAATTCGTGGCCGAATTCTTTTTAAGGGGTGGTGAGCACATGTGTGTGCGTCATCATTATAACAGCAAAAGAACCCATGAATGTCCACTTAGGAATGAAAATACACGTGTTTGGGGAACCTGTGTGTTCCTATAATTGTGTTTTGCAATGTTGCTTGGTTGCTTAACGTTGTTTTGTACAACTATAGGTGACCAGAAGCGGTGCTGGGCCGCCAGAATGTCCGGTTTCTGAGGAGTATAGTGTGCCCGGTGAAGTGTTTGAGACCCCTCCTTCGTCTGAAACCGTAAGAAGGATCGTTGAAGTGGTGTTCGCTGTGACTAATGCACAGTATGGAAGAAATGTACAACCCTGTGCCCCTGTTGTGACTTCAACGCCGGGTGGCATGATGGAGCAGATGACATTTGGTAGACCATGGGGCAGCAGCTTAACATGCATTTAGTGCAGGGAGCGCACTCAGTTGACGAATATTTGCAAGCATTTCTTATAATAAGACGCTACCCATGCTTTGAGTTGGAGAACGAACAGGCTATGGTCGATAGATTTTATAATGGTCTGTGTGGCGAGCTGCGAATCCTACTGCTAGGACCAAAATTATTGGGATTCGGAGCCTTGGTGTAGTCGGCTAGATCTTTGGAAGTAGACTTGAGGAAGACTCACCCGATGCCAGCGACCATGCTATCGAACTATGCAATCCCCATAAGAGCTGCATCCAGTAGAATGCTAGAGAAGGGGGCTACAACATCGACTGGCAAAGCTACTTACACTTGTCATACTTGTGGAAGGAAAGGGCACTTTGCTCGAGAGTGTCGGAATGGTGCTCAGAAGACTAAGAAAGCTATGTCAGGAGCAGTTGAGACTTTAGTGCAAAGGAAATTTCATTCAAAATAACGAACACCTCAAAGTCTGGATATCATAGGTGGTATAAGAAGGCTAGGACATTGGGTCTAGCCCCTCCTTTTGGTGCTTCGGGAGCAACTACAGGCCAAACCACGGTCGCATGTTACAATTGTGGGGAGTTGGGGCATTATGCCCATGGGTGCCTAAAGTCCGAGAGAAAGCACGCCGCCGTGGGGACAGGTATGGTTTAAAGTTATAGCAGTTTAACCTTAAATACTTGTCATGCTTGTGCATGTTAGCTTAGAACTACTTGTGCTAAGCTTTGTTCTGATTTTCGTTTATCCGGTGAGAGCACCGTTCGTTTAAAGGAAGCTTCGCATTCCTTTATTTAGGAATTATATTGCGCGTCGGAGTACCAACTTCGATGGTAAGAGACAAATTGGATGTGTTATGGTCCAATGGTGCTCAATGCGTGCGGGTAGAATCTATTGCGCTTAGGTATGGATTGGGAGTCAAGAATTTGACTTAGAAGCGTCATTACTACCGCTAGGGGAGCTCAACGTAATCTTTGGTATGGACTGACTCTCGGAGCAGCAAGCATACATTGATCGAAAACCCAAGAAAGTCAAGTTGGGAACTGGTCATGAAATGACATTTGTGAACTTGAAGGGGGTCAAGCATGACATTGGTGTCTGCTCTTTACATGGTTAAGGCGGTTCGGTGTGATGCCTAACCGGTGTTACACTCTTCGTATCGGTTAGTGCCTAAGAAGATGGCGGAACTGAAGGTGCAAGTTCAAGAGTTATGGGTGCAAGGTTTTGTGAATCCAAGTTCGTCGTCTTGGAGCGCACCGGCCCTTTATGTAATGAAGAAGGACGTGAGCTTGAGACTTTGTATTGATTATCGGTAGGTAAACAAGCTAACGGAAAAGAACAAGTACCTGATCCCGAGGATTGATAATCTATTTGATCAGTTAGTCAGATCGACGGTGTACTCAAAGTTGGACCTCAAGTCCGGTTATTATCAGCTGAGAATAAGGGAGAGTGATATCCCTAAGACAACATTCAGTACGAGATACGGGCATTATGAGTTTACGGTCATGCCGTTTGGGCTGACCAATGTGCCGTCGGTGTTCATGGATTTGATGAACAGGACTTTCCGGGAGTACTTGGACCTTTTTGTGATTGTCTTCATCGACGATATTTTGGTGTACTCGCAGAGTGAGGAGGATCACTTCAGGCATCTACATTTGGTTTTGGAGACGCTGAGGAGGAATCAGTTGTACGCCAAGTTCTCTAATTGTGAGTTTTGGTTGTCCTCAGTGGCATTCCTCGGTCACATAGTGAGTGGAGAGGGTATTGCGGTGGATCCGGCGAAGATTGTTGCGATACGAGAGTGGCCTGTGCTTGCTACGGTAGCGGAAGTCTGAAGTTTTCTGGGGCTTGCCGGCTATTACAGGCGCTTCGTGGAGAACTTCTCGCGGATAGCGTTACCTCTCACTACTTTGATGAGGAAGGAGAAGAAGTTCGTTTGGACGCTGGAGTGCGCACAAGATTTTGAGGAGTTGAAGTGTCGATTGACCACGGCGCCTGTGCTGAGTTCGCCGAGTGGGACCGAAGGTTTTGAGATCTACAGCGATGGTTCGGGCAGTGGTTTGGGTTGTGTGCTACTGCAGCATGGAAGTGTGATAGCGTATGGCTCGAGACAGCTGAAGGTGCACGAAAGGAATTATCCGGTCCATGACTTGTAGTTAGCGGCCGTGATTTTTGCCCTAAATCCGTGGAGACATTATTTGTACGGTGTGAAGATTGATATCTACACCGATCACAAGAGCCTGAAATATTTGCTGGATCAGAAAGATCTGAACATGCGGCAGCGCAGATGGATGGAGTTCCAGGGGGACTATACATTCAAGATCCACTACGTGTCTGGTAGAGGCAATGCAGTTGAGAACGCATTGAGTCGTGTAAGACCCCCCTTTTTTTTCTTTTTAACACCAGGGTCTTAGGCCCAGAACCGTCGTTTTGCGGTGACTCCTCCACGCCCTGAAGGGTCATCACCACAAAGCGCCGTTTCTGCCGGCCAAATTCGATCACAGAAAAGTAGCACAATAAAGTAAATGCAAACTTGCAGTCCACAGAAAATCACATAACCTGGTAAATAAATCTCCACGACGGGAGTGTCCACAGAATAATACATCAGAGTGCTAAAAATACGGGCTTAAGCCTGGTACATCATATCCTCACTACAATATCACTCATGCGGAAGCAAAAGCAGAAAAATTACTCAAGGTCGAGACTCACTGTCCCGGCTGTATGAACTCCGGAGCTAGACTGCCCCACCTCCAAGCGCACCTGTCTCTGGGGCTGCTCCTCCATGCTGGGCTCCACGATCCCCTAAATGATGCGGTTCGAAAATCATTATTCTAAAATACTAAGTCCTATCATCCCATTTTCCTTAAGAGGGTGGCATTGACCATGCCAAGTCAGTATCCAAAACCTCATCCTCTGTTGAGGGGAGAGGACCACCCTAAGACCATAGTGCACTTGTAATCAAAAATTCCTCCTTAAAGACAAACTAGGGTTTGGTGATTCCCTCACCAAAACATATCCAAATGAGTTACAATTTTGTACAGAACTAGGTCTTGATGCCAGGGACCACTCTCCAAAATTTGGAATGGTTTGGAGGTCATTTGACCACTTAATTAAATTACCCTAGCATTATTAAATAAAAGTAAACACTTTAGGCAAAGTGTCTCCAAAACTTCTGAGTTTTGGGCAGGACCTAGGTATAGCTAGGTTAGACTCCCTGCCAAAATTTCAAGTGAATTGGGTCAGGGATGAGGTGTGGGCACTCAGTTTAATGACTGCCTAGCCCTAAGTATATGTCCCACCAAAACGAGTGCCCTGGTCAGACCATTCACCCAAATGGGTTCAAACCAATTTTAAATTAAGTAGACTCAAAGGGCTACAACTTTCATGTTGACGGTTTTCCCACCAGTTGAGCCTAGGTATTTTTAAAATTTTAAAACCTAATAATACTAAATCTGTGACATAAATCGACATAACAAAATTTAATATCCTATAGTTTAAATCAGCAGAAGCACGAATCTTGCCGCAGATTTGACGGAATCCTATCGTCTTCTACCTTGAGCCGACGGCCAGGATCCAACCCGCCTGGAGCCGCTTCCAAGCTCTGCAGCCGGCGATCCAGCCCCTTCCCCGGCCGACCACCGCCACCACCACCTCCGTTGAGGTGGTGGCTGTCGCCAGGCGGCGGCTCAGCCGCCGGAGAGGTGTTTTCCGGCAGTTCTAGTAGGATGTTTTTTGCCGAAAAACCATGAAAATCATGGTTTGGATCGGGCTCAATTGAGCCCGAACCTTTAACCTAAGGAGACCTATGATCTACCCGTGAGTTAAGGAGAGGGGGAGGACCTTCCTGGCGGCCTGAATGCGGGAGGAACGCCGGGATGCCATTATCGATGGCAGCGGCGCTCGGCTTCTGCAACAACACAGTGGTACGGCCTATTTCCTCCAGGTAAAAGCTCGAAAGTGTTCCCCTCTGCCCACTGATGATGTTTAAATGGGCAATTGGGGAGGGGGCGTCTGGTTCTTCAATGCCCATCAACACCATTAATGGTGTGGCTCGGGTTGAGTGGGGGGGGCTGAATCTACCCCTTGGTGGCCGGGAAATGGCTGGAATCAACTCCTCTTCCCTAGAGGAGTTGATTGCAGCCATTAAAAGTGGCTGTTGGCCTCCCTTTGGCCGGCTCCCACTCTCCCCTTCCTCTTCCCCATCTTCTCTCTCCACCATTAACATGAAGGGAAGCTCCCTTCTCTCTCCTAGTCACCCATGTTGACTGGTCAACACCATAGGCTATGTGCAGCCCACTTAATCATAATGATAATGAAAGTGAGGTTAGCCTAAGGGAGAAGTGGTTTGGGCTTGGGTTAGCCCATTTGGGCTAGGTTTGACTTGACTTAAAATTAGGGTTGACTTAGTCAATTTGATCATTTGGGTTGACCCTATTGGGTTCTTGGTGACCCATTGGCCTCCCCTAAGGTCTATGTAGGGTTGGGTAGGGTTACCTTACACTTTGGAGGTCACCTACCCTTAGTAAGGGCACTTTGACCAGATTAGGGGCTTGAGTTGACTTGGGTGAACTTGGCCTCTAAGGCTGACCCCAATGTGTCCTTAGTCACCCTTTGACTTCACTTTAGAGTTAGGAGGGCATAGGTGGGGTCCTCTAGGCTAGGAGTAGGTCATTTGACCCTAAGTAGTCTAGTTTGACCCATTTTGGGTTAGGGTTGACTTTGGTCAACTGAGTCTCTTTGATTGACCCCAATGGGTCCTTATGGCTCTAATGGGCCTCCCAAGGTATTAGCGGGTGTTATGGTAGGGTCTTGGGGTCAAGGTGTAGCCCCATGGTCATCCTAAACCATTGTTCAAAGTTCTACTATTGCAAACCATGATGATTTTCCACACTTTGTCTCCTATCTCTTGGCCCATTTCTGGCTTCCTAGGGTTTGTCATGACCTAGACATGGACAAAACCACTCCTAGGGGTCTAGTTGGAAATGGGATGTTACAAATCCAAATAAACAAAACAAAGATTTCGTCCCCGAAATCAAGGTTAAGCCTACGGGAATTTCTAC
This sequence comes from Platanthera guangdongensis, assembly GCA_039583875.1. Classification (NCBI taxonomy): domain Eukaryota; kingdom Viridiplantae; phylum Streptophyta; class Magnoliopsida; order Asparagales; family Orchidaceae; genus Platanthera; species Platanthera guangdongensis. The sequence continues at coordinate 34,471,266 of CM077154.1, forward strand.
CGAAAAAAAGAAACTTGTAACATCCCATCACGACGCCATGTTTGCTAAATTAGGTTTTAAGGGAAACCTAAATCTATGACCAATTCACCCAATTGATGAAGCCAAGATCCCAATAAACAAAAGATAAGCCCCCAATAAACAAAAGATAAGCCTCTACCTGCCTAAAGCAGCCCTTACTAGTTTAAAGCAGGAAAATAATTTAAACATCTTGAGGGGTTTGTGAGGTATACCTGACTGAACAGCTCTGGGTATCTTTGTCGCATCAGGTCCTACGACTCCCAGGTATGCTCCTCCTGGCCGTGGTTCCTCCACAGGACCTTGACTAACGGGACCTTCTTGCGACGCAAGACCACTACTCCTCGGTCGTCGATCCTAACCGGCTCCAAACGAACTGATCGGTCTGAAGCTACCGGCCCTTCAGTGGTCAAAATCTGCTGCTTCGGGAGTAGCAGAGCCCTCCTCAGCGAAGAAATGTGGAAGACGTCATGCAGAGCTGCCAGCTCTGGTGGCATCTCTAGCCTGTAGGCTAGGGGCCCGATCCGCTCCAGGATCATGTAAGGGCCCATGTACCTAGGGCTGAGCTTCTTCCTCCGACCACGCACCCGCGAGACTCCATGAATGGGCCGGATCTTTAAAAACACTCGGTCCCCCACCTGGAACTCCACCTGGAGATGTCGGGCGTCATAGTACTTAGCCTGTCTACTCTGCGACTCTAACATCCTGTCCCTGATCAGCCTCACCTGAGCCTCGCTGTCTTCAACAAAATCTGATCCCAACACCTTCGGATCCTCTTCCTGAATCCAAGAAAGCGGGGTCTGGCATTTCCTTCCATACAAGGCTTCGTAAGGCGCCATCCTGATGTTGGACTGGTAGCTGTCATTAAACGAGAACTCGACGAGGGGTAAGAGCTTCTCCCATGGTTCGCCGCGGTCCAAAATGCAAAGCCTCAACAGATCTTACAGCGTCCGGTTGGTGCGTTCTGTCTGCCCGTCCGTCTGGGGATGGAACGCGGTGCTGAAGGTCAATCGCGTGCCTAAGTAAGCTTGCACGGATCTCCACTCCCTGGAAGTGAACCGGCCATCCCGATCCGACACGATCGTCTTGGGCACCCCGTGATATCGAACGAACTACTCCACAAATCTCCGTACTAATACTCCCACAGCATCGTACTTCCTGATCGGAATGAACCTGGCTACCTTTGTCAACCGATCGACGATGACCCAAATCGAGTCATTTCCTGTTCGTGATCGGGGAAGTCCGTGAATAAAGTCCATCGTGATGTCTTCGAACTTCCACTCTGGTACCGGGAGTGGTTGCAACAAACCCGCGGGGTTTTTGCACTCCGCCTTCACTAGCTGGCAAGCTTCGTAGTGGGTCACAAACCGAGTAATATCCTTCTTCATGCCAGGCCAGTACATAGTCTTCTTCAAATCCGCAATCATCTTTGTGATGCCCGGGTGCACCGAGTTTCTGCTGTGGTGGGCCTCCGTCATCTCAAACAGCACCTCGTAGACCTCCTCCCCCTGCAAATAGGCCTTAACGGCCTGTACTGAAGATAAGGGTATACATGAGGCAGGTCTTATACCTTCGATGATGATGATAGAGTCCCCGTGCCTCACGGTGATCCTCTTCGCTTGACAATCAATCTGGGCATGATTCCACTGTAACCAAATCATGCCCAGGATCAGCTCGAAGACTGGCATCCTCAGGACCATTGCCGGAACTTCGAACGACATTCCTCCAATCTCCGCCTCCATGCTGCAGTGGGCTGAGGTGAATATCTCCGACCCGTCGGGTAGACGCACCCTCCTCATCCGGCCTGTGAACCGTTCCACTCCTTCCAGCCCTTCCAAAAAGTCCTCCGACACAAACGAGTGCGAGGCTCCCATGTCCAATAGAGTATATGTGGGCTTGCCGCTGATGAAGACTATACCTGAGACGATTAAATGTCTTAGTATTTTATAACGCGTTTTCTTTCCTATTTATTCTACTTAGGGCAGTTCTACTTGTTGGGCAATTGAGAACGGGAATTTAATTTAAACAATTTAAACATCTTGACTTACCTGTGATGACCCGCTCTGGATTTCGAGGCTGTGTCAGGTCCAAGGCATATACCTGCTCCCTTTCCTGTCTTCGATCTCCTCCCTGGTTACCACGTCCTCGGCCGCGTCCTCGGCCTCCGAAATGCTGGGCAGGTGGGCCACCCTGTGGTGCTGGAGGTGGTGCCCCCCCTCATGGGGCAGTTTCTCCGGAGGTGTCCCACCTGATGACAATGGAAGCACTCCGGTGGGGGATACGCCATACCCCCGGGTCTCGGCATCTCCGGTATCCGAAGAGGTTGAGGGGCCAATATCACCTGCTCTCTCGTCTCCTGCCTCACCTCCTGACGAGGCTGGTCCTCTGTCCTTCTCCCATCAGGTATAGCGCCTCACCGTTAATCATTTCTGGCCCTCCGGCCCTGATCCTCCGCTTGCCGCTTCCGGCCCCGAGTGGTGTGCCAATCAGCCTCAATCCTCTTTGCCATCTCCAAAATTCGGGAGATAGGCCCGTCGGATACAAACAACAAGGCCTCCCTCAACTCCTCTTTCAGACCCTTATAGAATCTCTTGATGTATCCTGCTTCGTCCAGCTGGTAAGAACCTACATATCGAGCCAAATGGTCGAACTCTCGATGGTACTCCACCACCATCCTGGTGCCCTTCCTCAGCTGTAAGAACCGCTCCTCCAACTCATCCCTGGCCGACTGCGGAACAAAATGCTCCAGCAGCGTGGCCCTGAATTCCTCCCAAGTGATTTCCGCAACATCCCTATCGGCAAACGTCGTGTCCAACAGCATCTTCCACCACCTCTTGGCATGGGACTCCAAGCAAGATACCACCAAAGCCACCCTCTCCTCCCAGGGGCACCTTATCCCGGTCAACATCTCGTACATAACATCCAGCCACTCCTCTGTCCGCACTGCCGACTCTGTCCCCAAGTAGGACGGGGGAGAGAGTCCTCGGAAGGTGCTCATCCAGTTGGCCCCTGGGTTTGGCTGCTGGGCCGGAGCCTGTTAAGCCCGGAAGGCCTCCAGGATAGCTGTAAGAGTTTGCCCCATGTCTGACTGAAGGAAAGGTGTGGGGACCATAGGAGGTGGTGCAATGTCCGGAGTCTGCTGAGCTCCCCCTTGTGGGCTGGGCTGAGCTCGGGGCTGCAAAACGTACTACATTAATAGGTAATCGACTCAATACCTAATAAGAAGTGGACAACTTACATGTGATCCCTCATATGGGCACACCACTGCTTCCGCTGCTCAGTTTGTCCCCAAACTAAACTCGTGCGGGGGTGACCCAGGGTTGTGGACTGCTACTTTTCGATCAAGGTCTGCTCTGATACCACTTGTAAGACCCCCCCCCCCCTTTTTTTCTTTTTAACACCGGGGTCTTAGGCCTAGAACCGTCGTTTTGCAGTGACTCCTCCACGCCCTGAAGGGTCATCACCACAAAGCGCCATTTCTGCCGGCCAAATTCGATCACAGAAAAGTAGCACAATAAAGTAAATGCAAAGTTGCAGTCCACAGAAAATCACATAACATGGTAAATAAATCTCCACGAAGGGAGTGTCCACAGAATAATACATCAGAGTACTAAAAATACGGGCTTAAGCCCGGTACATCATATCCTCACTACAATATCACTCATGCGGAAGCAAAAGCAGAAAAACTACTCAAGGTCGAGACTCACTGTCCCGGCTGTATGAACTCCGGAGCTAGACTGCCCCACCTCCAAGCGCACCGGTCTCTGGGGCTGCTCCTCCATGCTGGGCTCCACGATCCCCTAAATGACGCGGTTCGAAAACCGTTAGTCTAAAAGACTAAGTCATATCATCCCATTTTCCTTAAGAGGGTGGCATTGACCATGACAATTCAGTGTCCAAAACCTCAGCCTCTGCTGAGGGGAGGGGACCACCCTAAGACCAAAGTGCACTTGTAATCAAAAATTCCTCCTTAAAGCCAAACTAGGGTTTGGTGATTTCCTAACAAAAACATATCCAAATGAGTTAAAATTTTGTACAAAACTAGGTCTTGATGCCAGGGACCACTCTCCAAAATTTGGAAGGGTTTGGAGGTCATTTGACCACTTAATTAAATTACCCTAGCATTATTAAATAAAAATAAAACTTTAGGCAACGTGTCTCCAAAAATTCTGAGTTTTGGTCAGGCCCTAGGTATGGCTAGGTTAGACTCCCTGCCAAAATTTCAAGTGAATTGGGCCAGGGATGAGGTGTGAGCACTCAGTTTAATGACTACCTAGCCCTAAGTATATGTCCCACCAAAATGGGTGCCCTGGTCAGACCATGCACCCAAATGGGTTCAAACCAATTTTAAAATAAAGTAGACTCAAAGGGCTACAATTTCATGTTGAAGGTTTTCCCACTAGGTGAGCCTAGGTATTTTTAAAATTTTAAAACCAAATAATACTAAATCTGTGACATAAATCGAAATAACAAAATTTAATATCCTATAGTTTAAATCAGCAGAAGCACAAATCTTGGCGCAGATTCGGCGGAATCCTATCGTCTTCTACCTTGAGCCGACGGCCAGGATCCAACCCGCCTGGAGCCTCTTCCAAGCTCTGCCGCCGGCGATCCAGCCCCTTCCCCGGCCGACCACCGCCACCACCACCTCCGTTGAGGTGGTGGCTGTCGCCAGGCGGCGGCTCAGCCGCCGGAGAGGTGTTTTCTGGCGGTTCTAGTAGGATGTTTTTTGCCGAAAAACAATGAAAATCATGGTTTGGATCTGGCTCAATTGAGCCCGAACCTTTAACCTAAGGAGACCTATGATCTACCCGTGAGTTAAGGAGAGGGGGAGGACCTTCCTGACGGCCTGAATGCAGGAGGAACGACGGGATGCCATTGTCGACGGCAGCGGCGCTCGGCTTCTGCAACAACATAGTGGGACGGCCTGTTTGCTCCAGGTAAAAGCTCGAAAGTGTTCCCCTCTGCCCACTGATGATGTTTAAATGGGCAATTGGGGAGGGGGCGGCTGGTTCTTCAATGCCCATCAACACCATTAATGGTGTGGCTCGGGTTGAGTGGGGGGGGGGGGGCTGAATCTACCCCTTGGTGGCCGGGAAACGGCTGGAATCAACTCCTCTTCCCTAGAGGAGTTGATTGCAGCCATTAAAAGTGGTTGTTGGCCTCCCTTTGGCCGGCTCCCACTCTCCCCTTCCTCTTCCCCATCTTCTCTCTCCACCATTAACATGAAGGGAAGCTCCCTTCTCTCTCCTAGTCACCCATGTTGACTGGTCAACACCATAGGCTATGTGCAGCCCACTTAATCATAATGATAATGAAAGTGAGGTTAGCCTAAGGGAGAAGTGGCTTGGGCTTGGGTAAGCGCATTTGGGCTAGGTTTGACTTGGCTTAAAATTAGGGTTGACTTAGTCAATTTGATCATTTGGGTTGGCCCCATTGGGTCATTGGTGACCCATTGGCCTCCCCTAAGGTCTATGTAGGGTTCGGTAGGGTTACCTTACACTTTGGAGGTCACCTACCATTAGTAAGGGCACTTTGACCAGATTAGGGGCTTGAGTTGACTTGGGTCAACTTGGTCTCTAGGGCTGACCCCAATGTGTCCTTAGTGACCCTTTGACTTCACTTTAGGGTTAGGAGGGCATAGGTGGGGTCCTCTAGGCTAGGAGTAGGTCATTTGACCCTAAGTAGGCTAGTTTGACCCATTTTGGGTTAGGGTTGACTTTGGTCAACTGAGTCTCTTTGATTGACCCCAGTGGGTCCTTATGGCTCTAATGGGCCTCCCAAGGTATTAGGGGGTGTTGTGGTAGGGTCTTGGGGTCAAGGTGTAGCCCCATGGTCATCCTAAACCATTGTTCAGAGTTATACTATTGCAGACCATGATGATTTTCCACACTTTGTCTCCTATCTCTTGGCCCATTTCTGGCTTCCTAGGGTTTGTCATGACCTAGCCATGGACAAAACCACTCCTAGGGGTCTAGTTGGAAATGGGATGTTACAAGTCACCGGGCCCCAGCTCAAGCCAATTGGCTGTCGGTTCATGATGAGCGGTTGGTTCGGGAGTTGGAGGCGTAGGAGATTTCTTGCGTGGACAAGCAGTCAAGTGCTGAAGCACTATTGAACTGGACGGAAGTTCAGTATGACCTGGATGATCGGATTCGGCAGGCTTTGGATGTGGATAGCATCATGAAGCAGCTCATGTTAGAGTCTCTCGATGGGTCAAATTCCCAACATGAGGTTGTGGATGGTTTGCTTTGGAAGGACGGTCGTCTGTCCGTCCCAAACGTGGGCCATTTGTCGGTGGAATTATTGTACGAGGCGCATCATACCAAGTACGTGATTCACACAGGGAGCACAAAGATGTACCGCGATGTTAAGAAATTGTTCTGGTGGCCAGGACTGAAAAAGGATGTGGCGCTCTACGTGGTAAAGAGTCAAACTTGCGCCTTGGTGAAAGCGGAGTGCCAAAAGCTGGCAGGATTCTTGAAGTCCTTGACTATTCCGGAGTGGAAGTTCGACGACATTACTATGGACTTTGTGCATGGGTTGCCAAGGTCGCAAAAGGGGAACGACGCCATTTGGGTGGTCGTAGATCGTCTAACGAAGGTGTCGCACTTCATTCCGCATAGGAAGGATGATCCGGTTGAGAAATTGGCAAAGTTGTATGTGGATAACATAGTATGGCTACACGGTGTGCCCCGCAGCATCGTGAGTGACCTGGATGGGCGGTTCACGTCCAATGATTGGAGTTTGGTGCAACAGATGTTGGGAACGAAGCAGAGTTTTAGCACAACCTTCCATCCACAGACGGATGGGCAGGCTGAGAGGGTCAATAGGACAATGGAAGATATGCTTCGCATGTGTGTCTTGGACTTTGGAAAGCAGTGGGAAAATCATCTATACTTGGTGGAGTTCGCGTACAACAATAGCTACCAGGAGAGTATACAAATGGCGCCCTTTGAGGCCCTTTATGGTAGAAGATGTCGCACGCCATTGTCTTGGTTGGAAACGGGTGAGTCAAAGTTGTACAAGCACCAAGAGGTGGATGATGCTACGTCTTTGGTTCGAATGATTCAAGAGAGGTTGCTTATCACTCAGGACCGGCAGGCTAAGTACTATAATGCCAAGCACAGGAACGTGTAGTTCGTTGTTGGCGATTGGGTGTACTTGAAGATCAAGTCATTCAAGGGTGTCTCGCGGGTGAGGCGCTTGAAGAAGCTAATCCCGAGGTACCTTTGACCGTTTGAGGTTCTGGAGCGGATTGGTGAAGCAGCGTACCGTTTGATGCTATCAGTGAGGCTTAGTGGTCTACATGATGTATTCCATATATCGGTGCTATGGAAAGCGGTGCAAGAGCGTACGCAAGTGATCGCGGTCGATCAAGTGTCGGTCAATAGTGGGTTGACGACAAAGGTCAAGCACGTATGTATTGAGGACTCGGAAGTCAAGAGGCTACGCAATAAAGAGATCAGGATGGTCAAGGTCCGTTGGGACAATTGCGGTCGGGAGGAGCTCTCTCAGGAGCGAGAGCAGACTATGCTTGAGGGGTACCCGGAGTTGTTTTGCTCAGGTACCGTTTAGGTTTTATGCTTATATTTCCTTTATGTATTTTCGTGGACGAAATTCTTTTAAGAGGGAGAGAGTTGTAACGCCCCAAAACGCAAAAGAGCGACGGGAGGCGTTTTGGGCCAAATTTGGAATCTGGCAGGGGCCATACGTCCTTGGACACGGGCATGTCCCAGGGCATGTCGTGTTTGGGTCGATGATTTCGCCGAGAGGTCGACGAATTTTAGAGTCAATGATAGTCGAGCAGCGAACACGGCCGGAGACACGGGCGTGTCTCAGGGCGTGTCGAGCGGAACACGGCCTAAGACACGGGTGTGTCCAAGGCCGTGTCGGGTGGTCGATGAACTGTGCTCGACGAAGTGTCGAGACTGTGAATATGGCCTGGAGCCAAGGCATGTTCGAGTTTGACACGGGCGTGTCAAAAAGAACACGGGCGTGTCCAAGACCCGTGGGAGTCTCGGGTTGGTGTTGGTCCTGTATTGATGGAGGAACACGCCCGAGAACACGGGCGTGTACTGGCTGACACGGGCGTGTCAGGTCGAACACGGGCGTATCGGTGCCCGTGTGTTTTTCGAGACAAGTCGATATTGACGGTGAATGGGGGACACGACCCGGGACACGGGCGTGTCGCAGGATGTGTTCGGCCCAGGTTTTACATTTCAGCTCTGGATCGTGGCCATTCGTTTCCATATTTTGGGATCCGACGGCTGGGGGTTGTTCTTACTGGGATATACCGGGGATTGGACCTTTGAAACCCTCATTTTACTTGAGTGGTTCTCTTTCTAAGTATAGAGAGAGGGGAGAGCAAAGGAGAAAGAAGAAGCCTAGATCCGGTCACCGGTGGAGCTTCGGAGCTCCAAATCACTAACCGAATTTGGATCTACGGAGGCAAGGAGAGTGCGGTGCTTTTCATCTGCGTACATTTTCATGGCGCAAAGGAAGAACGCTAGGGTAACGATTCTCTACTTGAGCATGTGAAGCTCTTCTTTTCCCTTGCATAGGAAGCCCTCTCTCGCGAGTTTGCGGTGAGTTGAGGCGTTCCTTCGGGTAGACATGAATAGTCCCCATTGTGTACATGTAGAGTCCGTAATCGAGAACGGATATAGGCATGATGTGTGAATCCTACCCGGCCAAGTTGGTCCGGATCGGTGATGTTGCATTGCATGAAAGGCCGAGAAGACTCCGTGCGAATGTTTATTTTTCGGGTTTTCTACGTAGTAGATTGCAACAGGGAGCCTTGGGGATTAACTCCAAGGTGCACCCGAAATACTGGGTAGATGTGTGATTCTGCCAACATGGTGGCCTGGGTGACAACCTGAACATAACTGGGTTATGTGATATGTGTAGGAGATACAGGACTCGAGGAAGCTTGACCCGCGCAGATGACTTAATTGACGTTGTGGTTTGAGCAACGGGTCAGGTGGAACCATACCCGATCTATGTGGTTCGGTTAGAGAGACCTAAGGTACGTGATACTCGTCGTTTGCATAGATGGAGGGTCTTAGGTAGTGGCCAAAAGGACCAGATGCTCACGAGATATTGCCGTCCTGGGGGCGGTGGTGAGCCAGCGGACTTGGGCCGTGTTCACTGAGAATGTGCCCTGAGAACACGGGGTGTGTGGTCGTGCGTGCCTACGCCTGTGTTTATGTGTTGTTACACTATACTGCTGTTTATGCTAACAAAGTGCAGGGAAGGAGCATCGTCGTCCCGGGTTGGTGGCGGGATCGTTATAATTTGGTCAGCATAGCTGACCGTTGCCTTTGTTTGCTACCGTGCGGTGTATTGTTTCTTACAGGTGCTGCGAAGCCGAGTGCTAAATAGCGGGCTAAAGCCCAAGTTGCTGAGCCGGCCCTCGAAGGCCTAATTTGAGTGTTTACTTGTTTTACTCATGTATGACCGGCCTGCGTGCCGAGGTTTGGAAAACATTTTATGTTGGAGCAAAATATTGTAAGGCTTTAAGGCTAGTACTTGTGTATTTGTACGATCATTCCTGTTGGCTTTGTAGTGGACATTCATGCTGGTAGCTTTGTTCTTTTATTTGCAACTATTAAAATTACTTCCGCTAGAATGACTCTTTGTAGGACGTTGTACATTGGTTGGACGGTTTCCATTGAGTAACCGCCCGGTCTGTCTGTGGTATATGGCGTCAGTCCCCGGCTGGACCTACTGTTATATGTTATGTGACGGATAGGGGGTGTTACACCCGTGTCTCAGGCCGTGTTCGCTGCTCGACGATCGTCGACTCCAAAATTCGCCGACCTCTCGGCCAGATCATCGATATGAGCACGGTACACCCCAGGGACACGCCTGTGTCCCAGGCCGTGTGCCCCATGCCAAATTCCAAACTTAGCTCAAAACGCCTCCCGTCGCACTTTTGAGTTTCGGGGCGTTACAACTCTCTCCCTCTTAAAAGATTTTCATCCCCGAAATTACATAAAGGAAAGATAAACACAAAATTTAAACGGTACCTGAGTGGAATAACTCCGGGTACTCCTCAAGCATGGTCTGCTCTCGCTCCCATAAGAGCTACTCCCAACCACAGTTGTCCCAACGGACCTTTACCATCCTGATCTCTTTGTTGCGTAGTCGCTTGACTTATGAGTTCTCAATTCGTACGGGCTTGACCTTCGACGTCAACTCATTATCCACCGACACTTGATCCACCGCGATCACATGCGAAGGCTCTTGCACCGCCTTCCGTAGCACCGATATATGGAATACATCGTGTAGGCCACTAAGCTCTACTGCTAGCTTCAACTGATACGCTGCTTCTCCAATCCGCTCCAGAACCTCAAACGGTCCAAGGAACCTCGGGCTTAGCTTCTTCAATCGCCGCACCCGCGAGACACCCTTGCATGGCTTGATCTTCAAGTACACCCAGTCGCCAACAGAAAACTCCATGTTCCAGTACTTGTCATTATAGTACTTAGCCTGGCGGTCCTGAGCGATTAGCAACCTTTCCCGAATGGTTCGCACCAATGAATTAGCATCTTCCACTTCTTGTCGCTTGTATAATTTTGACTCGCCCATTTCCAACCAAGACAACGGCGTGCGACATCTTCTACCATAAAGGGCCTCGAAGGGCGCCATTTGAATGTTTGCCTGGTAGCTATTGTTGTACGCGAACTCCACCAAGTATAGGTGGTCTTCCCACTGCTTCACGAAATCCAGGACGCACATGCGAAGCATGTTTTCCATCGTCCTATTGACTCTCTCGGTCTGACCATCCGTCTGTGGATGAAAGGCTGTTCTGAAATTTAGTTTCGTTCCCAACATCTGCTGCACAAACCTCCAATCATTGGACGTGAACCGCTCATCTCGGTCACTCACGATGCTGTGGGGCACACCGTGAAGCCGTACTATGTTATCCACATATAACTTCGCCAGTTTCTCCATGTGATCATCCTTCCTATGCGGAATGAAGTGCGACACCTTCGTTAGACGATCTACGACCACCCAAATGGCGTTGTTCCCCTTTTTCGACCTCGGCAGCCTGTGCACAAAGTCCATAGTAATGTCGTCAAACTTCCACTCCGGAATATGCAAGGACTTCAAGAATCCTCCCGGCTTTTGGCATTCCGCCTTCACCAAGGCGCATGTCTGACACATCGCCACGTACAATGCCACATTCTTCTTCAGTCCTGGCCACCAGAACAATTTCTTCATATCGCGGTACATCTTCGTGCTCCCCAGGTGAATCGTGTACTTGGTATGATGCGCCTCGTACAATAATTCCACCCACAAAATGCCCACATTCGGGACGCATAGACGCCCGTCTTTCTAAAGTAATCCATCCACAACCTCATATTGGGAATTTGACTCATCCAAAGCCTCTATCATGAGCTGCTTCATGCTGCTATCCACATCCAAAGCCTGCCGAATCCGATCAGCCAGGTCATATTGAACTTCCGTCCAGTTCAATAGCGCCTCAGCACTCGACTGCTTGTCTACGCAAGAGATCTCCAACGCCTCCAACTCCCGAACCAACCGCTCGTCATGGACCGACAACCAATTAGCTTGAGGTGGGGCCCGGCGACTCAACGCGTCCGCAACTGCATTGCCTTTACCAGGCACTTAATGGATCTTGAATGTGTAGTCCCCCAGGAACTCCATCCATCTACGCTGCCGCATGTTTAGATCCTTCTGATCCAACAAATATTTCAGGCTTTTATTGTCGGTATAGATATCGACCCTCACTCCATACAAGTAGTGCCTCCACAGCTTCAAGGCAAAAATCACGGCCGCTAACTCCAAGTCATGGATCAGATAATTTCTCTCGTGCACTTTCAGTTGTCTCAAGCCATACGCTATCACACTTCCATGATGCAGTAGCACACAACCCAAGCCACTGCCCGAAGCATCGCTATAGATCTCAAAACCTTCGGCCCCACTAGGCGAACTCAGCACAGGAGTCGTGGTCAACCGACACTTCAACTCCTCAAAATCTCGTGCGCACTCCGGCATCTAAACGAACTTCTGATCCTTCCTCGTCAAAGTCGTGAGGGGTAACAGTACCCGTGAGAAGTTCTCCACGAAGCGCCTGTAATAGCTGGCAAGCCCCAGAAAACTCTGAATTTCTGCTACCGTGGCAAGCACAGGCCACTCTCGTATCGCAACAAATTTCTCCGCATCCACCGCAATTCCCTCTCCACTGACTATGTGAACAAGGAACGCCACTGAAGAAAACCAAAACTTGCACTTTGAGAACTTGGCGTACAATTGATTTCTCCTCAGCATCTCCAACACCAAATGTAGATGCTTAAAGTGATCCTCCTCACTTTGCGAGGACACCAAAATGTCGTCGATGAAGACATCACAAAGTGGTCTAAGCACTCCCTGAAAGTCCTGTTCATCAAATCCATGAACACTGACGGTGCATTCGTCAGCCCAAAAGACATGACCGTAAGCTCGTAATGCTCGTACCTAGTACTAAAAGCTATCTTAAGGATATCACTCTCCCTTATCCTCAGCCGATAATAACCGGACTTGAGATCCAACTTTGAGTACACCGTTCACCCAACTAACTGATCGAACAGATCGTCAATCATCGGGATCGGGTACTTATTCTCCTCTGTTAGCTTGTTCAACTCCCGATAATCAATACAAAGTCTCAAGCTTCCGTCCTTCTTCTTAACAAAGAGGATCGGTGCACTCCAAGGCGACGAACTTGGACGCACATACCCCTGATCCAACAACTCTTGCAGTTGAACCTTCAGCTCTGCCATTTCCTTAGGCGCTAGCCGATACGAAGAGCGTGACACAGGTTTAGCACCTGGCACTAGCTCAATTGTGAAATCTATCTCCCGTTGAGGCGGGGCTCCAGGAAGATCAGCAGGGAACACATCAGGGTACTCAGCTACCACTGAAATACTATCCAACGTAGGCTTCAGCTTTGCAACCTCCATTAGCGTAAAGAACAGCTCTGCTCCAGCACGAACCACCTTCACCAGCTGAAGAGCAGACATCAAAGTCTTGCTCGACCCTTCCAAGCCCGTAAAAGTCGTTTCACGACCTGTTACCAATGACTTCCTTGCGACTGCAATCAATAAAATCTTGCTGCTCCGAGAGCCAGTCCATGCCAAATATTACGTCGAATTCCACCAACGGCAGTAACGACGCTAACAAATGGAACCCCTGGCTCCCAATACGAATCTTAACGCCACAGATTCTCTCCGCGCGCATCGAACACCCTTTGGCAATAACACATCCAGTTTTCCCTTCGCCATCGAAGAAGGTACTCTGATGCGCGATATGAATCCTTCGGACAAAAAGGAGTGTGAAGCTCCCGTATCAAAGAGTGCTCTCGCTGGATATTCACAAATCAAAACAAATCCTAAGCAAGCAGTGGTAAGGTAACACGCGCATAATAAGTATTTAAAATTTAACTTGCTATAAATTTAAACCATACCTGTCACCACATCCGCTTGCTTAATGGCCTCCTGTTGGCCAAGATTATAAACTCTTGGTTGAGCCGGAGCATAATGGGATGCGATTGACTCCATCGCCTTGCCCTTCTCTTCATATGTTGCTCCCGACTTCCTTTCGGACTTGGGACATCCGCTCCAGCAGTCACGGGAAAAGTGCCCCGACTTTCCACTAGTAAAACATGCACCCGGGGTTTGACCCATAGTCTCCCCAGAAGTACCAGAAGAGGGGGTTGGACCCGAGGTCCTAGCCTTCTTAAAGAACCTACGGCACCCAGACTTTGAGGTAGTCGGCATCTTGAACTCAGTCTTCTTATCACCAGAGCTTTTCTTTGCTTATACATTCTTCAAGTCCTCCAAATACCGGGCCGTGTTGACCAGGGTCAAGAAGCCCTACGTCATCGGCCCCGAGAGCAGTAGCCTCAAGTCATCTCTCACACCTTCATAGAAACAGTTCGTCTTACGCTCCTCATCCACGAATGTGGAGCTAACATACTGACCCAACCGAGTAAACTCGTGGAGATACTCATCCATGCTACTCTCTCCTTGCACCAACCTTTGGAACTCATTCTCCAAAGTTATCCTCTGCGTGGAAGTGAGGTACCTTGCCAAGAACAGTCTCGAGAACTCCTCCATCGAGATGTCCGTCAGTTGCCTTCCTCTCAAGAGATGTAGCTCTAAACCTTCCCACCACAGCCTCGCATCCCCATCCAACAGGAATGTAGCTATAGTCATCATCTGCCACTCCTCCGTTTCAGTAGCTGTCAAGACTCTCTTCACTCGGGAGAGCCAGTCTTCAGCTTGTGATGGGGTTCCCAACCCCGAGAACAAAGGAGGATTAAAGCACATAACATGCTTGAACCGCCTTTCAGTTGTTCACCTCGACACCAAAGGCTCCACCACTACCTGCTCCACTCTTCTCGGTTCATCCCTTTGCAGTGGTACCTGCTCCATCGTAGGAGCGGGCTGCTGCATTTGCCTTGAAGGCTGCGCATTGATGATGACAAACACTGCTTTGGCAACCAATCGTATGGTTTCAGCCGATGGAGGTGTTGCAGTAGCATCGTTTGGTGCACTACTGGACTCAGAAACTCGGCGTTCTGACGGCCCAGCACCGCTTCTGGTCACCTACAGTTGCACAAAACAATGTTAAGCGACCATACAAAATTGCAAAAAGTAATTATAGGAACACGCAGGTTCCTCAAACACGTGTATTTTCATTCCTAAGTGGACATTCATGGGTTCTTTTGATGTTATAACGATGACACACACACATGTGATCACCACCCCTTAAAAAGAATTCGCCCACGAATTCATTTAAGACGGACCGAAACCAGGAGTCTGATACCAAATTGTAACACCCCCTATCCGTCGCATAGCATATAGCAGTAGGTCCGGCCGGGGCCCGACGCCATATAGCACAGATAGACCGGGTGGTTACTCAATGGAATACCATCCAACTAATAACCAACATCCTACACAGAATCATTCTAGCGGAAGCAATTATTAAGAGTTGCAAAATAAAGAACCCAGCGATAAGCATGAATGTTCACTACAAACCCCAATAGGAATGAAGTACAATACACAAGTACAATGGCCTTAAGGCCTTACAATTGTTTACTTAAATAAAATGTATCTTCCATGTCACGGCATGCAGGCCGGTCACACATGAATAAACAAGTAAACATTAAAAATTTGGCATTCGAGGGCCGGCTCAGCAACTTGGGCTTTAGCCCGCTATTTACCGCTCGGCTCCGCAGCACCTGCAAGCAACAATCCACCGCACGGTGGCAAACAAAAGCAGCGGTCAGCTATGCTGACCAAATTATAACGATCCCGCCCACAAACTCGGGGAGGCGATGCTCCTTTCCCTGCACTTTGTTAGCATAACCAAGCAGTATAAATTACCACTTCATTGCAGGTATGGGCACGCATGGCCACACACCCCGTGCTCTTAGGACACATTCTCGGTGAACCGGTCAACGTCACGTCAATTCAAGCCATAGACGTCTCGGTCTCACCACCGCCACTAGGACGGCCAATCTTACGAGCATGTTGTCTTTCCGGCATTGGTCACGTCATTTTAAGCCATAGACCGCCTAAGACCTTCCATCTATGCCAATGGCTCCTACCGAATGACATTGAGCGGGTACGGTTCCACCTAACCCGTTGCTCGCATCGCAACGATAATTTAAGCCATATGCGCGGGTCAAACTTTCCCGAGTCCCAATCTGATACACACTTTACATAACCCAGTTATGTACAAGTTGGCTCCCAGGCCACCATGCTGGCAGAATCATGCATCTGTCCAGTTTTCCGGGTGTGCCTTGGAGTTAATCCCCAAGGCTTCCTGTTGCAATATACCGCGTAGAAAATCATAAAAACAAACATCCGCACGGAGTCTTCTCCGGCCACTTATGCAATACAACATCACCGATCCAGACCAACTTGTCCGGGTAGGCTTCACACATCATGTCTATATCCGTTCTCTATTACGGACTCTACATGTACACAACGGGGACTATTCATGTCTACCCGAAAGAACGCCTCAACTCACCGCAGACTCACGAGAGCGGGCTTCCTATGCAGAGGAAAAGAGAACTTCACATGTCCTAGGATGAGAATCATTACCCTAGCGTTTTTTCCTTGGCGCCATGGAAATATATGCAGATGGAAAGCACCACAATCACCTTGCCTCCGTAGATCCAAAGTCGGCTCACGATTTGGAGCTCCAAAGCTCCGTCGGTGACCGGATCTAGGCTCCTTTATTCTTCCTTGCTCTCCCCTCTCCCTAGACTTTAGAAAGAGACTAAGTGAAAGAAATGAGGGATTTGAAACCCTATTCCCGGGTATATCCCAGCAGGAATAACCCCCAGTCATCGGATCCCAAAATAAGGAAACAAACGGCCACGATCCGGAGCTGAAATGCAAAATCTGGGCCCAACACGGCCTGTGATACGGCCGTGTCCAGGGCCGTGTTCCCCATTCGCCGTCGAATCTGACGCATCCCGAAATGCACACGGGCACCCGACATGCCCGTGTTTGACCTGACATGCCCGTGTCATCCAGTGCACGCCCATGTTCACGGGTGTATTCCTCCATCGACACAGGACCAACACCAACCTGAGACGCACACGGGTCTTGGACTCGCCCGTGTCCCATTTGACACACCCATGTCTATCCGATACAGCCCATGTTCCAAAACCGTGTGTCTCCAAAGAAATAGCCCGATTTCAACACGAGAAGGACACGTCATGTGACACGCCGGTGTCCCAGGCCGTGTTCGCTGCTCGACGATCGTCGACCCAAAATTCGTCGACCTCTCAGCCAGATCGTCGACCCAAGCACGACACGCCATGGGATACGCCCGTGTCTCAGGCCGTGTTCGCTGATCGATGATCGTCGACTCCAAAATTTATCGACCTCTCGGCCAGATCGTCGACACGAGCACGACACGCTCCTGGGACACGCCCGTGTCCCAGGCCGTATGCCCCCTGTCAAATTCCAAACTTGGCTCAAAATGCCTCTCGTCGCTCTTTTGAGTTTTGGGGTGTTAGAGAATAACTCCAGGTACTCTCAAGCATGGTCTGCTCTCGCTCCCAGGAGTGCTCCTCCAGACCGAAATTATCCCAACGGGCTTTGACCATCCTGATCTCTTTGTTGCGTAGACGCTTGACTTCCGAGTCCTCAATGCGAATGGGCTTCACCTTCATCGTCAACACATTATCGACCGGCACTTGATCGACCCCAATTACTTGTTAAGGCTCTTGCACCTCCTTCCACAGCACCGATATGTGTAATATGTCGTGAAAACCACTTAACTCCACTGATAGCCTCAATCGATAAGTTGCTTCGCCAATCCGCTCCAGCACCTCAAACAGTCCAAGGTACCTCGGGCTTAGCTTCTTCAAGCGACGCACCCGCGAGACACTCTTGAACGGCTTGATCCTCAAGTACACCCAGTTGCCGACAGCGAACTCCATGCTCCTATGCTTGGCGTTATAGTACTTACCTTGGAGGTCCTGAGTGATTAGCAATCTCTCTTGAATCGTTCGAACCAACGACGTTGCATCTTCCACCTCTTGTCGCTTGTACAACTTTGACTCACCCGTTTCCAACCAAGACAACGGCGTACGACATCTTCTACCATAAAGGGCCTTGAAGGGCACCATTTGTATGCTCACCTGGTAGCTATTGTTGTAAGCGAATTCCACCAAGTATAGGTGATCTTCCCACTGCTTATCGAAGTCCAGAACGCACATGTGAAGCATGTCTTCCATTGTCCTATTGACTCTCTCGGTCTAACCATCCGTTTGCGTATGAAAGGCTGTGCTGAAATTTAGTTTTGTTCCCAACATCTTCTGCACCAGCCTCTAATCATTTTACGTGAACTGCCCATCACGGTCACTCACGATGCTGCGGGGCATACCGTGAAGCCGCACAATATTATCCACGTATAACTTGGTCAATTTCTCCACAAAATCATCCTTCCTATGCCGGATGAAGTGCGACACTTTTGTCAAACGATCTACGATCACCCATATGGCGTCGTTTCCCTTCTGCGACCTTGGCAAACCATGCACGGAGTCCATAGTAATGTCGTCGAACTTCCACTCTGGAATAGGCAAGAACTTCAAGAATCCTCCCGGCTTTTGGCACTCCGCCTTCACTAAGGCGCATGTTTGACACTTCGCCACGTACAATGCAACATGCTTCTTAAGTCCTGGCCACCAGAACAATTTCTTCACATCGCGGTACATCTTCGTGCTCCCTGGGTGGATCGAGTACTTGGTATGATGAGCCTCGTACATCAAATCCGCCCGCAGATTGCCCACATTTAGGATGGACAGATGACCATCTTTCCATAGAATCCATCCTCACAACAAATTGGGAATTTGACTCATCCAAAGCATCAACCATGATTTGCTTCATGCGGCCATCCATATCCAAAGCCTGCCAAATCCGATCAGCCAGGTCACACTAAACTTCCGCCCAGTTCAATAGAGCTTCGACAATTGTTTGCTTGTCTACGCATGAGACCTCCAACGCCTCCAACTCCGGAACCAACCGCTCGTCATGGACCGACAGCAAATTTGCTTGAGCTGGGGCCCTGCGGCTCAACACGTCCGCAACCGCACTGCCTTTCCTAGGCACATAGTGAATCTTGAATGTGTAGTCCCCCAGGAACTCCATCCACCTCCATTGTCGCATGTTCAGATCCTTCTGATTCAACAAGTATTTCAGACTCTTATGGTCGGTATAGATATCGACCTTCACCCCATACAAGTAGTGCCTCCACAGCTTCAAGGCAAAAATCACGGCTGCTAACTCCAAGTCATGGACCAGATAATTCCTCTAATGCACTTTCAGCTGTCGTGAGCCATACGCTATCACACTTCCATGCTGTAGTAGGACACAACTCAGTCCACTGTCCGAAGCATTGCTGTAGATCTCAAAACCTTCGGTCCCACTCGACGAACTTAGCACAGGAGCCGTGGTCAACCGACTCTTCAGCTCCTCAAAAGCTCGTGCGCACTCCGGTGTCCAAACAAACTTCTGCTCTTTCATCGTCAGAGTCGTGAGGGGTAACACTATCTGCGAGAAGTTCTCCGCGAAGTGCCTGTAATAGCCGACAAGCCCAAAAAAACTCCGAAATTCCGCTACCGTAAACAACACAGGTCACTCTCGTATCGCAACAATCTTAGTCGGATCCACCGCAATTCCCTCTCCACTGACTATGTGACCAAGGAACGCTACTGAGGTCAACCAAAATTCGTATTTGGAGAACTTGGCATACAATTAATTCCTCCTCAGCGTCTCCAACACCAAATGTAGATGCTTAAAGTGATCCTCCTCTCTCTGCGAGTACACCAATATGTCATCGATGAAGACGATCACAAAGTGGTCTAGGTACTCCCTGAAGGTCCTGTTCATCAGACCCATGAACACTGACGGCACATTCGTCAGCACAAACGGCATGACCGTAAACTCGTAATGCCCATATCTTGTACTAAAAGCTGTCTTAGGGAAATCACTCTCCCTTATCCTTAGCTAATAATAATTGGATTTGAGATCCAATTTTGATTACATCGTCGACCCAACTAACTGATCGAACAGATCATCAATCCTCGAGATCGAGTACTTGTTCTTCTACGTTAGCTTGTTTAGTTCTCGGTAATCAATACAAAGTCCCAAGCTTTCGTCCTTCTTCTTCACAAAAAGGACCGGTGCGCTCCAAGGCGACGAACTTGGATGCACATACCCCTGCTCCAACAACTCTTGAAGTTGCACCTTCAGCTCCGCCATCTCCTTAGGCGCTAGCCAATACGGTGAACGTGACACAGGTTTCGCACCTAGCACTAGCTCGATGGTGAAATCAATCTCCCGTTGAGGTGTGGCTCTGGGAAGATCGTCAGGAAACACATCAGGGTACTCGGATACCACTGAAATACTGTCCAATGTAGGCTTAGGCTTTGCAACCTCCACTAGCGTGAAGAATAGCTCTGCTCCAGCACGAACCACCTTCACCACCTGAAGAGCAGACATCAAAGACTTGCTCGACACTTTCAAGCCCGTAAAGGTCGTCTCATGACCTGTCCCCAACTTAACCTCCTTGCGACTGCAATCAATATAAGTTTGCTGCTCCAAGAGCTAGTCCATGCCAAATATCACGTCGAATTCCACTAGCGGCAATAACGATGCTTGCAAATGGAACTCCTAACTCCCAATACAAATCTTTACTCCACAGATTCTATCCGCGGTCATCGAACACCCATTCGATAACAACACATCCAGTTTGTGCTTCTCCATCGAAGAAGGTACTCCGATGCGCGATATGAATCCTTCGGACAAAAAGGACTGCGAAGCTCCCGTATCAAAGAGTGCTCTCGTCGGATTCTCACAAATCAAAACAAATCCTATACAGGCAGTGGTACGGTAACACGTGCATAACAAGTATAAAAAAATTAACTTGCTATAAATTTAAACTTTACCTGTCACCACATCTGCTTGCTTAATGGACTCCTGCTGGCTAAGATTATAAACTCTAGGTTGAGCATAATGGGATGCGGTTGACTCCACCGCCTTGCCCTTTTCCTCATATGTTGCTCCCGGCTTCCTCTCGGACTTTGGACGTCCGCTCCAGCAGTCCCGGGCAAAGTGTCCCGACTTTACACAAGTAAAGCACGCGCCCGGGGTCCGACCCGTAGTTGCTCCAGAAGCACCGGAAGAAGGTGATGGACCCGAAGTCCTAGCCTTCATATGGAACTTACGAAAACCAGACTTCGAGGTAGTTGGCACCTTGAACTCCGTCTTCTTAACGCCAGAGTTTTTCTTAGCTTGTACATTCTTCAAGACCTTTTCTAACGACCGAGCCGTATTGACCAGGGTCAAGAAGCCCTGCGTCATAGGCCCCGAGAGCAGTATCCTCAAGTCATCTCTCAAACCTTCATAGAATCAGTTTGTCTTACGCTCCTAATCCGCAAAAGTAGAGCTAGCGTACCGACCCAACCGAGTAAACTCATGGAGATACCCATCCACGCTACTCTCTCCTTGTGTCAGCTTCAGGAAATTATTCTCCAATGCTATCCTCTGAGCTGAGGGAAGGTACCTCGCCAAGAACAGCCTCGAAAACTCCTCTATCGAGACGTCCGTAAGTTGCCTTCCCCTCAAGTGATGTATCTCCAAACCTTCCAACCACAGCCAAGCATCTCCATCCAATAGGAATATAGCCATAGTGGTCATCTTCCACTCCTCTGTTTCCATCGCTGTCAAGACTCTCTTCACTCGGGAGAGCCAGTCTTCATCTTGGGATGAGGTTCCCGTCCCCGAGAACACTGGAGGATTGAATCCCATAACATGTTTGAGCTGCCTTTCGGTTGCTCTCCTAGGCACCAAAGTCTCCACCACAACCCGCTCCACCCTTCTCGGTTCATCCGTTTCAAGCGGTACCTGCTCCATCATAGGAGCGGGCTGCTGCATTTGCCTTGCAGGCTGCGTGTTGATCATGGCGAACACTGCTTCGGCCAAAAATCGTATGGTTTCAGCCGAGGGAGGTGTTGCAGACACATCATTCGGTGCGCTGCTAGCCTCAGAAACCGGGCGTTCTGACGGCCCTGCACCACTTCTGGTCACCTATAGTTGTACAAAACACCGTTAAGCAACCAAACAAAATTGCAAAAAACAATTATAGGAACATGCAGGTTCCTCAAATACGTGTATTCTCATTCCTAATTGGACATTCATGGGTTCTTTTATGTTACAACGATGATGCACACACATGTGCTCACCACCCCTCAAAGGAATTCGCCCATGAATTAATTTAATTCGACCGAACCCAGTAGTCTGATACCAAATTGTAATGCCCCCTATCCGTCGCATAGCATATAACAGTAGGTTCGGCCGGGTCCCGATACCATATACCACAGATAGACCGGAAGGTTACTCAATGGAAACCATCTAACTAAGAATCAACGTACTACACAGAGTCCATTCCAGAGGAAGCAATTTAATAGTTGCAATAAATAAAGAATCCTGTCAACAGCATGAATGTCCGCTACTCAAACCAACAGGAATGTACGTACAATAAACAAATACATGGCCTTAAGGCCTTACAATAGTTTATTGAAATTAATATGTTTTCCAAACCTCGGCACGTAGGACGGTCACATAGGAATAATATAAGTAAACATTCAAATTAGGCCTTCGAGGGCTGGCTCAGCAACAAGGTCTTTTGCCTGCAATTTACCACTTGGCTCTGCAGCACCTGCAAGCAACAATCCACCGCACGGTGGCAAACAAATGCAACGGTCAGTTATGTTAACCAAATTATAACGATCCCTCCCCCAAACTCGGGGCGGCTGTGCTCCTTCCCTGCACTTTGTTAGCATAACCAAGTAGTAATGTGAAAATACTTCATCATAGGCGGTGATGAATTGTAAATATACGCATTTTTGTGTACAATAAATAAGTCGTTTTAGTTACTTTTTGTCATTTTACTTATTTTTCCTTAATAAATTACTCCTATTTTTGTAAATATTTTGCTAACATAATTTATTTTATTTTTCAGAAAAAAAATAAAAATCTGCCAAAAATTGACAGGTCACGCCCGTGACTTGCTGGTCACGCCCGTGACAGGGGCGTAACATCACAAAACCCGTGGAATCCGCAAATTTTGAAGAAATAGCTTGACACGCCCGGTCACACGCCCGTGACATGACCCGTGTCCAGCGCTTGACGATTTCCACTCGACGATTTCCGCACTTGCCGATTTCCGATCGACGATCGTCGAACACCCATCACGCCCGTGATCTGGGGCGTGACCGCTCCATCAAGCTCGACGAAATGTTCCGCTCGACGATCCTCCGCTCGACGATTTTGCCGCTCGATGACTTTCCGTTCGACGATCGTCGAACCCCCGACACGCCCAGAGTCACGTCGTGACCTGGGGCGTGACTCCTCCACCTGGCTTACAAAGACCCGCGCTCGACGATCTTCACGCTCAATGATCGTCGAACTAGATCTTCCCGCTCGACGATTTTTCAACTCGACAAGACCCGGTGACAGCTCAAAGACCCGAACCCAGATCTACCTCCCCGACACGCCCAGAGTCACGCCTGTGACCTAGGGCATGACCAATGCGAGACCGACACGTGTCCAGCCCGAAGTCAACTTTCCCGTCAAATGGACGGCCGCATTTTGTACAGTGCTGACACGCCCCCCTACATGCCCGTGTCAGGGGCGTGTACTTTGACTTTTTTCTCTATAAATACCAGCTTGTTGTAAGATTTTCTGTTCCCCTTTTTGGGTTCCATTTTGTATAAGGGAAATGCTGTCTGGATGCTTCCAAGGTCTATGTAGGGGATATTTCTCCCCCTCTCCTTAGTTTTATTTTCGTTCCTTTGTAACCCGTGTTTTTAGTTAATAAAATTAGTTTTTTTCTTCTCTTGGCTTGGCTTTGGAATGGATCTATGAAACTTTTCTTTATGCAATCTTATCTTCTTTCTTATTTTAACTTAGTTTTTTTTTCGTCTTTTTAATACGCGTGTGTGCGTGTATGATGTTATAATTTTTTGTCATCTTTATTGATAGGTGGTTGCTTTCATCTTCATAGTTTAGCTTTTTCGTTCATACCATGTCCATCCTTATGAGTTTATAAAAACGATTTAAAAGTGTTTTTTTATCGTTTTCACTAGTATTGTTCGTTTTTATCCATAAAACTTTTTACTCCTTTTAACTTTATTACCGGTTTTCTAGCATTTTTATAAAATCATAAGAATGGAAATATAACCTTTTTAATTTTTCATGCACTTAGTTTTTTTATTTAAAACTTTTGCTTATTTAATTTTGTCGTTCTCTTTTTATGCATTTCTACCGCATTGTAGCGGTAGAAATGTATTCGTTTTAATTTTTGGGCACTTTGCTTTTGCGTTTATTTGCAAATCCATTTGCTCGGTTAATTTTTATTTTCACTTTTTATTCATTTCTACCGCTTTCTAGCGGTAGAAATGCAGTTGTTTTCATTTTTAGATAACTTGGTTTTTTTTTACATTTTTGTACGTGTGCGCATTTATTTCCGCATACTCGTTAAGAGTTAAGTGATGCTTTGTTTTTTTGCATTCTGTAGAGTGCGTGAGTTTGTAATTTTCATTTATTTCCGCCTACTCGCTAGGAGTTAAATGGCAGGTCTTTATTTTCCCTACTCATTTGAGTAGGATTTGTGTGCGTGTGTTTACTTTATGTCGAGAGAGTGTGTGCGTGAGTTTTACTTTCTGTCGAGTGTGTGCGTGTGTTGCATTTATTTAGTCATACTCACTTGAGTAGGACCCGCTTTCTTTCTCCCGCCCACGCATTTGCGCCGGGACTCGCATTTTACTGCTTTCATTTTAGTCCTAATCGTTTGAGTAGGACTTGCAATTTTCAACTTTCCTTTACTACTTTCATTTTTCTGCTTTCACTTTCCTGCTTTCTTTATCGCTTTCTTTATTGCTTTCCTCGCAAGCCGTACCTATTCCGATGAGTGGCTAACCGTTCTTAGCCCTCAGTATCGAAGAGCATTGGGACAGATAAAATAGCTTAAAATAATTAAAGGTCCTTACTTTCTAATTAATTAAAATTACTTAAGGTTTGCCTGAGGTTTACGACGCGTAGGACCACATAATCGATGTGTGGGCCCTATTTCCGTAGTCCATATGCTAGCTAGCCGAGAAGCCGTGCATATGGACCGATCACCCCTTGGCAAAGAGAGTTCCGCACTAACCCTCAAGAGAGGAGGCGCGCCAACTCTACCGGATTGGGTTCCCCACCCAATAGCGGGGCTTTTAGCGTATTGTGGGCATTAAGAGGAATCCTTCGTCGGACTAACGTTCGGTCGAATAGTCTTAGCGTTCAGGTGAGCGATAGCCCTATAGCTAGGTGAGCTCATTCTAATGGAACCTCCACGGCCAAGTCTCCGCATTAATTAGAAATTTAGGAGCTCTTTTTATTAAAAGTATATTTTAGTTCGAATTTAATTCGGTACCATCGAGCTAAGCTCTTCATCGGCTCCATCTTTATTATGCTTTTATTTTCTGCCTTTTGTTTATATATATTACCCGACAAGTAATTATCGGTAAAATAAGAGTCCCTTGCAGGGAAGAGTAGAAATAAACGAACCGACCCCAAGAACAATACGACCTCGATATTCCACCCGGAATATCCTGTACTACTCACGATAGGTGCACTTGCCTCCTTTCGTTAAAACTCGATCACATCTTTTTATATCCAAATAAAGAAATATGCTTGCCCCATTTTCTAAATAAAAAACAACTTCCGCTTTACTTAAATAAAACCGCCCGGGGCGCCGCGTGAATCCTCACCTATTTCTGGAGTTTTAACCCCATTAAGTTTTCGGACTTGATGCGAAAAATTAACCAATCAAGTTTTTGGCGCCGTTGCCGAGGAATTTTCGAGTCGTTATTTTGAACCCTGGAAATCTATTAATTTTACCTATATCTATATATATATAACAAAAATTTTAAATGGCCAACAAAAAAATAATACTAATAATAATAATACTAATGATAATAGTAATAATAAAACTACAACAAAAAAAACAAAAAAAAATTTAACAAACTTATTGTTATCATATTCCCCGGAAACTAACAACTAAAAAAACTAATAATAATAATACTAATGATAATGATAATAATAATAATAATAATAATAAAACTACATCAAAAACTAAAAAAAACGAAACACTAAAAATACTAAAAACTAAAAATCCTAAAAACAAAAAAAAACTATAAAACTCTAAATTTTTTTTAAAAAAAAAATCTATAAAACTTAAAAAATCCTTAAAAAAACTAAAAAAACAAAACAAAAATTTAAAAACAACAAAAACTCTATAAAAAACTAACAACCAAAAAAAACAAATCTTAACAAACCTAAAAAACTAAAAAACCACAAACAAATCTAAAAACCAAAAAAAAACTGAAAAACAAACCCTACCTAAAAAAAACAACTAAAAAACAAAACAAAACCTACTTAAAAACACCAAAAACATATAATAATTTGATTTTAAAAATATATATTTTGTTTATTTTATTTTATTTTAACGTATTTTGTTTTAATTCGGCACGTTCTTCGCTCTTGTGCGGGTTTGGGGATGCATTTTTGTCCACGCTCATTTAGCTAAGGCCTTAGCTACCTTCGCGTCACACAAGCAATTGCCACCCCCTACCTCCCACATTTTTTCGGCCGAGTTTATATTTTTCCTTTTATTTTTTCTGTTACATTTTTGCTCCTTCTTCTAACAATAATGTAGGGTTTCAACCCGGGCCTCCCTGAACTCGTCTTAGGGAAGTTCCTACCCTCTCTTTTTTATTTTTGCACATATTATATTTTGTATATTAATCGTTCCGCATACTTAGACTGCAACATTGGGGACAATGTTGAGTTTAAGTATGGGGGTGTTTTCGTATTTTTTTTATTTCTGTACTTTACAAAAACTCATAAAAATACAAAAAAATTAAAAAAATAACATAAAAATTTTCCTTTTTTTTATTATCATAAAACTCAAAAAAATCATAAAACACAAAAAAATCACAAAAAAAAACTTATAAAACATCAAAAAAAAATTCAAAAATTTTTTCTTTTCCTTTGTAAATAAGTTTTTGTAAAAAAATAAAAAAATTCACTCCCCCCCTCTTCTTTTTTATAAAAACTCGCATTTTGCCTGCCCGTGGCGTTCGACTCATCGAACCAACCATTCAAAAAAGAGTCTGTTCGCGGGCCACCCTCGAGTTTTTACTTTGTATAATATTTAAAAACAAAAAATTTTTCTCTCTTTCCCCACTATCTTCTTTGTAAATGACATTTTTTTCTCTCCTCTTTCTTGTAAATAACTTATCTAAACAACTAAAAAATCCAAAAAAAAATTAAAAAAACCAAAAATCATAAAAAAAGATAAAAAACCCTTTAGAAATAAAAAAAAAGATAATAATCCCAAAAAATGATAAAAAAATCAATAAAAAATCAAAAAAACTTAGAAATTATGAAACAAATAAATCGTATCTATCATATCTTAACCCTTTTTGCTTTCCAAAAATCTAGTTTTGAGTTAATTTATATGTGAATTTTAATTATTCTTTGCTTACTATTCGTTTATTAATTAAAGTTCGATAGATTTAAGTGTCTGGGGTTAAGTGTTAAAGAATTTTTTATGTCTTTTCCTTATAATAGGGAACTCGTTTTTCACCACCACTTCTAATTTTTAAATAGAAACTCGTTTTTTATGTTAGAATATAACATTCATGTATTTCAATTATTTCTACTTCATGCTTTTAGAAACATCGGAACGTTCAATTTAAAAAGGTTGCTCTCAAAACTTTTTTATTAAAATCTAGTTTTCTTTTTGAAAAAAATAAACCCACTTTCATTTTTTCATGTCTTACTTGACATGTTTACCCATATTTTATCCCTTAAAAGATCTTATGTCAATGGGAATAAGATTTCATTCCGTAAACATAGGCACCCAATATTTAAAAAGATTATATGTTATGGAGTAAAGGGATAAAATTCATTGTTCCTACACATATACATTGGGTTATTTATTTATGAAGAAAGAAAAAAAACATTATATGTTAGATTTCATTTTCCTAATAATCCAAAAAGAAAAAATTGGAGGTTCGAGAAAACATTACCTCGCCTCTAAATCCAAGCCCTCTTCATAACTCGCCAAATAATTTATCTTATTTCAATGATTCTAGAATTAATTTTAAAACTTTTTGAGAGCATAACTTTTAAATTACAATATTTCTTTTAACTTTTTTAAAGCTAAAGTTTTTTATATAATTTCAATCCATCTTTGTTAAAATAACAAAAATAAATTGTTGCTTTCTATTTTATTTTATCTAGAAGTCTTTTTGAAACTCTTCCACTATTTATAAAATTTTCATAATTTATGATTTAATTCTTAGACCCCGGATATTTATTTTGATCTTACTTTTAATTAAGTCAAGCGGTAGCTAAACTTAGAATTTCTTTTATTCCTTATAAGTTCATCTCCAACTTTTGCTCTGGAATAGCAAAAGCTTAAGTATGGGGGTATTAGATGAATTGTAAATATACGCATTTTTGTGTACAATAAATAAGTCATTTTAGTTATTTTTTGTCATTTTTACTTATTTTTCCTTAATAAATTACTCCTATTTTTGTAAATATTTTGCTAACTTAATTTAATTTATTTTTCAGGAAAAAAATAAAAAACTACCAAAAATAGACAAGTCACGCCCGTAACTTGCTGGTCACGCCCGTTACTTGCTGGTCACGCCCGTGACCGGGGCGTGACATCGCAAAACCCGTGAAATCCGCAAATTTTGAAGAAATAGCTTGACATGCTCGGTCAAACGCCCGTGACATGACCCGTGTCCAGCGTTCGACAATTTCCGCTCGACGATTTCCGCGCTCGCCGATTTCCGATCGACGATCGTCGAACACCCGTCATGCCCGTAATCTGGGGCGTGACCGCTCCATCAAGCTCGACGAAATGTTCCGCTCGACGATCCTCCGCTCGACGATTTTGTCGCTCGACGACTTTCCGTTCGACGATCGTTGAACCCCCGACACGCCCAGAGTCACGCCGTGACCTGGGGCGTGACTCCTACACCTGGCTGACAAAGACCCGCGCTCGACGATCTTCCCGCTCAACGATCGTCGAACTCGATATTCCAGCTCGACGATTTTTCAACTCGACAAGACCCGGTGATAGCTCAAAGACCCGAGCCCAGATCTACCTCCCTCACACGCCCAGCGTCACGCCCGTGACCTGGGGCGTGATCAACACGAGACCGACACATGTCCAGCCCGAAGTCCACTTTCCCGTCAAATCAACGACCGCATTTTGTATAGTGCTGACACGCCCCCCTACACGCCCGTGTCAGGGGGCGTGTACTTTGATTTTTTTTCTCTATAAATACCAGCTTGTTGTAAGAGTTTTTATTCCCCTTTTGGGGTTCCATTTTGTATAGGGGAAATGCTGTCTGGATGCTTCCAAGGTCTATATAAGGGATATTTCTCCCCCTCTCCTTAGTTTTATTTTCGTTCCTTTGTAACCCGTGTTTTTAGTTAATAAAATTTGTTTTTTCTTCTCTTGGCATGGCTTTGGAATGGATCTATGAAATGTTTCTTTATGCAATCTTATCTTCTTTCTTGTTTTAACTTAGTTTTTTTCGTCTTTTTAATACGCGTGTGTGCGTGTATGATGTTATAATTTTTTGTCATCTTTATTGATAGGTAGTTGCTTTCATCTTCATAGTTTAGCTTTTCCGTTTATATCATGTCCATCCTTATGAGTTTATAAAAACGATTTAAAAGTGTTTTTTTATCTTTTTCACTAGTTTTGTTCGTTTTTATCCATAAAACTTTTTACTCCTTTTAACTTTATTACCGCTTTTCTAGCATTTTTATAAAATCATAAGAATGGAAACATAACTTTTTTAATTTCATGCACTTAGTTTTTTATTTAAAACTTTTGCTTATTTAATTTTTTCGTTCTCTTTTTATGCATTTCTACCGCATTCTAGCGGTAGAAATGTATTCGTTTTAACTTTTTCGGGCACTTTGATTTTGCGTTTATTTGCAAATACATTTGCTCGATTAATTTTTATTTTCACTTTTTATTCATTTTTACCGCTTTCTAGCGGTAGAAATGCAGTTGTTTTCATTTTTAGATAACTTAGTTTTTTTTACATTTCTGTACGTGTGCGCATTTATTTCCGCATACTCGTTAAGAGTTAAATGATGCTTTGTTTTTTTTACATTCTGTAGAGTGCGTGAGTTTGTAATTTTCATTTATTTCCGCCTACTCGCTAGGAGTTAAATGGCAGGTCTTTATTTTCCCTACTCATTTGAGTAGGATTTGTGTGCGTGTGTTTACTTTATGTCCAGAGAGTGTGTGCGTGAGTTTTACTTTCTATCGAGTGTGTGCGTATGTTGCATTTATTTAGTCATACTCACTTGAGTAGGACCCGCTTTCTTTCTCCCGCCCACGCATTTGCGCCGGGACTCGCATTTTACTGCTTTCATTTTAGTCCTAATCGTTTGAGTAGGACTTGCAATTTTCAGCTTTCATTTACTACTTTCATTTTACTGCTTTCACTTTCCTGCTTTCTTTATCGCTTTCTTTATTGCTTTCCTCGCAAGCCGCCCCCATTCCGATGAGTGGCTAACCGTTCTTAGCCCTCAGTATCGAAGAGCATTGGGACAGATAAAATAGCTTAAAATAATTAAAGGTTCTTACTTTCTAATTAATTAAAATTACTTAAGGTTTGCCTAGGGTTTACGACGCGTAGGACCACATAATCGATGTGTGGGCCCTATTTCCGTAGTCCATATGCTAGCTAGGCGAGAGGCCGTGCATATGGACCGATCACCCCTTGGCAAAGAGAGTTCCGTACTAACCCTCGAGAGAGGAGGTGCGCCAACTCTACCGGATTGGGTTCCCCACCCAATAGCGGGGTTCTTAGCGTAATGCGGACGTTAAGAGGAATCCTTCATCGGACTAACGTTTGGTCGAATAATCCTAGCATTCTGGTGAGCAATATCCCTATAGGTAGGTGAGCTCATTCTAATGGAACCTCCATGGCCAAGTCTCCGCCTTAATTAATTAGAAATTTAGGAGCTCTTTTTATTAAAAGACTATTTTAGTTCGAATTTAATTCGGTACCATCGAGCTAAGCTCTTCATCGGCTCCACCTTTATTATGCTTTTATTTTCTGCCTTTTGTTTATATATATTACCCGACAAGTAATTATCAGTAAAATAATAGTCCCCTCCAGGGAAGAGTAGAAATAATCGAACCGACCCCGAGAACAATACGACCTCGATATTCCACCCGGAATATCCTGTACTACTCACGATAGGTGCACTTGCCTCCTTTCGTTAAAACTCGATAACGTAGGCACGCATGGCCACACACCCCGTGCTCTGAGGGCACATTCACGGTGAACACGGTTAAAGTCTGTTGTCTCACCACCGCCCCTTGGATGGCAATTGCTCACGAGCATTTTGATCCTTCCGGCATTGGTCACGTTAATTTAAGCCATAGACTGCCTAAGACCCTCTATCTATGTCAACGGCTCCTACCGAACGACATAGAGCGGGTACGGTTCTGTCTAACCCATTGCTCACACCGCAATGTCAATTTAATCCATATGCGCGGGTCAAGCTTTCCCGAGTCCCAAATCGATTACACACTTCACATAACCCAGTTATGTGCAAGTTGGCTCCCAGGCCAACATGTTGGCAGAATCACGCATCTGCCTAGTTTTCCGTGTGTACCTTGGAGTTAGTCCCCAAGGTTCCCTGTTGCAATCTACCGCGTAGAAAACCCGAAAAACAAACATCCGCACCGAGTCTTATCCGGCCAGTCATGCAATGGAACATCACCGATCCATACCAACTTGTCCGGGTAGGCTTCACACATCATGCCAATGTCCATTTCTCGATTACAAACTCTACATGCTAAACAACGGGGACTATTCATGTCTACCCGAAGGAACACCTCAAACTCACCGCAAACTCACGAGAGCGGGCTTCCTATGCAAATAAAAGAGGACTTCACATGTCCTAGGATGAGAATCGTTACCCTAGCATTCCTCTTTGGCGCCATGGAAATCTATGCAGATGAAAAGCACTGCAACGTCCTCGCCTCCGTAGATCCGAAGTCGGCTCGCGATTCGGTGCTCCGAAGCTCTGCCGGTGGCCGGATCTTCCTTCCTTCTTCTCCCTTGCTCTCTCGTCTCTCTAGAACTTTAGAAAGAGAGTATTTGGATGAAATGAAGGATTCAAAATCCTATACCCGGGCATAACCCTGCAAGAGCAACCCCAAGCCGTTAGATCCCAAAATAAGGAAACAAACGGCCATGATTCAGACTTAAAATCCAAAACCTGGGCCGAATACGGCTTGTGACACGCCTGTGTCCAAGGCCGTGTGCCCCATTTGCCGTCAAAACCGTCGCGTCCTGAAAAGAACACGGGCTCTCAACACGCCCGTGTCAGGCCTGACACGCTCATGTTAGCCAGTACACACCCGTGTAGCTGGGCGTGTTCCTCCATCAACACGGGAACAAAAACGTCCCGCAAGGGACACGGGTCCTCGACACGCCCGTGTCACAATTGACACGCTTGTGTCTACCTGCACATGCCTGTGCGCTAACACTATGTTTCTCCCACGACATGGCCAACCCTTCACCCCGTGAAGGAAACGGTCTGGGACACGCCCGTGTCTCTGGCCGTGTTCACTGCTCGATGATCGTCGACTCCAAATTCATCGACCACTAGGCCAGATCGTCGACCCGAGCATGACACGCCCCTGGGACATGCCCGTGTCCCAGGCCGTGTGACCCCTGCCATGTTCCAAACTTGGCTCAAAATGCCACCTGTAGCTCTTTTGAGTTTTGGGGCATTACAGAGCAAGTGCTTGTTCAAGGGTTGCGAGGATAGAGGAAAGGAGGTTGTTGATCCAAGTGTGGAGATTGTCGGGAAGGTTGATCCAGAACTGTCGAGCAGACGATTTCTTTGACGGTTGGGTTTTCAAGTTGATGCCAAAAGAGGTGAGTTGAGAAGAAGAGGGGGTCGCAAGTAGCGGCAACAGCAGATTTTGCCCGTCGTGGCTTAAATGCGTCTCTTGCGATGGGATTTCCTTTGATTAATATTCAGTTATTACAGCTTGAGTTGCACATTTACATGGAAAGAAAATAAAGTGTACAGAGGGGGAAGCTGGCGGCTAAGGAAATAAGTTGCCAGAGGAGGCCGCACGGACTGAGAAGGGATGTCGGCAGACCGCGCGGTTAACTGATCTCGCAGCTCGCAGGAGGAAGCTGAGCGGACTGCTGGATCAGGCAGAGAGGATAGGTGAGGTCGCGCGGCCTGGAAAGTGGAGTCTGCAAGATCAGATACCTTGACCTTGTCATTTGTTGCCCTTGTGTCTGTGTACCCCTCGAATGATAGGTATGGGTGATATTTGTAGGCCCGAGGAGGTAACGGCTTTTGGTAACGTCACCCCCGGTAAGTCGGTAAGTTGTGTGAGTAGAACTTGGAGTCCACCGTGTCTGCACCATGTCGTGTAGTCAGGGGACATGTCTTCTGGATTGATTCTGATGTTGGCGGATTAGGATGAGTCCGCCTCTTCTGTGTTGAGTGAGCCCGCGCAGAGATATGCGAGCTGAGGAGTTATCCACCCAATGCTGGGAAGAAGCGGGTGTTGGAAAGCTGAGTGGCAGACTGCGCAGTGATCCTGCCTCTACTGTAGGGAAGTGTGTTGTTGGAAGGCTGGATGGCTCAGTGGCGGACTTGGAAAGTCCGCCCAGCCCACAGTGGATGACACGAGCCTGCCTCTGCTGGATGCTTGTCGCTGGGTCAGAGATTGGCGACCTGGCAGACTGAATAGAGCAGGTCGCCTTCTTACTGAAGAAGTCCATCTACTGCAGGCGGACTGAAGGGTTGAGCAGCATAACGAGTCTGCCTAGCCTGTGGTGGATGGGATGAGTCTGTTGAATGTTGTACATCTTGGCGGAGAACTAAAGCAAGTCCACGCTCCTTTAGCACACTAAGCTAGAGTCCGCGAATAGTATGCGGGCGAGCTGGTCGACTGGGCGACCTAGCTGACTGAAGAAGGAGGTCGCCCCCATCGCTGAAGTCCGCATCCTGTTAGAATGGTCAGGCTTACCGCCCCTACTAGGCGGCCTGTAAGTTATCGCCCTCTAGTTGGCGACCTTGAGAGTTGTCTCATTGTTGGGCGACCTGGAGGCAGGTCGCCTGGCATTGAGAGACCTGGAGGCAGGTAGCCTGGTGAAATGGCAGTTTGCTTTGCTTGTGCAACTTGTAGGAGTGGGCTGGTGAAGACCGTGACTCCTGTCGAGCATGCGGATATATGGCTTTCTAGGCGGATAACAGTCCTAGTCCGCCACAGTTGGATAGTCCTATCGGAATGGATAATCATGGTGTGATTAGCTGATTAAATTGCACGGCTT
Organism: Platanthera guangdongensis; assembly: GCA_039583875.1. Lineage (NCBI taxonomy): Eukaryota > Viridiplantae > Streptophyta > Magnoliopsida > Asparagales > Orchidaceae > Platanthera > Platanthera guangdongensis. The sequence continues at coordinate 34,505,278 of CM077154.1, forward strand.
GTACGGGCGGACTGAGGAAGCAGTCTGCAGCCCCTGTAGAACAAGCGGCTGCTGCGTGACATGGGCGGTCAAACCGGGGAGACCGCCCTAGCCGTTCGGCCTGAGCGGACAAAGAAGTCTGTTCGCCAACCCTTAGAGGACTGTTTGCGATCCCCAGGTGGAACCTGGGGCAGCCCGCGACTAGCAAGCTGGCTACCTTGGGAAGGATCGCCGATTTCTGGGTTAACATATTGGAAGCTTCATGGCCCCAAGCTCCTTATAGTTCAAGCCTGAACCCGTATGTGATAACTTCTAGCTAACCTTGGTAGCTTACTCAGACTGTTAGGTCCTTCTTGAGTAACCTCCCTTTGATAAAATTTGAAAGTTCTTATTTCAAGGTTAGCTGGTCACCTAGAGGGGGGTGAATAGGTCTTTAAATCTTTTTGAGACTTTTTACACTCTTGTTGCTTTCTTTTAGCTTTCAGCTTAGGGTGATCTAGATCTTGACCTTAACACTTGCAATTAATAAAAGAATAACAAACACACAAACAAGCACACAAAGATTTATAGTGGTTCCCCAAATTATGGGTACATCCACTCTCCGTCCCACCTTTCTAACTCTTGTTAGATAAGGCCTAACTCCTCTAAATATGCTGCTCAGAGCATACACCTCAGGCCCTCAGCCTTACACTCAGAACTTCAACAAGTTCCTACACTCAGTATCCTTTTCTGGACACCTACCTCAGAACCAACAGGTTCCTAGCTCAGAGCTCTGTAGTGCTCCTACACTCAGTGCCCCTCAAGCTACCTACCTCAACCTTACACAAAGGCCTACAACTCAGGCTTCTCAGCCCTATAGTTTCAGGCACACTGCCCTACTCTCAGAGTGCTGCAACACTCCTACAGCTCAGTACCAAGCAGGTACCTACCTCAGTGCCCTTCCAGGCACCTATAGCTCAGTTATTAATTAATCACCTACCTCGGGCACGAAGGCCCTATACTCAGTCTCCTCCAAGACCTACAGCTCAGTGACAATCCTGTCACCTACAACTCAGTGAGTTTACAGTCACCTACCTCAGGCACAAATACCTACTACTCAGGATGGGAAGACAGCCCTACTCTCAAATCTACAGTTGGATCCTACTGTTCAGTGATTCACCAATCACTTACCTCAAAATACTAAGTGATCCTACTGCTCATATCTAAAAAGATCTAGCACTCGGCCTAATTACTTAGACCTACACTCAGATTCAGTAAACACTGAATCCTACAGGGTAATTTAAACTAAATGATTAAATAACTAACTTAGAGATTAATCTCTGAGTCTACATTGCTGGACTAAGCAGATTTCAGTCTAGGCCACTTGTTGTTGAAGAAAAGAGTACTCTTCATCAGCTAACTTCTTTGCTGATCAGATTTACTCAGCTACCTGCTGTTGAAGTTATGAGTCCTCTTCAACAGCTAACTTCTTTGCAGATCAGATTTACTCAGCTACCTGCTGTTGAAGGAATGAGTCCTCTTCAACAACTATCTTCACTCTTGCTGAATCAGAAGAATTAGCTATCTTGTTCTTCCAAGAAATGTCCTGCTGAAGTGGAAGAAGCATCAACTATCTTTACCTGCCCTTTGGCTTTCTCTGTTACACTGCTCTTTCAAGCTCGTCAGAGAAGATGATGATGTCCAGTCGCCTCTTTTTGCAAACCTAGAAAAGTAAATATTTTCAAGTTAAACATTTCCTTTTATATGACCTTGAGATTCAACAGCTCTTAATAGTACTGTGGGCCCAGCCATGGAGGATGAGCACCACCTCCCTCAGAAGTGGACAAACAGTAGCTTTCGACACTACTGTAGCTTTCCCGCAATGGCTTTGAAATGCTTTGACTTGTTGACTTCTGCTCACATAAGCTGACGTCACCCTTTTCTGGACTCAGAAAAATTCCAGAAATAATCAAGCGTTGAGTGATGTTAAATCACTCAGCGCGCGTAGACTTGGCCCTTCATTAGAAGCGTTGAGTGAGTCTGCTTCACTCAGCGCTTCTGGATTTTGTGAAATTCTGTTGACTTTGTCTCAGCGATTCTTCTGCTTAACTGTCTCAGTGCTTTCTTGTCTCAACGGTTCTTCTTCACAGCTGTCTCAGCGCTTTCTTCTTCTCAGTTGAGACAAACACTTATCTCAGCGGTTGTGCTAAGACTAACTCTTGTCTCAGCGGTTGTGCTGAGACAACCTCTTGTTCTCGATGATTTTGCCTTAGACAAAAATCTAACTTGTCAGCTAACTCTTTTGGGTACCCTTGTCCAATCAAGTACTATCCTGAAAATAAAGACTAGACCAAGCATCAAATACATTATGCCCCTTAGCATGATTTGCGATGCCTCTTCAAATCCTAGGGAACATTGAAGGGCACTATTCCCAACAATTGTCTTTAATGAACTGACATCGTATGGAGGTAGCTCTGTTGAGCTGCAGGAGAGCAGGTCTGATGATGGGTAGGTGGAAGCTGTTAAGGATCTTTTGGTGGAGCAGCTAGTGTCACCCAGAACTCCATGTGTTTCAAGCTCCGAGGCGGAGGCTTCTGGTTTAGAAAGCAGGGGGAGCGTTACTCCAAGTTTTCCCGAGAACTGAGTACGTGCAGAAGGCGCAATGGAGGTGGTCAGTAATGGTAAGACGGAGATCAAAGAGGACGGTTAAACCACCAGCTTATTACAACGAAGGAAACATGGTGAGCTTTATTTTCTGTTTCTTCGCGGGCCCCCTGGATGAGAGGGAGCCTTCAAAGTTTGAAGACGCAAGAGGAGCTTCATGTCTTGGTGTTGTTGTATGTGGACAACATGATCATCACGGGGAACTCCGATGAGGAGGTAGCTTGGCTTATTGTCGAGCTAGCTATTCGGTTCTAGATGAAGGATTTGGGTGAGCTCCACCACTTCCTTGGACTCGAGGTTGAGAGAAAGAAGATCAGGATACTCGTATCTCAAAGGGGCTATGCTGAGCGGATCGTTCATCGATTCAGCTTGATGGATGGTAAGAGTAGCTCAACTCCTCTGGATTGTGTCCAGAAGCTTCGACGAGATGAGGGGAGGATTTTTCTTCATCCCTTGTTGTTCTGAGCTCTGGTTGGGAGCTTGATTTATCTAACATTTATAAGGCCAGACATTGCTTATGCTGTAGGCCGAGTTATTCGTTAAATGGTGGAACCAAGGAAACCTCATCTGGTAGCGGCGAAGGATATTCTAAAGTATGTGAAGACTACTTCTGATATGGGACTCCTGTATAGGAGGGACACGGGATTTTCTCTGCATGGCCACACTGATGTTGATTATAGGGGAGACTCATATGATCGAAAGTCGACGTCTGGTTATGTTTTCACATGCGGATTAGCGGGTATTTCATGGTGCAGTCAAAAGTATGACTCAGTCTCCATCTCTACTATAGAAGCGAAGTATAAGGCTTCGGCCTTGGCAGCTCGGGAAGCCATCTGGCTGAGAAGGCTAGTAGAGGACATCCATGAAGAAGTGCGAGGTCCAACTCTGCTTCGTGGGGATAACGAGAGTGCCTAGAAACTGATTAATAATCCAGTTTGCCACGCGCGGACCAAGCATATAGAGATTGAGCACCACTTCATTCAGGATAAGGTGTTGGAGGGATCTCTTACGGTTGAGCATGTGTGGAGTGAGGACAACATCACGGATATGTTCACTAAGCCATTGTCGAAGAGACCATTTGAACGGTTATGGGGACTGCTGAGTTTGGTCACCACTTCTTACTTCAAGGGGGAGTGTTGAAATTATTGAAGTGAAAGTGGGGGTTGATCTGGCAGACTGCGCGACCTGGGAAGACAGTATTGCGGACTGGTGGTGCAGCCTAAGCAGTCATGAGTTGCGGCCTGGTGGTGTGTCTTTGGTTGTAGCCGTGCGGATAGGATGAATATCCGCGGTCTGGTCGGACTGGATTGGAGCTGACGGACTAGGTGGACTATTGTTCATGTCTGCAGAGCACGCTCTAGAGGTTCTCTAGTTGGGGACTTGGTCACGAATTGTGACAAGTTCAGATAGATCGCGGAGTCATAAATGTTCGTTGGTTGACCGGGTGGTCTGCCTTTGGTCGTGGAAATTGTTGTTGTGGGCTGGTGCGGTATCTGTAGGGATGCGGACTGGTTTCTATCCCACCTTCTTTGGTGATAGGTAGATTTGATGGTGTCCAGTGTAGTGCCCCCCCCCCCAACCTTTTGCACAGGTCGGGCCGGAGGGGTACTATTGGCCCAAGACGTCCACCCAGTGCTCTTAGGGGAAACAATCCATCATATCCAAGCACTAGATGGCCGCTTTGCATGGCTCGAATCATAACATTCACAACCCATCAAAGTATAGTGGAAGCATTAATAGGAAACCATTGCATATATATATATATAACATATCAATATTACAGAGGTTCTAGGGTCAAAGCCTAAGTGCTTATATAAGCCCGTGGGCTATACATGTTCTACATATATCACTCATACTCTCTCTCTCTATGTTGCTCGGCGGTACTCACGTCTCTAAACTCCGGAGACAGCGTGGGTGCATCTATTTGAGTAGTCCTAGCCGCCGACGTAGTCTCCTACGGCAGCGAGTCACTACGACGCTCCATTTCCTGTGAATGGTTAATCAAATGACCATTAGTCATAGAGCTAAGTGGAAACAAATCTTCCTCCCTGGATCTATATACTGGGGACGAGCACACACCCACTCGATAGAAGTAAAAATGCTGAAGCAAGAGAGGGTTAGCACAACATTTTATATATGTACAGCTAGGAGCAATTATAAAAAGTGCAGGATAATGTAAGTGGAAAGAAAAACAGCAGTAATATAAACCAGTTATAATAAGGCTCCACTAGCTCGTCAGCACATCAGGTATTCATATCATGAATTCTATCGCAGGCATTCACAGTCACGTACACACCGCAGGCATTCATAGCTGCGCACACACTGCAGGAATTCATAGCTACGCACACAAACCTATGTCGACATAGTTTGGACCGCTTCTGTTCTAGCAGGGTAGCGAGCCCCGCGGGCCTCACCGATATGGCCGTCGGTGACAGTGGCCAGTCCTGCCACTTCTGGGGGCGATCGTACCGCACAACCCCAGGCCCTAACGTACAACCTTGTGCACTCTTGCATGTGAGCGACATACGGCGAATCGTTTTGGCCGACCAGCAGAGGAAAATCCGACGGGGAATATAATGGCCGGTCACCCATGATACTCATCTCCCTGTCGCCTTTAGTCGTCGACCTTCCCACACCGGTACGAACGGTCTGCGGGAGGGACTGACCCGCCACTATTTCACCGCAAGCAATTTACAAACAATCAAATAAAAGGCAAACAATATATACACTGGGTCTACGTCGGCCTGCCCTACTAGTGTTAAGACTTCGGGCATCGGTACTTAGCTCTACTTTCGATAAGGAGAGTGGGAGAGCATTATTTGGGGCTAGACCTGGAGGATTACTTCAACTCCGGTTATCCCCAACTAAGGCTCGACGACTGCTCATCAGAGCAGGACCCAGGACTATAATAGTAAATTACAATGAGAATAAGTACGGTGATTATGCAGCTTATTTAAAGTGCTGGAATGAAATGTGACCAGTACGAGACTAGAGTAGTACTGAATAGAAAGTACTGAAATAAGCTTGACCAGTACGAGACTGGAGTAGTACTGAATGGAAAGTAATAAAATAAGCTTGACCAGTACGGGACTGGAATAGTACTAAATAGTAGGTACTAAAATAAGCTTGACCAGTACGAGACTGGAGTAGTACTTAATGGAAAGTACTAAAATAAGCTTGACTAATACGGGAATGGAATAGTACTAAATAGAAGGTACTGAAATAAGCTTGACCAGTACGAGACTGGGGAAAGCATAAAGAAAATGGTTAGTTGTCCAATCACTCATATTCAGGAGGCTTCAAATTCATCGAGATTTAAAGGAGATTTTGATGGGTTACATCAATTATTAGGATCCAATTAATTTAGTTGTGCCATATTTATTGCGGCTTAATTGTATCAAGGTCCGGTTATGAGTTATATTCTTATTAGTCATCGAGAACAACCCAAGTTCATCACCCGTACTTTCACTTTCGAGCGTGCCCATATTACGAGAGAGTCGAGGCGCTCGACGGTTTTACGAAATCTGGGAAACCCAGAGCTTAGTCACCTGCCTCGGCCGTTCTCGTCGATAATGTAAGACCCCCTCCCGGATCCCAAAACATGGCACGAAGGGGGTCTTATGCCCAGAACAGCCGTCTTGAGTTAGCATTAGCACACGGGCTAACCTGTACCACAAGACGCATATTCTGTCGGCTACAACCAATATTAATATATGCAAACCCAACCAAAATATAAACTAGGAGTCAAATCCACACAAAGCATAATAGTCCAAAGTACATCAAAATAGAGAAGCTACAACAAGCTTATACAAGTATCAGAGTACAACTAACATATGCCCAAAAGGGCTACATCAAATCGCTCAACAAAACTCACATCGGTAACCGACGGTAGGGACGACCTGTCCCTTCAGGCCCTGTCATCCTGTCTTGGCTGTCCTGCTGCAAATTCTGCGGCTTCTCTACCCGCGGGGTGACCTCCTAAAAGGAAGATGTATCAACTATTAGTCAAAAAGACTAAGTGACTATCACATCTGCTCCCCGGGCGACTCCTCGGCACCGGGCGGCGAAAGGAACAGGAGTACCATATATAATAAGTGATATAAGCAGGTACAAGCAGGTGGTAATAGCACAACATGATTAATAACATTATAATCTAGCAGTTCTACATGAGCAATAACAACCATCAGATATAAGTATCAACAGCAGGAAAGTAACTTAACTTATAAGGATGCTCATACAAGCTTATAAGTTAAGGATCGGTTTAACTTAAAGTAACTCATCGTATAGGAGTTCTCATACAAACTTATACGATGAGGATCTTGTTTGTGCAATGTAATGAAATGGTATGTATGTTATGCAATGACTCACCCATGATTACACACATGCAACCGCTATGTCGACACAGACTAGTAGTTCCCACTTTTCGAGCAGGTAGCTAACCTCTTAGGCATCAACCACCGTGGCCAGGCGGCGACAGTAGAGTGGGCTTCACTACTACTAAGCGGGCATCCACAATGCTTCACATAGGCCTCAGTACGCCTCAATGCTAAGAACACAACAACGGAGCCCCCCCTCGCGTACTATGGCACAGCGGGAGTCTCGGGTAGATGTGCACCGAGAACCAAGCCCCGAACTGGCCTTGTGTGACCCAGAAGGAGCCTCAGAAGAAAGCACGAGGACCAAGCCCAACCATTCACTTGGCGCGGAAGGAGTTCCGGGACATGAACACCGAGGACCAAGCCCAACCGCCCAAAGTCTAACTGTCAACTCCCGTCGGTGTGACGACTGGCGAGCCCGTAGACCTGCCACACTATCCTTAACCCAGGATTACGACACAATGTGTCGACTCACACCGCATGTAATTCCACATCATCGTGGTATGGAAGGAGCCTCGGAGAAAACATGAGGACCAAGCCCAAACGTCCACTCGGCATGGAAGGAGCCTCGGGAAATGAGCACCGAGGACCAAGCCTAACCGTCTGCCTAAGATTCATCACAACACTAACCAACTCAGTGCGGTCAACACTAGCACTTACACCCTTTCACAATGCTACCCGTAGGGAGACGCCACTCTAAGCATTGGACTACTAAATTCATTCAATTAAACAATCATTCACATGGTCATAGATTATCATCCTACATTTCATTCCAAATGATTTCAACAAATTATTGACAAGATGCGCATTTCTATTAGTTTATCAATTTCTATCGAATCATTTCGTTTAAGTACACTTCGCTTCACAAATCAATTACATGGGGTCTAATTATTAAACTTCATCATTCATAAATCTATGATGGTTAACATAAAAGAGTTCACCAAACCTCAAGTTAATTTGCTACATTGTCTCTACCGAGTCCAAATCCGGCTCTACTCCAACCCAGAATTTTAAGTATAGAAATAATTTGGACATCAACTTTGACCGGAGATTCCCGAAGCTGCAGAATCTGGTGAAGGCGTTTAACCCCTCGATGGAAAGGTATTTCCATGGGTAACAACTTTCATGTTCAGGCCACAACCCATATCCGATAGTATCATATTTGAAATCGGCTTCAAATTCCGCTGCGTACAGAACACAGTTTCTGCATGCTTGGTTTGCCAGCTGTCAAATTCGTTCAAACTTTCCTGTGGCTACAGATTTCGTCCGAAGTCGTGCAACCACTCGTTGGAAAGGTATTTTCATGGGCTTCGACTTTCATGTTTAGTTGAAATCCCAATTCTGAACATATCACACCTGAAAATGGCCAAGAAGGTCACTGCGTGAAGAACACAGATTCTGCATGCATCTTAAGGCGGAATGAACGGCATCGGTTCATCTTCCTCCTCAAGTCGATCTTCCAAAATCACCTCCAGAAATTCCTCCTCCATTATTCACCCTCATGAGGCCATTTCTCTTCACGAAACCGTCCCCCATCTTCACATAGAACGTTGGAGAGGTTGAAGACACCACTATCCTTAGAGCACAAGTCCTAGAACGGCCTCTTCCTAGAGAAATCATCATCTCCCAAGTCTAGACTCTTTTCAGTCGACATATCGCCTAGATATAACTACAGATTTAGCACCAAGGGATAGGGGAGGAAGCTCACCTCATTTCTGGCATTTCCACCATTTCCGGCCAAGGATCTTGTAACTCTTCGCGGCGGCATCTTCTTCTCCTCGGCGGCGGCGGTTCTTCTCCTCTCGGACTTGCTCCAGCAACTTCTCCCTCCCTACAGCAGTTTCTCCAGGAAGAAGGGTTGGAATGAGGAGTGAAAAATGGCTACGGTTTTCACATCCCTTATAAGTGAAAAGTGACACGGGTAGGGACATGCCCGTGTCCGTACCTGTGTCCTGCTCGGGCGAAGCGTTACAGGCACTTACCTGATGTTTCGATACACAAACACGGGTAGGGACACGCCCATGTCCCTACCCATGTCCACATGACACGACCGTGTTCTCTGGTCGTGTCCTCCTCTGGACATGCCTCGTCGAGCTCAACTCGACACACACGGGTAGGGACACGCCCGTGTCTCTACCCGTGTCCTTCTCGGGGTACACTTCGTCGATCTCCACTCGACGCACATGGGTAGGGACATGCCCGTGTCTCTACCTGTGTCATCTTCACACGAGTAGTGACACGCCCGTATCACTACCCGTGTCCTTCTCTGGACATACTCGAGTCGTCGACTCGAGAGCTGGCCTCTCCCACTCGGGTAGGGACACGCCCGTGTCTCTACCCGTGTCCTTTTCTGCACTGATTTCTCCTCCCAGTTACAAGTGCAGCCCTGCTGCCAGCATTTCCCTGAACCCAAGTCATCTCTCCTGACTCAAAACGCGCACGAGGGGCCTGGTGTGAATCGGGACGTTACAAATCCTATAAACAAAATAAAAGATTTCGTCCCTGAAATCAGGCTAAGGCTATGGGGAGAAAAGCATAGCCGAAAATAAAATATACTTTTAAGAATTACCTTGAGCAAACAACTCCGCGTAGCGATTTTGCATCAAGTCCACCGGCTCATATGTATACTCCTCCTTCCCGTGAATAGACCATAGGACCTTCACCAAAGGAACACTTTTGCGGCGCAACATCCATATCTCATTGTCTACGATCCGCACCAGCTCTAGTCGAACAGACTTATCAGTCGCCACTGCACCATCTGTGGTGGGGATATAATGATCGGGCCGTAACAGTACCTTTCGAAGCGACGACACATAGAACACGTCGTGGAGATTCTCTAACTCTGGAGGCAACTCCAACCGATAGGCCAAAGGGCCAATTCTTTCCAATATAATGTAGGGCCCAACGTACCTTGGGCTAAGCTTTTTCACCCCACGCACCCGTGACACTCCATGCATTGGCCGGATTTTTAGAAACGCTTTATCACCCACTTGAAACTCCACCATCTGGTACTTTTCATTATAATACTTCGTCTGCCGACTTTGAGCCTCCAACATGCGATCCCGTATTAGTCTAACCACCGCATCAATATCATCAATATACTCAATTCCCAAAGTCTTCGGGTCTTCATCTTGCACCCAAGACAAGGGGGTTCTACACCTTCTTCCGTAAAGGGCTTCATGGGGCGCAATGCCGATGCTAGCTTGATGGTTGTTGTTGTAGGAGAATTCTACCGGTGGTAAGAGGCTTTCCCATGGCTCTCCTCTATCCAACACACACAACCTCAACAGATCCTCCAGTGTTCTGATGGTCCTTGTTGAAATTTGTGAGGCGGAAGTGGTTGACAGGACAGGCCGGGCGGCCTGGGCGGACAGCATTGGCGGACTAGGCGGACTGGGCGGACTAAGATGTGCGGCCTGGTGGAAGGTCTAGTGGAAAGCCGGCTGTCTTCTGAGCGGGTTGTTTGCATGGAGTCCGCGGACTGTGCAGCCTGGTATCTGCGGATAGGACGTTTGGCTTTGGTTTAGCCAAGTAGCGGCCTGAGCGGATAGAGGCTTGCGGACTGGTGCTTTGCTCAGTGGCCGTGGTGCAAGCTTGTGCTGATTGGCGGTTTGGCTCTTGTTCGCGGGTAGCTTGCGGACTGGCGTGTCTGCGGTGTGGTCTGTTGTGGACTGGGCTTAGAGCTTGGCTGAGGCCTTGTCGAGCTCTGGTGTTACAGCAGGTGCCTTGCTATGGAGGTCGATTGGCGGACTGGCTTATGGAGTCCGGGAGATGGCTGCTGCGTTGGGCAGGAGTGCGAGGTGCTTGCGGACTGCTGGCGGTCTATGCTAAGGTGTTTGGCGAACGGGAGTTTGTGTCCGCCATGCTCGCATTGGCCTTTGATGGTTTTGGACTTGGTCACACTCTGTGCCAAGACTATGGTGTCCGCGGTATTCGCCAAGTCCGTTGTTGACCGTGCGGACTGTTGCTGTCTGCCTTTGGTCGTGGACTTATGGCGGATTGAGGCTTGAGTCTTGCGGACTGCCTCGGGTTGGTGTGGACAGCCATTGAAGGGGGATTGCTGTCTTGCAGTGGTCGTAGGCTTTGCGGGCTGATGTCTTGTCCGCATAAGCTTAGGCGGACTGAAGTGGGTTCGCCAATGATGTCTTACTCCTAGCGGTTTTCCTTGGTATCCGGCTAAGTCCTTGCGGACTCGCCGGACGGTGTTTTTGCTATCGCGCGGGCTAGGGCGGTGTCTCTATCTCTAGGGCGGTGACCACACTCCTCACCTCGCCTATAAATAGGACCCCCTGGCAGGCCTACAGAAACTAGAGTGAACAGTAAGTTGGGTTGGGCAAGGAGCTGCGGTCTCAGTTTTTCTGTCCGCACGGATTGTTTTAGGGTTGACGGTTTGCTGTGTGCAGGTCGCACGGGTAGCGTCAAGGAGCCAGGAGTTTGGCTTTGACTTCGGTCAAGTACTTGGAAGTTGTGCGGTCTCTGCGGATTCAGCAGGAGGTCGCTCTGCGGCTTGTCAGCTCTGTTTCATCTTTGCCAGCTTCAATAACCTGTCCGCCGGCTTCAGGCGGGTAGGGGGTGTTCCTCAGTTCATCTCAGCAGGAGATGAATAACGGTGTGTCCGCACGGCCTCGCGGCTTCGGCGTACTACGTGGCTATTCGGCGGATTGCAGCTTAATTTCGGGCGATCTCAGCGGACTCGGCGACCTCGACGATCTCAGCGGACTCCGGTGTTGTCCGCCCGGCTTAGTTTTTGGTGCTTTCTGTTTTCAGCTGTTGATACTAGCGAAATCATGTCTCGCTACGTATACCTCGCCTTGTAAAGAAGTGAATGTATAAAAGATCTGCTTGTGCTTCCATTGTTTGTTGGGATTAACCTTATTCCTTGGTTTTCCGCTGGTTCAACGTGCGAACTGGGTAGTGCCGAAGATATTAATTTGGCGTTTGGGCTACCTTGCTGACCACGCTGAGAAAATTTTAACATGGTATCAGAGGGAGGTTCAGTTGCGTGAGCGGTAGTCAACCAGTGTTGTTACTCAGGCTTGAGTGGTGATCAACCTGTGTTGTTGCTCGGAGCTTCTGAAAGTCTGCCAACAGGTGTTGCAATGGAAGGGAGCTTTGCAAGGGGTCTTGGCATTGAACTCTTAACGCCGACTAACTTCAAGAAGTGGAAGTCGTGCTTGAAGAGTTATCTTCTTGGTGAGGAGCTGTGGGAAGTCGTCGGTGGTGATGACAGGCAGGAAGTCACTGCTGCTTTCGGTACTGCTGAGCAGGTTACGCTCTGGAGAAGAACAAATGCTTAGGCAGAGTTCATTCTGAAGAGGGCCGTGTCTCCGGAACTCTTTGATCACATTGTTGGATATGAGTCGGCTGCTGATATTTGGACAACCATTGATGAGTTGTTCAATAAGAAGAATGTGGCGCGGCTTCAGTTCCTGGAGAATGAGTTGGCCAGGGCAACTCAGGGAGACCTTTCCATCTCGAAGTACTTCTTAAAGATGAAGAGCTTGTGTGCTGAGCTGTCAGCACTGGATCCTGATGAGCCTATCTCTAAGGCTAAGATGAAAAGGCACATTATCCACGGCTTGCGGAAAGAGTATGTGGCCTTTGTGACATCTGTTCAAGGGTGGGCTACTCAGCCGTCTTTGCTGGAGCTATAAAATCTGCTTGCATCGCAGGAGAGCTTGGCAAGGCAGATGGCTGGAGTGAACCTTAATCAGGAAGGCAGCGAAGCTCTCTTCTCAGGCAAGAAGAAAGAATGGGAAGGGAAGAAGAAGAAGAAGGTGCAGGCCGCTGGTGAGAAGGAGACTTCAACTTCATATCAGCCGGAGAGGAGCAATGCTCCTAAGGACAGGAAGAAGAACTTGAAGTGTTACCGGTGTCATCAGCGAGGGCACTTCAAGCGGCACTGCAAGGTCAAACTGCAGCCTGGGCATGCCGTGGGAAAGGAGGAAACTTGCTCGAGAAGTGAAGAAGCAGAATGGGGCGGAGCTTTCATGACGGGCACTTGTGTCCGGGCCTTGTCTGCTGAGGACTTCAACGGCGAGTGGATCGTGGACTCCAGGTGTGGTCATCACCTCACCGGAGACAAGTCGAAGTTCACCTCCATGCAGGCTTACTCAGGTAATGAAGCTATTATCACTGCTCATAATACTGTTTATGCAGTAGAGAAAGAGGGGGTCGTGTCTTTGGGTAGTGATCAGGGGCCACTCACGTTAAGGAGTGTGTATCACGTGTCGGGCATGAAGAAGAACCTCTTCTCGGTGACCAATGCGGTGGACGCTGGTTATCACGTTCTGTTTGGGCCAACAGATGTGAGGTTCCTTCGCAACGTATCAGCGGTAAAGGCTGATGTTGCTCATGTAGGGAGGAGAGTGAAGAACTTGTTTCTTCTTGCCACCAATTCCTATGTTGATCGTATGAGGGCCAATGATAGCGCTGCTATCTGGCATGAGAGGATGGGGCATGTTGGCATGGACATGCTGAAGGAGATGGCTAGTAGAAGTTTGGTGAAGGGGTTGCCTAAGTTGTCCTCCTTTGGTGACGGGCATGTTTGCGCGGGCTGTCAATACGGTAAGGCACATCGCCTTCTGTTTGATAAATCACAAACAAGGAGCAAGAAACCATTGGAGTGCATACATGGCGACTTGATGGGACCGACGGTTACTGCCAACCTTGGTGGAAGCAGATACATGCTTGTCTTGGTTGATGACTACTCAAGGTATACTTGGGTGTACTTCTTAAAGGAGAAGTCGGAAGCTTTCCGTTTGTTTGTGGAGTTCAAGGAGTTGGTAGAAGGCCGGCTTGGCTTGCGGATCAAGAAGCTTAGAACGGACAACGGTGGTGAGTTCATCTCCTCCGAGTTTTCTAACTTCTGCAGGAAGCACGGGATCCAATGGGAGTTTACTTGTGCTCACACTCCACAACAAAATGGGGTAGCAGAGCGGAAGATCCGTCATCTGACGGAGACCTACAAATGCTGGCTTCATGCGAAAGATATCCCAAGGTCCTTTTGGGCGGAGGGGATGTCTTGTACTGCCTACGTCATCAACAGGATGCCACTCAGCCCTATCAACATGAAGACTCCTATTGAGCTGTTGCTGAAGGAGAAGCTGAGTGTGGGACACCTTAGGGTGTTCGGTTCAACTTGCTACGTGTATGTCCCGGATGCTTCACGGACATAGCTGGATGCGAAGGCAAGGAAACTTGTCTTTGTTGGCTACGATGAGCGGAAGAAGGGATGGAAATGCATGGACCCTGTGACGAAGAAGTTCGTGGTGTCAAGAGATGTTGTCTTTGACGAGCTGACGTCATATGGAGGTGTCTCGGTTGAGCTAACCGGAAGTAGCGAGGTTGATGAAGGACCGGTGGTGGCTGCTGAAGGCTTGGAAGAGGAGCTTGTTGTTTCTCCAGCAGCTCCTGTTGCTTCTAACTCCGAGGCTGAGCCTTCTAGATCAGGAAGCAGGGGGAGCACTGCTCAATGCTTACCCCAGGAAGGAGTTGAGCCCGAAGAAGCAACGGAAGCAGCGAGCAAGGAGCTGACCCTTCGGAGATCGAAGAGGGTTGTGAAGCCACCAGCTCGGTACTGTGATGGGAATGCATTGAGCTTTGTCTCCTGCTTCTTTGTAGGTCCTCTGGATGAGCGAGAGGCTGCAAACTTCAACGAGGCCACTGGAGTGAAGGTGTGGGAAGGTGCCATGAAAGAAGAGATTGATGCTCTGAAGAGGAATGAAACCTGGGACCTTGTGCCCAAGGTTGATGGCATTACTCCGGTTACTTGCAAGTGGGTGTATAAGTTGAAGAAGAAGGCTGATGGGAGCATTGATAGGTTCAAAGCTCTCCTAGTCGCTAGAGGATTCTCACAGCAGTATGGAGAAGACTATGAGGAGACATTTAGTCCAGTTGCGAAGATGACTTCAGTAAGAGTGGTGATCGCCTTGGCTGCTAGCAAGGGATGGAGAATTTGGCAACTTGATGTGAAGAATGCTTTTCTTTACGGAGAGATTGACAAGGACATCTTCATGGATCAGCCACTTGGTTTTGTCTTTGAAAAGCATCCAGACTATGTCTGCAAACTCAGGAAGGCTCTCTATGGGTTGAAGCAATCTCCTAGAGCGTGGTATGGGAAGATTGCAGAGTACTTGCAATTCTGTGGATACCTTGCTTCTAACTCGGATTCAAGCTTGTTCGTCAAGAAGAATGGGGAGCTACAAGTCTTGGTCCTGCTGTATGTGGATGACATGATCATCACAGGGAATTCGGAGGGGGAAGTAGCAAGGCTCAGGGCTGAGCTTGCTATACGCTTCGAGATGAAAGACTTGGGAGAGTTGCATCACTTTCTCGGTCTTGAAGTGGAGAGGAAGGAGTGCGGTGTTCTCATTTGCCAGAAAGGGTATGCTGATCGCATTGTGAAGCGGTTCAGCATGGGCGAAGGGAAGAAGTGCTCTACTCCACTAGAACCTGGGCTGAAAATTTGACGAGATGAGGGAAGGGTTCTTCATGATCCCTTGGTGTTCAGGGCTCTTGTTGGGAGCTTGATCTATCTGACGATTACAAGGCCATACATTGCTTATGTTGTTGGCCGAGTAAGTCGGTATATGGCTGAACCAAGGCAATCTCATCTAATGGCGGCGAAGAGTATTCTGAAGTATGTCAAGGTTACTTCTGACATGGGACTCCTCTATGGAAGGGACTCGGAGTTTGCGTTGCTTGGGTACACGGATGCTGACTATGGCGGTGATTCGGATGATCGGAGGTCTACTTCAGGTTATGTGTTCACTTGTGGTTCAGCTAGCATCTCGTGGTGTAGCAAGAAGCAGGACTCGGTGTCCGTCTCAACTACGGAGGCAGAGTATAAGGCTTCGGCCTTGGCTGCTCGCGAAGCCATCTGGTTGAGGAGGCTTATAGAGAATGTTCATGAAGAAGTGCAAGGTCCTACTTTACTCCGGGGTGATAATGAGAGTGCTCTCAAACTGGTTAACAATCCAGTGTGTCACGCCAGGACCAAGCATATAGAGATTGATCACCACTTCATCAGGGAGAAGGTGTTGGAGGGGTCTCTACTGGTCGGGCATGTTCGGAGTGAAGATAATCTTGCTGACATCTTCACGAAGCCACTATCAAAGGGGCCCTTTGAGCGCTTGTGCAGCTTGCTGGGCTTGGTCACCACTTCCCACTTCAAGGGGGAGTGTTGAAATTTGTGAAGTGAAAGTGGTTGACGGGACAGGCCAGGCGGCCTGGGCGGATAGTATTGGCGGACTAGGCGGACTGGGCGGACTGAGATGTGCGGCCTAGTGGAAGGTCTAGTGGAAAGCCAGCTGTCTTCTGAGCGGGTTGTTTGCATGTAGTCCGCGGACTGTGCGGCCTGGTATCTGTGGATAGGACGTTTGGCTTTGGTTTAGCCAAGGAGCGGCCTGAGCGGATAGAGGCTTGCAGACTGGTGCTTTGCTCCGTGGCCGTGGTGCAAGCTTGTGCTGATTGGCGGTTTGGCGCTTGTCCGCAGGTAGCTTGCGGACTGGCGTGTCCATGATGTGGGCTGTTGCGGACTGGGCTTAGAGCTTGCTGAGGCCTTGTCGAGCTCCGGTGTTACAGCAGGTGCCTTGTTGTGGAGGTCGATTGGCGGACTGGCTTATGGAGTCCGGGAGATGGCTGCCGCGTTGGGCAGGAGTGCAAGGAGCTTGCGGACTGCTGGCGGTCTGTGCTAAGGTATTTGGCGGATGGGAGTTTGTGTCTGCCATGCTCGCATTGGACTTTGATGGTTTTGGACTTGGTCACACTCTGTGCCAAGACCGTGGTGTCCGCGGTATTCGCCAAGTCCACTGTTGACCGGGCGGACTGTTGCTGTCTGCCTTTGGTCGTGGACTTGTGGCGGATTGAGGCTTGAGTCTTGCGGACTACCTCGGGTTTGTGCGGACAGCCATTGAAGGGGGGTTGCTGTCCTGCAGTGGTCGTAGGCTTTGCGGGCTGATGCCTTCTCCGCATAAGCTTAGGCGGACTGAAGTGGGTTCGCCAATGTTGTCTTACTCCTGGCGGTTTTCCTTGGTATCCGGCTAAGTCCTTGCGGACTCGGCGGATAGTGTTTTTGCTATCGCGCGGGCTAGGGCGGTGACCACACTCCTCACCTCGCCTATAAATAGGACCCCATGGCAGGTCTACAGAAACTAGAGTGAACAGTAAGTTGGGTTGAGCAAGGAGCTGCGGTCTCTGTTTTTCTGTCCGCACGGATTGTTTCAGGGTTGACAGTTTGTTGTGTGCAGGTCGCACGGGTAGCTTCAAGGAGCCAGGAGTTTGGCTTTGACTTCGGTCAAGTACTTGGAAGTTGTGCGGTCTCTGCGGATTCAGCAGGAGGTCGCTCTGCGGCTTGTCAGCTCTTTTTCATCTTTGCCAGCTTCAATAACCTGTCCGCCGGCTTCAGGAGGGTAGGGGGTCTTCCTCAGTTCAGCTCAGCAGGAGACGAATAACGGTGTGTCCGTGTGGCCTCGCGGCTTCGGCGGACTCCATGGCTATTCGGCGGATTGCAGCTTAAGTTCGGGCGATCTCAGTAGACTCGACGACCTCGGCGACCTCGGCGGTCTCGGCGGACTCTGGTGCTGTCCGCCCGGCTTGGTTTGTGGTGCTTTTTGTTTTCAGCTGTTGATATTAGTGAAATCATGTCTCGCTACGTATACCTCGCCTTGTAAAGAAGTGAATGTATAAAAGATCTTCTTGTGCTTCCATTGTTTGTTGGGATTAATTTTGTTCCTTGGTTTTCCGCTGGTTCAACGTGCGAACTGGGTAGTGCCGAAGATATTAATTTGGCGTTTGGGCTACCTTGCTGACCACGCTGAGAAAATTTTAACAGTCCTCTCAGACTGCCTGTTCGTCTGAGGATGAAACGCGGTGCTAAAGGTAAGGCGTGAGCCCAAATACGCATGTACCGCCTTCCACTCCTTAAAGGTGAATCGACCATCCCAGTCAGAAACGATTGTCTTAGGCACGCCATGGTACCGTACGAACTACTCAACAAAGAGGCATACTAAGACATCCATGTGAGCCTCTTTCTTCATGGGGATGAACCTGGCTACTTTTGTCAGTCGATCAACGATCACCCACACTGAATCATTCCCTGAGCGTGAGCGAGGTAACCCGTGAACGAAGTCCATGGAGATATCCTCAAACTTCCACTCAGGGATGGGCAACGACTGTAATAAACCACCGGGGCTCTTGCATTCTGCCTTCACCCTTTGACAAGCCACGCAATGTGTAACAAAGTATCTGACATCTTTCTTCATTCACGGCCAACAAATGGTCTTCCGTAAGCCAGCGTACATCTTGGCAATATCCGGATGCACCGAATACTGAGAGCAATGTGCCTCTCTCAAGATATCCTCCCGGATTTTACCACCCTTGGGAATGTAGAGCCGGCCGCAAAAATAAACGAGGCCGTCGTTTAGTGTGTACTCGTCAGTAGTCCCATCTTCGATTGACTTGATTGCCGGGGCCAGAGCTGCATCCCTTCCTTGCTCTGCCCGGATTCGGTCCCGGATATCTCAAACTATGCTCATAGTTGTCAAGTACTTCGTTTACTTTTCTGAAGGAACCTTAAACACCAAAGTGATCTCCATCTCTTCGAGTGTCCGTGCTAACTCCATACTCATCAACCGAGACTCTGAGCTCGAGTCCGGTACTTTTCTACTCAAAGCATCGACCACCGAGTTCGCTTTTTCGGGGTGGTAGTTCAAGGTGAACCCATAATCGCATAGAAACTCTAACAACCGTCGTTAACTAAAATTCAATTCCTTCTGCGTATGAATGTACTTTAAGTTTTCATGGTCTGAAAAGATCTCGCAATGGACGCCGTATAGATAGTGCATCCAAACCTTCAAGGCGAACACCACTGCTCCCAATTCCAAATCATGAACCGGGTAATTGATTTCATGCTTCTTCAGCTATCTTGAGGCGTAAACAATCACGTGCCCGTGCTGCATCAATACCGCTCTCATCCCTTGATAAGATGCATCAGTGTAAACTTGAAATCCTTCCTTCCCAGACAGAAGTGCTAGGATGGGGGCGGAGGTAAATCTATCCTTCAGCTCTTGGAACGCAGATTCACATTGGGGTGTCCACTCATATGGCACACCTTTCTTTGTCAAGGAAGTAAGAGGAAGGGAAATATTTGAGAATCCTTTTTCGAACTCGCAGTAGTACCTGGCAAGTCTAATGAAGCTCCGCACATCGGTCGCTGACTTCAAGGGTGACCACTCCTTCACGGCATGCACCTTGGCCGGATCCACCGCTAGTCCAGCTCCACTAATCACATGACCCAAGAAAGCAACCTCTTTAAGCCAGAATTCGCACTTGCTGAACTTGACGAACAAGGCGTGCTCTTTTAGCTTCTTCAATACCAAGGTCAGGTGCTCGATATGCTCCTCCTCCGTCTTTGAGTAGACTCGGATGTCATCGATAAAGAGGATGATGAAGATGTCCAAATAAGGCTCAAACACCTTGTTCATCAGGCTCATGATGTTCGAAGGGGTATTTGTGAGCCCAAACGGCATTACAGTGAACTCGTACAGTCCATATCTTGAACTAAATGCCGTTTTCTGGATGTCCTCTTCTTGTATCCTCAACTGATAATACCCCGAGCGCAAATCCAACATAAAAAACCAATGCGCTCCTACCAGTTGATCGAACATCTGGTCCATCCGGGGTAGCTTATAATTGTTCTGCACCGTCAGTAGATTGAGCTCCCAATAGTCTATGCATAACCGCAAGGTTCCATCCTTCTTCTTGACGAACAATACAGGGGCTCCCCAGGGTGACGAACTGGGGCGAACAAACCTAGACTCCAGCAGTTCTTGTAGTTGAACTCTAAACTCCGTGATTTCTTTCGGGGCCATTCGGTAAGCGGCCCTGGATACAGGCTTGGCACCCGGTACTAGATTAATTTGAAAATCAACCTCTCTGTGCGGGTGTAATCCTGACAGTTTAGCAGGAAATACCTCGGGGAAGTCCCGCACTACTCGTACATCTTTTATATCCAATGCTACCTCCTTCAACTTGAAACAGATCATGAAGACTTCATCCCCCATCATATGACTTTTAAAGCCTGAACTAAAGATAACAACATACAAGGTGCGAATCTAATACCTTGGAAGATGACATCGGTGTCTCCATGCCTCAAGTAGATCTGTTTCTCTGCATAGTCAATCCTTGTGAAGTGTCAGTCCAACCACGCCATGCCCAGAATGATGTCAAATTCTGGCAGGTTTTTCCTAGATCTCTACATAGCCGGCTAAAAGCAACTTGCTCCTCCAACTGGGAGAAAACGAGAGTCATCTTCATCACTCATGGAGGGGAATCTCTGGTTCATATTTCGTGTTGATCGAGAGCTCTTGGAGGCCCTTTTAGGATTAGTTTGGTTCGGTGTTTGGAGCAGCTGGCAGGAGGAACGGGGCCGCCATTAAAACGGAGGGGGAGGCTGCAGTTCGAATACCGCCGTTTTCCTCCATTTCCTATGGCACAACGGGCTCAAACGCAGCAAACGTCGTCGCCGGGTATTTGGTTACCCGCCGTACGACAGCGTTTACCCCAAACATGCGCTCCAAACGCCGAACCAAACGAAGCCCTATTTGGTGTAGGGGTGAACGTGACACGGACGTGCTTACGCTAACGGTAGTTTACCCATCACAGAACATAGAAAATAAAGAGAGTGCTCCGACCAAAAGCGAACAAAAAGGGGTCGGTTGGCTCTCAAAAATACGGGACTCGATACCACGACCTTAAGACCTACCTCTCCAACAAGCACACGTCTCACCGCACCTCACGAAGGCTAGTGGGCTCGGGCCAGTCTCTAATCACTTGAACCTTTCCTGGGTCAACACGAATTCCTTCGGAGCCAACTATATAACCTAAGAATTCAACCTCTGAAACATAAAATGTGCATTTCTTAAGATTTAGATATAAGGTTTCAGTCCTTAAGGTGGAGAGGACTACTTTGATGTGGGAGAGGTGTTCGGCGGGGGAGGTACTAAACACTAGGATGTCGTCGAAATATACTACAATAAACTTCCCCATATATGGCCTAAAGATGTGTGTCATCATCCGGTAGAAGGTGCTAGGGGCATTGGATAACCCAAAGGGCATCACAAGCCATTCATACAACCCATCCTTAGACTTGAACGCCGTCTTCCACTCATCCCCCTCTCGGATCCTAATCTGGTGGTAACCACTCCGTAAGTCCAATTTTGAGAAGATAGTGGCACCCGATAGGACATCCAAGAGATCATCTAGTCACGGAATTGGAAACCTATATTTTATAGTAATTTTGTTGAGTGCTCGGCTATCAACACACATGCGCCAGGTGTCATCCTTCTTAGGGGAAAGAAGGGCGGGGACAACACATGGGCTCATACTCGTCCTAATAAATCCCTTATTTAGCAAATCCTCTATCTGGGTTTGTAACTCTATATGGGCAGTAGGATTAAGCCTATAGTGTGGTTGATTGGGTAAGGACGATCCGGGGATAAGGTCTATTGTGTGTTGTATATCTCTAAGCGGTGGTAACGACGAAGGTAACTCTTCCGGGTATACATCCCTAAACTCATCCAACAATACCCGTAGCTCTTGGGGTAAATCTTCCAACACGCCACTTTCAGTCTTTGTACTCAGGAGAACGAGAGCGTACATTATTCCCCCAATGAAGGGATCCTTCACAAATTCCTTCCTACCAACTAAACTCAAGGCTTTCCTCTCTACTGGGATGGTGGTATCCTTAGCCAACACTACCGGCTCTTTTGGCACAGTCGGTCTCAAGGTGACGATCCTGCCATTGAATTTGAACTCATAAGTGTTTGCACGACCATAGTGCGTCATATCACGGTCGTATAGCCAAGGGCGGCCTAGTAACACATGAAAAACGTCCATCGGTAGGACGTCGCACCAAACCTCATCCGTGTAGGATTTGAAAGACAGGGGGACTAGGCATCGTTGGGTAACCTTAATAGTAACCTTACTAATCCAAGCGACCTGGTAAGTGGTCGGGTGCGGCACGACAGTCAAGGACATACGCTTAACAGCACTCTCAGAAACGGCGTTTACGCAACTACCACCATCGATAACTAATTTGCAAAGTTTTTCTCCACTCTTAAAGATCAAGGAAAATATGATTGTCCTCTTCCAGTCATCTACTGGACGAGGAGTGGTCATAATGCAACGCATCACCATAAGGCGGTGATCGTCCTTCAAGTCACTAGGGACTCCATCGGGGTCGCTCTCCTCTTCGGCCTCATAGACATAATCGTCAGGGTCGGTAGCGGACTCTAGCAAGGCTATGGCCTTCGTCTTAGTGGGGCACTCGTAGGCATAGTGGCCTTGAACACCGCATGAGTAGCAAGTGGTGTTATCCTTGCTAACCTTTCCAACGGGGATACGCTCACAAGCGGGGTTTTTGGTATTTCTAGCGGTAATCACTACGAATTTCGAATCAGAGGATCTAAATTTTCCCTTATCAGGAAAAGTGGAAGTAGATGCCCCAGTGGTGGACTTATTCTTCGTATTAGAATAACGGGAGTGAGCCTTAGAGGCAAGGTGCTTTTCAATGTCCAAGGCGGCATTGAAAGTCTTATTCAAGTCCGTGTGACCGTAACGCAAGAGTTTCCGCTGAATGTCGGGGTGAAGTCCCTTTCGGAATCTAGATAAAGTGACTTCGGGGAGCTCTCGAAGGTCACATCGTACCATACGGTCCTTAAGTTCTCCCATATATTCAGCAACAGACATTGAGCCTTGTCGAAGGGTGGCAAGCTCATCGAACATCTGCGTCCGATGGTACGCGGGAACATACTGATCGGTTAGCAGGTTCTTCATCACAGCCCATCCAATGAGTGGGACCCCGTGCCCAGCTCCTAACCTACGTTCTTCATTCAGGCAATAAGTTTTGGCACATCCCGTTAATTTCATCCTAGTAACTTGAACCTTTTGGGGGTCCGTGAGGTTGTGCCATTCGAAATAGCACTCCATGTCGATAGCCCAATGGAGGAAGATCTAGGGATCTCCCATGCCATCATAGGTGGGGGCATTTATCTTGATGGCCCTCGTGATATCAAATCCTCGCTCGGGGCGGGGTTCTCGAGGGGGCACACGGGGAGAGTTTCCC
Organism: Platanthera guangdongensis; assembly: GCA_039583875.1. Taxonomy (NCBI): domain Eukaryota; kingdom Viridiplantae; phylum Streptophyta; class Magnoliopsida; order Asparagales; family Orchidaceae; genus Platanthera; species Platanthera guangdongensis. The sequence continues at coordinate 34,528,402 of CM077154.1, forward strand.
TCAGAATCCGAGTCAAAGTTCGGTTAGTGCCGGTTGGGCTGCCCAACATCAACGGGAGGTGGGGGTGGCCTTCCTGATTTCGTAGGATCTAGGCTAAGACGGTCCTAAGCTCAGCCATTTCGTCACAAAGACCCGCTATAGCCTCGGTGTTGGGATCACCATGCTCGTTCGCAGACATCCTAGACGTAGACGGGGTTGAGTACTCCGTTCCTAGCCTAGTGCGCATTCAGGTTTGGGAGACCCCGGGCTAGATGAATTTTCCTAGGGTTGAAGCTTTACTGGAAATGGAATATTTTTAGATATTCCCGATGGGAGTAAGGCGTAGATCATTAAAAAAAATTATTTTCAGATTTCGCAGAAAATTACAAATTTTAGCCCGCTATTGGCAGACCACAAAAACATTTTTTTTGCTTGATTTTTTTTCCTAAGATTAGATGGACCGACAAGGAACGCAGCGAGGATGTTTGCAACGTAGAAGTTGAAACGACCGCCTCTGATACCAAATTGGTGTAGGGGTGAACGTGACACGGACGTGCTTACGCTGACCGTAGCTTACCCATCACAGAACATAGAAAAATAAAGAGAGTGCTCCGACCAAAAGCGAACGAAAAGGGGTCGGTTGGCTCTCAAAAATACGGGACTCGATACCACGTCCTTAGGACCTAACTCTCCAACAAGCACACAACTCGCTCCTAGCCGGACTCGATACCACGACCTTAAGACCTAACTCTCCAACAAGCACACAACTCGCTCCTAGTCGGACTCGATACCACGACCTTAAAACCTACCTCTCCAACAAGCACACGTCTCACCGCACTTACACAAGCATCTATTCTTTTCACATTAAGCCATCAATCACAGCAATAAATATTTAGGAGCGGCGGTAAACGATAAGAAGCGATCAAGAACAAGTTGAGGTTAACTCCCTTGTTAGCACAAGCGTGCCAAAACTTGGAGAACAAGTCAAGGCTAGGCCTAATTTGTTCTCCAATGGATCTTCCCAATCCGGATAACAAGAGGGTCAATAACAACGTTCGATTCAGATTTTGGCAAGCGGAAAACACTTTGGTCCGACTAGGAGCGAGTTGTGTGCTTGTTGGAGAGTTAGGTCTTAAGGTCGTGGTATCGAGTCCCGTATTTTTGAGAGCCAACCGACCCCTTTTCGTTCGCTTTTGGTCGGAGCACTCTCTTTATTTTCTATGTTCTGTGATGGGTAAGCTGTCATTAGCGTAAGCACGTCCGTGTCACGTTCACACCTACACCAATTACGGACTGCATGAAGAAAGTCGAATTCACATGGTCCAAATCCGCCACGTTTGCATTCCATCGTATTAAGGAGCTTATGACCGAAGCACCGGTGTTACGTCTCCCAGACTTCACCAAGGTCTTCGAGCTTACTTGTGATGCATCTGGCGTAGGGATTGGAGGTGTCTTGAGTCAAGAGGGTCACCCGGTTAGTTATTTTAGTGAGAAGTTAGCGGGTGCTAAATTAAATTATTCCAATTACGATAGGGAGTTTTACGCAGTCATTAGATGTTTGCATCATTGGAGGCACTATCTCCTTCATAAGGAGTTCGTGATCCTCTCTGATCATGAAGCGTTACGATTCATCAATGGTCAGCACAAAATTAGCCCGCGCCACGCTAAATGGGTATCCTTCTTGCAAGAATACACATTTACTCTCAAGCACCTTAAGGGGTCCGATAATCGAGTTGCCGATGCACTCAGTCGCCTCACCCTCTTACTTTCCTCCATGCAAGTCCACGTGGTAGGGTTCGAGCGCATAAAGGATGAATACGCCACATGCCCTGACTTTCAGGAGCCATACTTATCTGCCCAGGATAGCTCTCCCGCGACCATCACGGCCTTTTCACTTAGAGACGGATATTTATTCAAACATGGAAAATTGTGTATCCCTCACTCCTCTTTGCGACTCCACATCATTTGGGAGTTACATAGTGGTGGCTTGAGTGGTCACTTTGGCCGAGACAAAACGATACCGCTCGTAGAGGAGAATTTCTTTTGGCCTAAACTAAAGGCGATGGTTGGGAAAGTAGTGAGCAGTTGCCGTACGTGTCAAGTTTCTAAGGGTACTAAGTCCAATGTAGGTTTATACACCCTGCTACCTATTCCGTCCGTTCCGTGGGAAGACGTGAGCATGGACTTCGTATTAGGCCTTCCCCCCACCCTTCGACGTCATGATTCTATACTCATTGTGGATAGGTTCTCCAAGATGGCGTACTTCCTCCCATGTAGTAAGACCAACGACGCTTCTCACATTGCGCAACTGTATTTTAAGGACGTCGTTAGTCACCGTGGAGTTCCGAAGACTATTGTCTCGGATAGGGACGTCAAGTTCACTAGCTACTTTTGGAAAACCTTGTGGGTTCTTATGGGAACAAAATTATTATTCTCTGCGGCTTATCACCCACAAACTGATGGCCAGACGGAAGTAGTCAATCGGAGCCTAGGAAATCTTCTTAGATGTCTCGTGAGCGATCAAAAATGCACTTGGGATTTACTTCTTCCACATGCACAACTGGCTTACAATAATTTTAAAAATCGGTCCACGGGTATGTCTCCGAATGAAATTGTTCACGGGTATAAGGCCCCTGTGCCACTTGACTTGGTCCCCTTACCTCCCACATACAAAACAAGTCAGTTTGCACAATCCTTCGCCCAACATATTCGCGACTTACATGCACGTATACGAGCTACCTTGACTGCTCAATATGAGTCTTATCAAGCGCACGCTAATCTACATAGGAAGGTGTCACACTTTAAGGTCGGCGATCTGGTTTTAGTACGGTTAGTTCCCGAACGAATGCCAACTGGCACCGTTAAAAAGTTAGCTCCAAAGCGCGCCGGTCCTTTTCGTATTATAAAGAAGTTAGGTGACAACGCTTTCGTATTGGATTTGCCTGCTGAATGGGGTATCTCCCCTATTTTTAACGTCTCGGATTTGACGCTGTTTGTTGCGCCTCCATAAGAGTTGGTTTCTTTGTCGTCTTCTCCCTCCAATGAAATTTCTACTGGGTTGGGGAGTGGTAGTTCGGATGATCTCTCTCCTTCGGTCCCCGCAGGTATCACATCGGATGGTACGTTGCCTTCTTTTATTCCTACTGCTGACATGTTTCCCAGGTTTCCCAAGACGTTTCTCCATCCAGATGTGATACTCGCTGCTGAGCCACTTACTACTCCAGACGGTGCTACCTACCGCTTCCTCATCCGTTGGCGTGACCGCCCACCTTCGGACGACTCATGGGTACTCGCGACAGAGCTTCAACGTTTGGATGCCGAGCTTCTCTGCCGCTTTCTCTCGGCCCACGCATCGGAGATGCGCGATTTTGAGTGGGGGAGGATTGATGGCGCGGCCCCTCCAACACTTCCTGATGATGACCAGGTTGTCGCGGCGCAACAATTTAAAGATTTGCGACGTCATGACAACGCCACAGACGCTAACGGAAAGCTGCGCTACAACCTCCGTCCGCGGCGCGCAAAGCTTGCTTAAACGTTTTACTTAGTTTTATTTTAATCGCTTTAAACATATGGCTTGTATTAATCTTTATTTTCATGTTGGTGTGCTACTAAACACTTGGTGTGTATGTAACCGCCCGGATGGATGAGATTTCATCTCCATCATGGACGGTTGGATCTCTTTTGTAACTCCTATTTAAAGGAGGCTATTATGTGTATGTAACTGCCCGGATGGATGAGATTTCATCTCCATCATGGAAGGTTGGATCTCTTTTGTAACTCCTATTTAAAGGAGGCTATTATGATGAGTTATGGGAATGAAAAGGAAAACCTAAAACCCCCCTTTGAGGAATTCGGCCACCATGGAGAGAGTCCATTAGCCACCCCCACCCCCCACCCCCCTTTGGTGTGAAGCCAAGCCTTGCCTCCTCCATCCCCGTTCGGTGCGACTCCGGCGTGGCTTCTATCGGTGCGACTCCGTGGAAGAAGGAAGCAGCCTCATTCGGTGTGAAACCGGTGGAACCGTGGAGAGAGTGATTCTCCCACAAATATTGTGTGATCATCTTCTTGGTTGGGTAATCCCTTCCCTATCTTTGTGTTTCTTGCTGTGAGATTTTGTGGAGGTTATTCAACCGTCTTTTCTGCGATTTTAAAGTGTTTTCCGCTTGCAAAAATCTGAATCGAAACGTTGTTTGTGACCCTCTTGTTATCCGGATTGGGAAGATCCGTTGGAGAACAAACTAGGCCTAGCCTTGACTTGTTCTCCAAGTTTTGGGCACGCTTGTGCTAACAAGGGAGTTAATCTCAACTTGTTCTTGATCGCTCCTTATCGTTTACCGCCGCTCCTAAATATTTTATTGCTGCGATTGACGGCTTATTGTGAAAAGAATAGATGCTTGTGTAGGTGCGGTGAGACGTGTGCTTGTTGGAGAGGTAGGTCTTAAGGTCGTGGTATCGAGTCCGGCTAGGAGCGAGTTGTGTGCTTGTTGGAGAGTTGGGTCCTAAGGACGTGGTATCGAGTCCCGTATTTTTGAGAGCCAACCGACCCCTTTTCGTTCGCTTTTGGTCGGAGCACTCTCTTTATTTTTCTATGTTCTGTGATGGGTAAGCTACCGTCAGCGTAAGCACGTCCGTGTCACGTTCACCCCTACACCACTATTCTCTCGACATAAAACATTGTCGGCGACCTGCAGATCTACAGATCCAGCAGATCTACAGCAACGCTGATCTGTTCTCTTGACTTTGCCATTGCAATAATGGCCAAGAATTTCAATGTTTACAATGGGCGGATTTGATTTTTCACATTCATTTGGTTATGGATCCTATATTATTCTCAAAAAAATTTCATCTACAGAAGTTTCAATCCTTATAGTCAGTTAGTCCTGCCCAAAAGGCCCGGGCCCAGTGGGCCGGCCCGAGCCCGGCCTGGCGAAAGCCTTTTTTCGGCCCGGCCCGGAAAAAGCCCGGCCCGGGCCGAGACCGGGCTCAGGGCCCTGGTTTTGGGGGCTAGCCCGGCCCGATGCCCGGCCCGGGCCGGGCCGGGCAAAGCCCGAAAATCGGGCCGGCCCGGGCCCGGGCCCGGACCCGGGCCCGGGCGAAGCCCGGACCGGGCCCGCAGGCCGGCCCGGACCTGCTGCCAACAGCTCGAAGAGCCGTTGGAAATCCAACGGCTCTTTGAGCCATTGGAACTGCAGCCAGCAGGGCTGCAGCAACCCTGCTGGCTGCAGTATTTTGGCCTAGGGCCTAGGCAAAAGCCTAGGCCCTAGGCCATATTTTATTTTTAAAAAAAAATTTATTAAATTTTTTTTTATAACCCCCCCCCCCCCCCCCCCCCCCCGCCTCTACCCGATCCCCTCTCTCTCTCTTCCACTCTCTCTCTCTCTCTCTCTCTCTCTCTTCCACTCACTCTCTCTCTCTTCCACTTACTCTCTCACTTATTCTCTCCCTCTCTTACTCTCTTACTCTCTCTCGCTGCATGGCATCGTCGCCCTCAACGCCGGCGTCGTCGACTCAAAGCACGGCCGAAGTGGTGGAGCATAATCGGAGGGTGCCCGTCTGGGAGCATTTCGACAAGGTTAAAGTCGGCGACGAATTCAAGCCGCGGTGCAAGTTGTGCTCAAAGTTGCTAACTCTTACCGGCAACTCAACACTAGCGAGACACGCTAAGTCCTGTTTTGCAAAGCAAGCTCCCGAGTCCAGTCAGGGACAAATATCAGCATCAGGACAAATTTGGACGTACGATCAAGCAAGACAGCGAGACCTATAGGTGAAAAACGTCATCAGACGTGGGTTGCCATTCAGTCACTACGATAATGATGAGACGACGGAGTATATACACGAAGGGCTTCATCCCAAATATCAACAGGTAAGTAGATCCACTATTAGACGCGACGCACTTAAATTATATTTTGACGCAAAACAAGATTTAATAAAAATTTTTGAAACTTTCGAGGGACGTGTGAGTTTAACGAGCGACGTTTGGAGTAGTAGCGTAAGGGTAGGGTTATCTTATATTTGTATAACGGCTCATTGGATCGATCCCGTTTCATGGGATTTAAATAAGCGCGTAATATGTTTTGAAGGTATTGAATTTCCGCACACGGGTAAGGCTATATATTCGGTAATTATTAAATGTTTGCGTGAATTTAAAATAAAGGATAAAATAATGAGTATTTCTTTTGATAACGCTAGTAATAACAACACCGCAGTAGAGTGGTTAAAACGTGAATTAAAACTAATGCTCAACGGTGCATTTTTTTCACACTCGATGTGTGTGTCACGTTTTAAACTTAGTGGTACAGGATAATTTAGAAGCTATGGAACCATATGTTGAGAAAATTCGTACTATGCTTAGATTTATTTATTGTACCAAACAGCGAAGTCAAGATTTTCGAAAATTTGTGATCGCACAAGGTCAAAAATATTTGAAACCTCAATTTGATATGCCTGTAAGATGGAACTCCACATATAAAATGTTAAAAAGAGCGTTTCAACAAAAAACACTTCTTATGGAATATTACACTATGACAAATAATCATAATTTAACTGATAACGATTGGGACGTACTATTTCATTACATGGATTTATTAAAATGTTTTTATAGGGCGACTGTTTTTTTATCTGGTGTTTATTATCCCACTAGCTCGTTAGTAATTGAAAATTTTGTAAATATCGCACAAAAACATAACTATTTTAAGCAACACTACGGATGGCTTCCTTTAATTGAAGTAATAGAAGAAAAAATTTTAAAATATTATAGAGAAATGCCTCCTGCATTTTCATGCGCCGCCGCTTTAAACCCGTTATTCGCTGTAGACGGCGTAGAAAATTTAATATATGAAATTAACGTTAGCTTAGACATAAATATAAGTTTCGATGACGTTGACGACGTTAGTACTACTAAATTTAATTCTATTTTTACCGAATATTTTAATTATTACGACAACTTATATGGCTCACGACCCCGAGAAGAAATAACACAACCTAGGACAAAAGATTCTTTTACAAATAAAATTTTAGAATTAGCTTCCAGAAAAAAGAGCACGCACATCGAGTAGTTTAAACGAATTAGGACTGTATACGAAAACGCAATTTCGTGATTTTATGACTACGGAAGAGATCGAAAACTTCGATATCTTAAAGTGGTGGAAAGGTAAAGCTAATACCTATCCTATTTTGGCCTATATGGCCTGTGATTTACTAACAATTCAAGCTAGTACAGTAGCTTCGGAGTCCGCTTTTTCTCTTAGTGGCAGGATTTTGAACACGCGGAGGAGCCGACTAAATGAAGAATCACTCGAACTATGCATCTGCTACAAGGATTATTTGGATGCTACGAATAGCAAGCAACACATTTCAGCGTTGGAGGAGAGCTCCGAGGAAATTGAAGAGGAGATGGACAACCTGAATTTGTAAAAATGTAATTTTTTTTATTATCATTTAAAATAATAAATTTCTTTTTTTTTCTATTTTTTTTAAAAGTGTAATTTTGTTTTTTAAAATTTCAATATTAATAAAAATTTTTTATTCTAATTTTTATTTCATTTTTTAAATTTTTTTAAGTAGTTTTTTTTTCTTAAGAGGGCCCGGCCTGGGCCCGGCCCGGCCCGGGCCGGCCTGGCCCGGGGGGCCGGCTCGAGCCCCTTCCCGGGGTCAAAGCCCGGGCCCGGCCCGAGCCCGATAAAGAAAGGGCCCGGGCTCGGCCCGGTTTGCAAAAGCCCGGGCCCGATCAGGCCCGGTCCAGGCCGGCCCGATCGGGCCTTTTGATCAGTCTTGTTTTCTTACACGTTAAGTGCTTCACATGCTCACAACTTGATTGATCTAGATCTCTTCAAATGCACAACAAATACAACTGATCTCTGATCAGATCTAGTAAAATTACTTTTTTTCGGATTTAGACTTTATTTGGGAGGGTTTTTTAGAAAAGAAATGAAGTGGTGACAAAAATAAGGTAAGAAAATGAGCTTTTGAAAAATATATATTGACAAAGTTGATTTGTTTGAATAAACTCATTTTGCAGAAATTTTTAGAAACGAGAATTACTTTATAAAGTTTTCGCAAATCTTCGTTGTGGTAACTTCTTTTATTAAAAATGTGGGTTCATGTGAAAATGAGCGTCCGGACGAAAAATACGTGTACATGCGAAAAATGAGCGTGCAGGCGGAAAATGCGCAGTCGACCAAAAATGCGCTCCGGGGGAAGACGCAATTTTTTATCCCGGACACGTTTTTTTCGTCCGGGCGCGAATGTTTCGCTCATGCGTTTGTTTTTCCGCCCGGTAGCGGAATTTTCGCCCGGGCGCAGGTTTTTTTCGCCCGGTAGCAATTTTTTCGCCCGGGCACGGTTTTTTCGCCCGGGCGCAGTTTTTTCGCATGGACGCGATTTTTTTGCCCGGACGCGGTTTTTTCACTCGACCGCTAATTTTTTTGCCCGACCTTGAATTTTTTCGCCGGGGTGCGTTATTTTTCTGGCGAGCGCAATATTTTCGGGCGGGCGCCAATTTTTTATTCAGGCGCAAATTTTTCGCCCGAGAGCGAATGTTTCGGTCGGACTCGAATTGTTTGCCCGGGCGCGCACGAATGAGAATTTTTCGCCCAAACCCGATATTTTCTTGCGGACGTGATATTTTCGCCTGAAAATGAAAAAATGCATTCGAGCGAAAAAAATAGCATCTGAGTGAAAACATTACTCGGTCAGGGAAACAAATCACGAACGAGCGAGAATATCACGCCAAACCAAAAAATTCGCGTCCAAGCGAAAAATTTGCCCCCGGGCGCTTCGGCGACAAAATTACGTCCGGGCAAAAGAATGCGCTCCGACAAAAAAATATCGGTCATGGGCGAAAAATTCGCGCCCGGTCGAAAAACCACGATCGCGCAAAAACAACAGCGTCTATGCAAAAAATTAGCTCCAAGGCGAAAAAACCGCGCTCGGACGAAAAAATTGCGCTATGGTTAAAAAACTGCTCTTGTAAGACCCCCCCCCCCCCCCCCTCATGGATACTAAAACACGGCACGAAGGAAGTCTTATGCCCAGAACAGCCGTCTTGCGGTAGTATTAGCACACGGGCTAACCTGTACCACAAGACGCCTATTCTGCCGACTACAACCAATATCAATATATATATGTCAACCCAACCAAATATAATAAGAGAAGTCAAATTCACACCAAGTATATATGTGTCCAAGGTGCATCAAAATAGAGAAGCTAAAACATGCTTCTATAATATATCAGAGTACAGCTAATAAACGCCAAAAAGGTTACATCAGAGTCGCTCAACACTCACATCAGTAACTGACGATAGCGACGGTACAGTCCCTTCAAGCCCTGTCATCCAGGACTGACTATCCTGCGGCAAAGTCTGCGGCTGCTCTACCTGCGGGGAGACCTCCTAAAAATGAAGACGTAGCAACTGTTAGTCGAAAAGACTAAGTGGCTTCACATCCGCTCCCCCGGCGACTCCTCGGCACCGGGCGGAGAAAAGAGCAAGAGTACAAGGTATAATAAATAGTATAAGCAGGTACAAGCAGGTGATAATGGTTCTATAAGATTAACAACAATTTATCTAGCAGTTCTACAAAGTTATAGCAAACATCAAGAGCAAGTAACTACAGCAGGAAAGTAACTTAACTTATAAGGATGCTCATACAAGCTTATAAGTTAAGGATCGGTTTACATAAAGTAACTCATCGTATAGGAGTGCCCATACAAACTTATACGATGCGGATCTTGTTGTGCAATGTTATGAAATGGTATGTATGTTATGCAATGACTCACCCATGATCACACACATGCAATCGCTATGCCAGCATAGACTAGTAGTTCCCACTATTTGAGCAGGTAGCTAACCTCTCAGGCATCAACCGTCGTGGCCAGGCGGTGACAGTAAAGCCGGCATCTCTACTACTAGGCGGGTATCCACACTACTTTATCTAGGCCTCCGTACGTCTCAACGCTAAGAACACAACAGCGGAGCCCATGCGTACTATGGCCCAGCGGGGGTCTCGGGTAGATGTGCACCGAGAACACAGCCCCGAACTGGCCTTGTGTGACCCGGAAGGGGCCTCGGAAGTAAGCACGAGGACACAGCCCGACCGTTCACTTGGCACGGAAGGAGCCCCGGGACGTGAACACCGAGGACCAAGCCTAACCGCCCAAAGACTAACCGTCAACTCTCGCCGGTGTGACGATCGACGAGCCCGTAGACCTGCCACACTATCCTTAACCCAGGATTACGACACCTCATGTCGACTCACACCGCATGCAATTCCACATCACCGTGGCATGAAAGGAGCCTCGAAGAAAGCATGAGGACCAAGCCCAACCATCCACTTTGACTCATCTCATTGCAATCCCAACTAGTGACGGTCAACACCGCACTTACATCCCTTCACAATGCTACCCATAGGGAGACGACACTCTAAGCATTGGACACCAAATTCATTCCGTTAAACAATTATACACATGGCCATAAGTTATCATCCTACCTTTCATCCCAAATGATTCAATAGGTTGTTATCATGATGCGCATTTATAATAGACTACCAATTTCTATCAAATCGTTTCGTTTAAGTATGCTTCGTTTCACAAATCAATTTTGTGTAATCCAAGTAATAAACATCATCATTCATTGGACTAAGATGGTTAACATAAAAGAGTTCAACAATCTCAAGTTAGTTCGCAACATTATCTCTACCGAGTCCAAATCCAATATTATTTCAGACCCAGAATTTAAGTACATGATAAATCTGGATAGCAGCTTCGACCGGAGATTCCCGAAACTTAAGGAATCCGATGAAGGCGTGTAACCCCTCGATGGAAAGGTATTTCCATGGGCTACAACATTTATGTTCAGACCACAATACAGATTCAATAGTATCATACTTGAAATCAGCCTTGAACTCTGCTGCGTACATAACACAATTTCTGCATGCAGGATTTATCGGACGTCATATTTGTTCAGACTTTCCTGTGGCTACAGACTTCGCCTGAAGTCGTGCAAATGCTCGTTGGAAAGGATTTTTCGAGGACTTCAACCTTCATGTTTAGTCGACATCCCAGATCTAGCCATATCACATCTGAAAATGGCCAAGACGATTGATGCGTGTAGAACACAGATTCTACACGCATCTTAAAGAGGAATGAACGGCATCGGTTCATCTTCCTCCTAAAGTTGGTCTTCCAAAATCACACCAGAAGTTCCTCCTCCCTTATTCACCCTCATGAGGCTATGATTCCTCACGAAACCATCCCCCATCTTTACATAGAAGGTTGGAGAGCTTGAAGACACAACTAACCTTAGAGCACAAGCCCTAGAACGGCCTCTTCCTAGAGAAATCACCATCTCACTAGTCTAGACTCTATTGAGTCGACATCTCACCTAGATATCTACAGATCTAGCACCAAGGGAGAGGGGAGGAAGCTCACCTCATTTCCGGCTTTTCCACTATTTCCGGCCATGGATCGTGTAACTCTCCTCGGCAGCATCTTCTCCTTCACGGCGGCGGCGAATCTTCTCCTCCAAGACTTGCTCCAGCTGTTTTCTCTTTCTACAGAAGTTTCTCTCAGGAAAAATGGCTGGTATGAGGAGTGAAAACGGCTAGCATTTTCACAACCCTTATATATGAAAAGTGGCACAGGTAGGGACACGCCCGTGTCCTTACCCGTGTCCTGCTTCGGGCGAAGCGTCAATGACGGTTTTAGTGTCGATTCAACACTCGAAACGGGTGCGTCCTGACCCGTGTCCACATGACACGGCCGTGTTCCCTGGTCGTGTCCTTCTCTGGATACATCTCGACGAACTCAACTCGACACACAGACACATGGGTAGGGACACGTGTAACGCCCCGAAACTCAAAGGAGCGAAGGGGGACGTTTTGGGCCAATTTGGGTTCTGGCTGCAGGCACACGGCCTGGGACACGGGCGTGTCCCAGGGCATGTCAAGCCTGTGTCGACATTGAGACGGGGTGTCGACACTTTGGTCTCGATATTTTGTCGACACTGGGCACACGGCCTGCGACACGGGCGTGTCGCAGGGCGTGTCGACCCGTGTCGACACTTAGCCACGAAGTCGACACTCTGCATTCGACGAAGTGTCGAGACTGGGCACACGGCCTGCGATACGGGCGTGTCGCAGGGCGTGTCGACCCGTGTCGACGACCGTCTCGGGGAGTCGACGAGATTCGCTCGACGATGCGTCGAGAGTGGGCACACGGCCTGCAACACGGGCGTGTCGCAGGGCGTGTCGACCCGTGTCGACGATCGTCCCGGGGAGTCGACGAGATTCGCTCGATGATTCATCGAGACAAGGCACACGGCCTAGGACACGGGCGTGTCCAAGGCTGTGTCTTCAGGTCGACGATCTTCGCTCGACGAAATGTCGAGACCATGTACACGGCCTGGAGTCCAGGCGTGTTGAGGTGACACGGGTAAGGACACGGGCGTGTCCTAGAACCCGTGCATTGCTCGGGTTGATTTTGGGGAAAAATCATGGGGTACACGGCCGGCCACACGGCCGTGTCAGGTGGAACACGGGCGTGTCAGCTCGAACACGGGCGTGTTCGATACCCGTGTGAGGTTCCAGGTGATTCGATTTTGACGGCGAATGCGGCACACGGCCCTGGACACGGGCGTGTGCCAGGCCGTGTTCGGTCCAGATTGGGCATTTCAGCCCCGAATCGAAGCCGTTCATTTCTTTAACTGAAGATCCAACGGCTGGGGTTTGTTCCTGAAGGGATATACCCGTGAATGGACTTGAAAACCCTTACTTTTCATAACTTCTCATCTTTCTAAAACCTTAGAGAGAGAGGAGAGCCAAGGGAGGAAGAAGGAGCTAGATCCCGCCATTGGAGGAGCTTCGGAGCTCCGAATCGCGAGCCGACTCCGGATCCACGGAGGCAATGCTAGTGCGGTGGTTTTCATCCGATTACTTTTCCATGGCGCCAAAGAGAAACGCAAGGGTAACGATCCTCATCTTGAGCATGAGTAGCTCTCTTTCTTTGCATAGGAAGCCCGCTCTCGCGAGTTTGCGGAGAGTTGGAGGCGTTTCTTCGGGTAGATATGTGAAGTCCCCGTTGTTTAGAGTCCGTAAGCGAGAACGGACATAGGCATGATGTGTGAAACCTACCCGGACATGTTGGTCTGGATCGGTGATGTGCATTGCATAATGCCGGAGAAGACTCCGTGCTATTGGTTGTTTTTCGGGTTTTCTACGCGGTAGATTGCAGCAGGGAACCTTGGGGACTAACCCAAAGGTGCACCCGGAAAACTGGGCGGATACGAGATCTTGCCAACTTGGTGGCCTGAGAGCCAGCTTGAACATAATCAGATTATGTGAAATGTGATGGAAATGGGACTCGGGAGAAGTTTGACATGCGCATATGGTTTAAATTACCGTTACGGGCACATATAGTTTAAATTACCGTTGCGTTGTGAGCACGGGTTAGATGGAACCGTACCCGTTCTATGTCGTTCGGATTAGAGCCGTTGGCATAGATGAGAGTCTTCGGCGGTCTATGGTTTTAATTACCGTGACCCATGCCGGGAAGACAAACTGCTCATTGTTCACCGAGAATGTGCCCTGAGTGCACGGGGTGTGTGGCCGTTGAGCCTCCGCCTGTGATGAAATGACTATATATATATTGCTCGCTTATGCTAATGAAATGCAGGGAAGGAGCATCGCCGCCTCGAGTTGGGGGCGGGATCGTTATAATTTGGTCAGCATTGCTGACCGTTGCCTTGTTTTGCCACTGTGTGGTGGTTTGTTGCTTGCAGGTGCTGCTGGACCAAGCGGTCAATAGCGAGCTAAAGCCCGAATGCGAAGCCGGCCCTTGAAGGCCTAAGTTGGAAGTGTTTACTGTCTTATTCATGTGTGACCGGTCCTGTGTGCCGTGGTTTGTAAAACATGTAATTGGAAGTGAAACATTTTGTAAGGCCTTAAGGCCTATTTTGGGTATTTTGTATAACATTCCTATTTTGTATTAGTGGACATTCGTGCTTTAATGCTGGGTTCTTTGTTACAACTTTTATAAACTGCTTCCGCTAGAATGCTCTGTGTAGGACGTTGAGATTGGTTGGATGGTTTCCATAAGTAACCACCCGGTCTGTCTGTGGCATACGGCGTCGGGCCCCGGCCGGACCTACTGCTATATGCTATGTGACGGATAGGGGGTGTTACAATTTGGTATCAGACTACTGGTTTTGGTCGGGCTTAAAGTGAATTCGTGGGCGAATTCTTTTTAAGGGGTGGTGAGCACGTTGTGTGCGTCATCGTAATAACAGTAAAAAGAACCCATGAATGTCCACTTAGAAATAAAAATAATCGTGTTTGAGGAACCTACGTGTTCCTATAATTGCTGTTTGCAATTTATTTGGTCGCTTAATGGTGTTTTGTACCACTATAGGTGACCAGAAGTGGTGTTGGGCCGTCAGAACGCCGAGTTTCTGAGGCTAGTAGTGCACCGGATGTTTCTCCCGCAACACCTCTATCGGCTGAGAACATACGGTTGGTGGTTGAAGCGGTGTTGGCCGTGATAAATGCGCAGCCTGCAAGGCAAACGCAGCAGCCCGCTCCTATGATGGAGCAAGTACCTCTTCAAGAGGCTGAGCCGAGGAGAGTGGAGCAAGTGGTTGTGGAACCGGTGGTGCCAAGGAGGGCAACTGAGAGGCAGCTTAAGCATGTAATGAGCTTTAACCCTCCGTTATTCTCGGGGTTGGGAACCCCATCTCAGGCTGAAGACTGGCTCTCCAGGGTGAAGAGATTCATGACAGCGACGGAGACGGAGGAGTGGCAAATGACCACAATCGCTACGTTCCTTTTGGACGGTGAAGCGAGGATGTGGTGGGAAGGATTGGAGCTGCACTTATTGAGAGGTAGGCAACTTGGTGATGTCTCGATGGAGGAGTTCTCGAGATTATTTTTGGCTAGATACCTCCCTTCGACGCAGAAGATAGCGTTGGAGAATGAGTTCCTGAAGTTGGTACAGGGTGAAAAGAGCGTGGATGAATATCTCCATAAGTTCACCCGTTTGAGTCGATATGCTAGCTCCACTATTGTGGATGAGGAGCGCAAGACTAATCGCTTCTATGAAGGGTTGAGAGATGAGTTAAGGTTGCTACTCTCGGGGCCGATGACACAGGGTTTCTTAACCTTGGTCAATACTGCCCGGTCCTTGGAGAAGGACATGAAGAATGTACAAGCAATGAAAAGCTTTGGTGAGAAGAAATCTGGGTTCAAAGTGCCGACTACTTCAAAGTCTGGCTATCAAAGATTCTTTAAGAAGCATAGGACTTTGGGTCCAGCTCCTTCTGGTACTTCTGGGACGACTACGAGTCGGACTCCGGGCGCGTGTTTTACTTGTGGCAAGACGGGGCATTTTGCCCGCGACTGTTGGAGCGGACGTCCCAAGTCCGAAAGAAAGCCGGGAGCTACTTATGAAGAGAAGGGTAAGGCGGTGGATTCGACCGCATCCCATTATGCTCCGGCCCAACCAAGGGTCTACAATCTTGGCCAACAGGAGGCCATCAAACAAGCTGATGTGGTGAAAGGTACGGTTTAATTTATAGCAAGTCAATTTTCATAAATACTTGTTATGCACATGTTACCTTACCACTACTTGTTTAGGATTTGTATTGATTTCTGAAAATCCGGCACGAGCACTCTTCGATACGGGAGCCTCACACTCCTTCTTGTCCGAAGGATTTATATCATGCATCGGAGTCCCTTCTTCGATGGCGAAGGATAAGTTGGATGTGTTGTTGCCCAATGGGTATTCGATGCGAGCGGATAGGATTTGCGATGTTAAGACTCATATTGGGGAGCAGGTGTTCGACGTGCGGGCGTCTTTACTTCCGTTAGTAGAGTTCGACGTCATATTTGGCATGGACTGGCTCTCGGAGCAGTAGGCCCATATAGATTGCGGTAGCAAGGAAGTCAAGCTGGGAGCAAGTCGTGAAACGACTTTTACGGGCTTAAAGGGGTCGAGCAAGACGTTGATGTCTGCTCTTCAGGTGGTGAAGGTGGTTCGTGCTGGTGCAGAACTGTTCTTTACACTAGTGGAGGTTGCAAAGCCGAAGCCTGCGTTGGATTGTATTTCAGTGGTATCAGAATACCCTGATGTGTTCCCCGCAGATCTTCCTGGAGCCCCGCCTCAGCGGGAGATAGAGTTTACGATCGAGCTAGTGCCAGGTGCAAAGCCTGTGTCACGATCTCCCTATCGGCTAGCCTAAGGAAATGGCAGAGCTAAAAGTTCAACTGCAAGAGTTGTTGGAGCAAGGGTATGTGCGCCCGAGTTCTTCGCCTTGGAGCGCACCGGTCCTCTTTGTTAAGAAGAAGGATGGAAGCTTGAGGCTATGTATTGATTATCGGGAGCTAAACAAGCTGACGGAGAAGAACAAGTACTCGATCCCCTGGATTGATGATCTTTTTGATCAGTTAGTCGGGTCGACGGTGTACTCGAAGTTGGATCTCAAGGCTGGGTACTATCAGCTGCGAATAAGGGAGAGTGATATCCCGAAGACGGCGTTTAGTACGAGATACGGGCATTATGAGTTTACGGTCATGCCGTTTGGGCTGACTAATGCGCCGTCAGTGTTCATGGATTTGATGAACAGGACTTTCAGGGAGTACTTGGACCATTTCGTGATCGTCTTCATCGACGATATTTTGGTGTACTCGCAAAGTGAGGAAGATCACTTCAAGCACCTTCATTTGGTGTTGGAGACGCTAAGGAGAAATCAGTTCTATGCCAAGTTCTCGAAGTGCGAGTTTTGGCTATCCTCAGTGGCGTTCCTCGGGCATATAGTGAGTGGAGAGGGTATTGCTGTGGATCCGGCGAAGATTGTTGCGATACGGGAGTGGCCTGAGCTTGCTACTGTAGCGGAAGTCCGGAGTTTTCTGGGGCTTGCCGGCTATTATAGACGCTTCGTAGAGAACTTCTCGCAGATAGCGTTACCTCTCACTACTTTGACGAGGAAGGAGCATAGGTTCGTTTGGACGTCGGAGTGCGCGCGAGCTTTTGAGGAGTTGAAGTGTCGGTTGACCACGGCGCCTGTGCTGAGTTCGCCATGTGGGACCGAAGGCTATGAGATTTATAGCGATGCTTCGGGCAGCGGTTTGGGTTGCGTGCTACTGCAACACGGTAGTGTAATAGCCTATGGATCGAGATAGCTAAAAGTGCATGAGAGGAACTATCTGGTCCATGACTTGGAGTTAGCGGCCGTGATTTTTGCCTTGAAGCTGTGGAGACACTACTTGTACGGTGTGAAGATTGATATCTACACCGATCACAAGAGCCTGAAGTATCTTATTGATCAGAAAGATCTGAATATGCGGCAGCGTAGGTGGATGGAGTTCCTGAGGGACTATACCTTCAAGATCCACTACGTGTCTGGCAAAGGGAATGCGGTTTTGGACGCGTTGAGTCGCCGAGCCCCAGCTCAAGCCAATTGGCTATCGGTGCACGATGAGCGGCTGGTGCGAGAGTTGGAGGCGTTGGAGATTGTTTGTGTGGACAGGCAATCAATTGCTGAAGCAGTTCTGAATTGGACTGAAGTCCAATATGACCTGACTGATCGTATTCGGCAGGCTTTAGATATGGATGCTCATATGAAGCAGTTCATGGTAGAGGCTCTGGATGGGTCAAATTCCCAATTCGTCATGGAGGACAGGTTGCTTTGGAAAGACGGTCGTTTGTGCGTCCCTAGTGTGGGCAATTTGCAGGTGGAGTTGTTGTACGAGGCACATCATACCAAGTACTCGATTCACCCGGGGAGCACGAAGATGTACCGTGATGTGAAGCAACTGTTTTGGTGGCCGGGTTTGAAAAAGGATGTGGCGCTCTACGTAGCGAAGTGCCAAACTTGTGCCTTGGTAAAGGCGGAGTGCCAAAAGTCGGGAGGATTTCTTAAGTCCTTGCCTATTCCGGAGTGAAAATTTGACGACATCTCTATGGACTTTGTGCACGGTTTGCCAAGGTCGCAGAAGGGAAACGACGCCATTTGGGTGGTTGTTGATCGATTAACGAAGATGTTGCATTTTATTCCGCATAGGAAGGATGACCCGGTGGAGAAGTTTGTAAAGCTTTATGTGGATAACATAGTACGGCTTCATGGTGTGCCCCGCAGCATCGTGAGTGACCGAGATGGGCAGTTCACGTCCAATGATCGGAGGCTTGTGCAGCAAATGTTGGTAACAAAGCTGAAATTTAGCACAGCCTTTCATCCGCAAACGGATGGGCAGACCGAGAGGGTCAATAGAACTATGGAAGACATGCTCCGCATGTGTGTCTTGGATTTCAGAAAGCAATGGGAAGACCACCTTTATTTGGTTGAGTTCGCATACAACAACAGCTACCAAGCGAGTATTCAGATGGCGCCTTTCAAGGCCCTATATGGTAGGAAATGTCGCACGCCGTTGTCTTGGTTAGAAATGGGTGAGTCAAAGTTGTATAAGCGATCGGAAGTGGATGATGCTACTTCTTTGGTGAGAACCATTCGGGAGAGGTTGCTTATCGCTCAGGACCGGCAAGCAAAGTGTAACGCCCCGTAACTCAAAGGAGAAAAGGGGGATGTTTTGGGCCAGTTGGAGTTCTGGCTGCAGGCACACGGCCTGGGACACGGGCGTGTCCCAGGGCGTGTCAAGCCTGTGTCGACACTAAGACGCGAAGTCGACACTTTGGCCTCGACATTGTGTCGAGACTGGGCACATGGCCTGCGACACGGGCGTGTCGCAGGGCGTGTCGACCCGTGTCGACACTTAGCCGTGAAGTCGACACAGTGCTTTGATGTTGTGTCGAGACATGGAACACGGCCTGCGACACGGGCGTGTCGCAGGGCGTGTCAGCCCGTGTTGACACTCGTCCCGCGAAGTCGACACTTTGGTGTCGACAATGTGTCGAGGCATGGCACACGGCCTGCGACACGGGCGTATCGCAGGGCGTGTCGACCCGTGTCGACACTTAGCCGCAAAGTGTCGAGACCGTGTACACGGCCTGGAGCCCAGGCGTGTCAAGGTGACACGGGCAAGGACACGGGCGTGTCCTAGAACCCGTGCAGTGCTCGGGTTGAAAACGGGGGCAAAATCATGGGGTACACGGCCGGCTACACGGCCGTGTCAGGTGGAACACGGGCGTGTCAGCTCGAACACGGGCGTGTTCGATACCCGTGTGAGGTTCCAGGTGATTCGATTTTGACGGCGAATGAGGCACACGGCCCTGGACACGGGCGTGTGCCAGGCCGTGTTCGGTCCAGATTGGGCATTTCAGCCCCGAATCGAAGCCGTTCATTTCTTTGTCTGAAGATCCAACGGCTGGGGGTTGTTCCTGAAGGGATATACCCGGGTTTTGACTTAGAAAACCCTTACTTTTCTTCACTTATCATCTCTCCAAGTCCTTAGAGAAAGAGGAGAGCCAAGAGTGGAAGAGAAGCTAGATCCGCCATTGGAGGAGCTTCGGAGCTCCGAATCGCAAGCCGACTCCGGATCCACGGAGGTAATGCAAGTGCGGTGATTTCCATCTGATTACTTTTCAATGGCGCCAAAAAGGAACTCAAGGGTAACGATCCTCATCTTGAGCATGAGTCGCTCTCTTTCTTAGCATAGGAAGCCCGCTCTCGCGAGTTTGCGGAGAGTTGGAGGCGTTCCTTCGGGTAGATATGTGAAGTCCCCGTTGTTTAGAGTTCGTATGCGAGAACGGACATAGGCATGATGTGTGAAGCCTACCCGGACATGTTGGTCCGGATCGGTGATGTTGTATTGCATAAGGCCGGAGAAGACTCCGTGCTATTGGTTATTTTTCGGGTTTTCTACGCGGTAGATTGCAGCAGGGAGCCTTGGGGACTAACCCAAAGGTGCACCCGGAAAACTGGGCGGATACGAGATCTTGCCAACTTGGTGGCCTGAGAGCCAACTTGAACATAACGGGGTTATGTGACTTGTGTTAGAATGGGACTCGGTGGAAGTTTGACCCACGCAAATGGCTTAAATTGTCGTTGCGATGTGAGCACGGGTTAGATGGAACCGTACCCGCTCTATGTCGTTCGGGCTAGAGAGACCTAAGGTTACGTGGCACTCGCCGTTGGCATAGATGTGAGTCTTCGGCGGTCTATGGCTTTAATTGACGTGACCAATGCCAGGAAGACAAATTGCTCATAAGTTTGGCCGTCAGTTGGCGGTGGTGAGTCCGGAATGTTGATGGCTTAAATTGACGTGACATCGACCGGTTCACCGAGAATGTGCCCTGAGTGCACGGGGCGTGTGGCCGTGCGAGCCAACGTCTGTGATGAAATGGCTATGGTTATATACATTGCTCGCTTATGCTAATGAAATGCAGGGAAGGAGCATCGCCGCCCCGAGTTGGGGGCGGGATCGTTATAATTTGGTCAGCAATGCTGACCGTTGCCTTGTTTTGCCACCGTGCGGTGGTTTGTTTCTTGCAGGTGCAGCTGGACCAAGCGGTCAATAGCGGGCTAAAGCCCTTTTTGCGAAGCTGGCCCTCGAAGGCCCAAGTAGAAGTGTTTACTGCTTTGTTCATGTATGACCGGCCTGCGTGCCGTGGTTTGTAAATCATGTAATTTTCAAGTGAAACACTTTGTAAGGCCTTAAGGCCGGTTTTGGGTATTTTTGTATAACATTCCTTTTGGTATTAGTGGACATTCATGCTCCTATGCTGGGTTCTTGTTTACAACTCTTATAAATTGCTTCCGCTAGAATGCTCTGTGTAGGACGTTGAGATTGGTTGGATGGTTTCCATAAGTAACCACCCGGTCTGTCTATGGTATAAGGCGTCGGGCCCCGGCCGGACCTACTGCTATATGCTATGCGACGGATAGGGGGTGTTACACAAAGTACTATAATGTCAAGCACAGGAACGTGGAGTTCGTTGTGGGCGATTATGTATACTTAAAGATCAAGCCGTTCAAGGGTGTCTCGCAGGTGCAGCGATTGAAAAAGCTAAGCCCGAGGTACCTTGGACCGTTTGAGGTTCTGGAGCGAGTTGGTGAAGCGGCCTATCGGTTGAAGCTTTCAGTGGAGCTTAGTGGTTTACATGATGTATTCCACATTTCGGTGCTTCGGAAGGCGGTGCAAGAGCCTACGCAAGTGATCGCGGTGGATCAAGTGCCGGTGGATAGTGGGCTAACAACAAAGGTCAAGCCAGTGCGGATTGAGGACTCGGAGGTCAAGCGGCTACGCAATAAAGAGATCAGGATGGTCAAGGTCCGTTGGGACAATTTCGGGCGTGAGGAGCTCTCTTGGGAGCGAGAGCAGACTATGCTTGACGAGTATCCGGAGTTGTTCCGCTCACGTACAAATTTTGGTTTTGTACATGTCTTTCCGTTATGTAATTTCGTGGGCGAAATTCTTTTAAGAGGGGGAGAGTTGTAACGCCCCGAAACTCAAAGGAGCGAAGGGGGACGTTTTGGGCCAGTTTGGGTTCTGGCTGCAGGCACACGGCCTGGGACACGGGCGTGTCCCAGGTCGTGTCAAGCCTGTGTCGACATTGAGACGGGGTGTCAACACTTTGGTCTCGACATTGTGTCGAGACTGGGCACACGGCCTACGACACGGGCGTGTCGCAGGGCGTGTCGACCCATGTCGACACTTAGCCGCGAAGTCGACACTCTGCGTTCGACGAAGTGTCGAGACTGGGCACACGGCCTGCGACACGGGCGTGTCGCAGGGCGTGTCGACCCGTGTCGACGACCGTCCCGGGGAGTCGACGAGATTCGCTCGACGATGCGTCGAGAGTGGGCACACGGCCTGCAACACGGGCGTGTCGCAGGGCGTGTCGACCCGTGTCGACCATCGTCCCGGGGAGTCGACGAGATTCGCTCGACGATTCGTCGAGACAAGGCACACGGCCTAGGACACGGGCGTGTCCAAGGCCGTGTCTTCAGGTCGACGATCTTCGCTCGACGAAATGTCGAGACCGTGTACACGGCCTGGAGTCCAGGCGTGTTGAGGTGACACGGGTAAGGACACGGGCGTGTCCTAGAACCCGTGCAGTGCTCGGGTTGATTTTGGGGAAAAATCATGGGGTACACGGCCGGCCACACGGCCGTGTCAGGTGGAACACGGGCTTGTCAGCTCGAACACGGGCGTGTTCGATACCCATGTGAGGTTCCAGGTGATTCGATTTTGACGGCGAATGCGGCACACGGCCCTGGACACGGGCGTGTTCCAGGCCGTGTTCGGTCCAGATTGGGCATTTCAGCCCCGAATCGAAGCCGTTCATTTTTTTAACTGAAGATCCAACGGCTGGTGGTTGTTCCTGAAGGGATATACCCGTGAATGGACTTGGAAAACCCTTACTTTTCATAACTTCTCATCTTTCTAAAACCTTAGAGAGAGAGGAGAGCCAAGGGAGGAAGAAGGAGCTAGATCCCGCCATTGGAGGAGCTTCGGAGCTCCGAATCGCGAGCCAACTCCGGATCCACGGAGGCAACGCTAGTGCGGTGGTTTTCATCCGATTACTTTTCCATGGCGCCAAAGAGGAACGCAAGGGTAACGATCCTCATCTTGAGCATGAGTAGCTCTCTTTCTTTGCATAGGAAGCCCGCTCTCGCGAGTTTGCGGAGAGTTGGAGGCGTTCCTTCGGGTAGATATGTGAAGTCCCCGTTGTTTAGAGTTCGTAAGCGAGAACGGACATAGGCATGATGTGTGAAGCCTACCCGGACATGTTGGTCTGGATCGGTGATGTTGCATTGCATAATGTCGGAGAAGACTCTGTGCTATTGGTTGTTTTTCGGGTTTTCTACGCGGTAGATTGCAGCAGGGAACCTTGCGGACTAACCCAAAGGTGCACCCGAAAAACTGGGCGGATACGAGATCTTGCCAACTTGGTGGCCTGAGAGCCAGGCTTGAACATAATCAGATTATGTGAAATGTGATGGAAATGGGACTCGGGAGAAGTTTGACCTGCGCATATGGTTTAAATTACCGTTGCGGGCGCATATGGTTTAAATTACTGTTGCGTTGTGAGCACGGGTTAGATGGAACCGTACCCGTTCTATGTCGTTCGGATTAGAGCCGTTGGCATAGATGAAAGTCTTCGGCGTTCTATGGTTTTAATTACCGTGACCCATGTCGGGAAGACAAACTGCTCATTGTTTGGCCGTCCAAAGGGGATGGCGGTGAGTCGGCAGACTTAGACTGCGTTCACCGAGAATGTGCCCTGAGTGCACGGGGTGTGTGGCCGTTGAGCCTCCGCCTGTGATGAAATGACTATATATATTGCTCGCTTATGCTAATGAAATGCAGGGAAGGAGCATCGCCGCCCCGAGTTGGGGGCGGGATCGTTATAATTTGGTCAGCATTGCTGACCGTTGCCTTGTTTTGCCACCGTGCGGTGGTTTGTTGCTTGCAGGTGCTGCTGGACCAAGCGGTCAATAGCGGGCTAAAGCCCGAATGCGAAGCCGGCCCTTGAAGGCCTAAGTTGGAAGTGTTTACTGTCTTATTCATGTATGACCGGCCTGCGTGTCGTGGTTTGTAAAACATGTAATTGGAAGTGAAACATTTTGTAAGGCCTTAAGGCCTATTTTGGGTATTTTGTATAACATTCCTATTTCGTATTAGTGGACATTCGTGCTTTAATGATGGGTTCTTTGTTACAACTTTTATAAACTGCTTCCGCTAGAATGCTCTGTGTAGGACGTTGAGATTGGTTGGATGGTTTCCATAAGTAACCACCCGGTCTGTCTGTGGCATACGACGTCGGGCCCCAGCCGGACCTACTGCTATATGCTATGTGACGGATAGGGGGTGTTACAACACGCCCGTGTCTCTACCCATGTCACACCTTTCATTGATCTCGACACACTTCGTCGAGTTCAACTTGACGCACACACATACGGGTAAGGACACGCCCGTGTCTCTACCCAAGTCACACATTTTTTCGATCTCGACACATTTCGTCAATCTCGACACGCTTCGTCGAGTTCAACTCGACACACACATGGGTAGGGACACGCTCGTGTCTCTACCCTTGTCATTTCACACGGGTAGTGACCTGCCCGTGTCACTACACGTGTCCTTCTCTAGACATACTCGAGTCATCGACTCGAGAGCTGGCTTCTCCCACACGGTTAGGGACACGCCAGTGTCTCTACCCGTATCCTATGTTCGACTGATTTCTCCTCCTATTTACAAGTGCAGCCCAGTTACCAGCACACCCCTGAACCCAAGTCAGCTATCCTGACTCAGAAACGCGCACGATGGGCCTAGTGCGAATCGGGACGTTACAATTCCTATAAACAAAATAAAAGATTTTGTCCCCGAAATTAGGCTATGGGCTGTGGGGGTGAAAGCATAACATAACATAAAGTATGCTTTTAAACAAAATTACCTGGAGCAAACAACTCCGGGTAGCGTTTTTGCATCAAGTCCACCGGCTCCCATGTATACTCCTCCTTCCCATGATTAGACCATAGCACCTTTACCAAAGGAACACTTTTGCGGCGCAATATTCTTGTCTCGTTGTCTACAATCTACACCGGCTCCAGTCGTACAGACCTATCGGTCGCCACTGCACCATCAGTAGTGGGGATATATTGATCGGGCTGCAACAACGCCTTTTGAAGTGACGACATATGGAACACGTCGTGGAGATTCTCTAGCTCTGGCGGTAACTCCAACCTATAGTCCAACGAGCCAATCCTTTCCAATACAGTGTATGGCCCAACGTACCTTGGGCTGAGCTTTTTCACACCACGCACCCGTGACACTCCATGCATCGGCCGAATCTTCAGAAATGCTTTATCACCCACTTGAAATTCAACCATCCGGTGCTTTGCATTGTAATTCTTCACCTGCCGACTTTGAGCCTCCAACATGCGATCCCGTATCAGTCTAACCACCACATCCGTATCATCAATATAATCAATTCCCAAAGCCTTTGGGTCTTCATCTTGCACCCAAGACAAGGGGGTTCTGCACCTTCTTCCGTAAAGGGCTTCATGGGGCGCCATGCCGATGCTAGCTTGATGACTGTTATTGTAGGAGAATTCTACCAGTGGTAGGAGCCTTTCCCACGGCTCTCCTCTATCCAACACACATAATCTCAACAAATCTTTCAGTGTTCTGATGGTCCTCTCAGACTTCCCGTCCGTCTGAGGATGAAATGCGGTGCTGAAGGTAAGGCGCGAACCCAAATACGCCTGCACCGCCTTCCACTGCCTTGAGGTGAAACGACCATCCCGGTCAGAAATGATTGTCTTAGGCACGCCATGATACCGTACAAACTGCTCCACAAAGAGGCATACCAAGACATCCACGTGAGCCTCTTTCTTCATGGGGATAAACCGGGCTACTTTCGTCAGTCGATCAACGATCACCCACACCGAATCATTCCCTGAGCGTGAGCGAGGTAACCCATGGACAAAGTCCATGGAGATATCCTCAAACTTCCACTCGGGGATGGGCAATGATTGTAACAAAACACCGGGACTCTTGCATTCCGCCTTCACCCTTTGACAAGCTTCGCAATGTGTAACAAAATATCAGACATCTTTCTTCATTCCCGGCCAACACATGGTCTTCCGTAGGCCGGCGTACATCTTGGCAATACCCGGGTGTACTGAATACTGAGAGCAATGTGCCTCTCTCAAGATATCCTCCCAGATTTTACCGCCCTTGGGAATGTAAAGTCGACCGCGGAAATAAACGAGGCCGTCTTTTAGTGTATACTCATCAGTAGTCCCATCCTCGATTGACTTGATTGTCGGGGCCAGAGCCGCATCCTTTCCTTGCTCCGCCCAAATTCGGTCCCGGATATTACAAACTATGCTCATGGTTGCCAAGTACTCTGTATACTCTGCTGAAGGAGCCTTATATACCAAAGTAATATCCATCTCTTCAATCATCCGAGCCAACTCTATACTCATCAACCGAGACTCTGGGCTCGAGTTTGGTACCTCTCTGCTCAATGCATCGGCCACCGAGTTCGCCTTTCCGGGATGATAGTTCAAAGTGAACTCATAATCGCACAGAAACTCTAACCATTGTCGTTGTCTCAGGTTCAATTCCTTCTGTGTATGAACGTACTTTAAGTTTTTATGGTCTGAGAAAATCTCGCAGTGGACGCCATATAGATAGTGCCTCCAAACCTTCAAGTCGAACACCACTGCTCCCAGTTCCAAATCATTTACCGGGGAATTAATTTCTTGCTTCTTCAGCTATCTTGAAGCATAAGCAATCACGTGTCCGTGTTGCATCAACACTGCTCCCATTCCTTGATAAGATGCGTCAGTGTAAACTTGAAATCCCTCCTTTCCAGACGGAAGGGCTAAGATGGGGGCGGAGGAAAGTCTCTCCTTCAACTCTTGGAACGCCACTTTACATTGGGGTGTCCACTCATATGGCACACCTTTCTTTGTCAAGGAAGTAAGAGGGAGGGCAATCTTTGAGAACCCTTTTACAAACTTGTGGTAATACCCGACAAGTCCAAGGAATCTCCTCACATCGGCCGCCGACTTCAAGGGCGACCACTCCTTCACGGCACGCA
Organism: Platanthera guangdongensis; assembly: GCA_039583875.1. Classification (NCBI taxonomy): domain Eukaryota; kingdom Viridiplantae; phylum Streptophyta; class Magnoliopsida; order Asparagales; family Orchidaceae; genus Platanthera; species Platanthera guangdongensis. The sequence continues at coordinate 34,554,874 of CM077154.1, forward strand.
CCTTGGCCGGATCCACCGCTAGTCCTGCTCCACTGATCACATGCCCCAAGAAAGCAACCTCTTTAAGCCAGAATTCGCACTTGCTAAACTTGGCGAACAAAGCATGCTCTTTTAATTTCTTTAATACCAAGGTCAAGTGCTCAATATGCTCCTCCTCCGTCTTTGAGTAGACCAGGATGTCGTCGATGAAAACAATGACAAAGATATCCAAGTAAGGTTCAAACACCTTATTCATCAGACTCATGAAGGCCAAAGGGGCATTTGTGAGCCCAAACGGCATTACAGTGAACTCGTATAGTCCATATCTTGAACTAAAGGTCATTTTCTGGATGTCCTCCTCTTGTATCCTCAACTGATAATATCCCGAGTGCAAATCCAACTTAGAAAAATAATGTGCTCCCACCAGTTGATCAAACAACTTGTCGATCCGGGGTAGCGGATAGGTGTTCCGCACCGTCAGACGATTGAGTTCCCGATAGTCTATGCATAGTCGCAAGGTTCTGTCCTTCTTCTTGACAAATAATACAGGGGCTCCACAGGGTGACGAGCTGGGGCAAACAAACCCTGACTCCACCTGTTGAAACTGATTCCTCGATCTCTCGTGGAGTTCGCCCTTAGGGAAGGGGTGGTCTCGCACCTACTTCGATCCTGCAAGCAAAACAACAAAGAAGACGAGGTGACACAGACCCAAGGGCTCGGCGGGGGAGGTCCCACCACAAACCTGGAAGATCTCAGAGCGCTTCCCCTTCTTAGCCAGAAGCCGAGCTAAGGTACCCTCAGAAAGCACTTGAAGATTGGAGCAGGAGAGCACATGGAAGAACCTGCTTTCTGGGGTACCCCTTGGGTCCTATTTATAGTTTTTAAAATCTGGACTGCCAATAACCAAAAGAACTGACCTGAAATTACCAGAAAGCCCTTGCTTGGGTCTGCCAACAGCCAAACTCCGCTATTTTGAAGGGCTATGGGCAGACCAGCGGGGGCAAAACAGTAAAACGTACCTCATACATCCAGGCGAGCTGGGGACTTTGACCACCTCGGCATGTTCTGCTCGCCTACTGCTGCCGAGCTCCACTGCGAGGACACGAGTTGTGTCTCGCTCGGCATATGCCGAACTCGGGGTCGCCGATCGTTGATCTCTGGTCGACGGATGCCGAGCTCGGGCTCACCCCCTTTAATGTCGAGCTCGCCTATTATTCTCAGCCCGATCTGCCTAGACCCTGGTGACCTTGCTCGCCGGACACGGGGTTGTACACAATCCCCGCTCTTTTCGAGCTTGTCAAAGCTCGGAAAGAAACATCCAACCCCAAGTGTGCGGCGAGCGCTGGTTGGCGAGTTGGAGGGAATCTTCTGGTGGGGGCCACCTGCGGCTATATATATGTGCACCTGCCCACCTGCCTGACTCTTGTCATTCCCTCTACTGCCCTGCCAAGATGCCTCTTCCTAAGGAGATCCAAGAGCGCATAGACCGAGCCTGCCAGGCCTCCGCAGCTCGCGTTGCCGCTCTGACGGTGGTCCCCGCGAAAGCTCCCCAAACCGATTCTGCCAAGCCCAGTTCCAAGAAGTCAAAGCCATTCCCTGAGGCGTCTGAGCCCATTTTCAATGACCTGAGGTCCACCCTGGCTCGCGAGACCGGCTCTTCCACCCGAACTATTCTTGAGAAGGACAAAGAGGTTGTCGTAGTTGGCGATGACCTGGACGGTTAACTAGATGGTGAGGGCGTCGCGCCGCGAGAGCCTACACCGCGAGGCGAGACCACGCTCGCCAACTCGTGATTCTTGGCACCGGACAACCATCTCCGGGACCCGCCTGTTCTCTTTGTGATCCTGCCTGTAAGCTTGCAGAAGCCGAATTCGCCGGTGGGCTGCCCCCCTCACCAAACCGACATGGCCGCGGGGGCTGGTCTGGGGACCATTCCCACCCCGGGATTCGAGCTCATCTCGCCGGGGGCTCGCGGCCCAGGTCGCGGGAAGGATCTGAGGTTAATCCCTCCTCACACCTCTCTTGAGCTGCCGAGCTCGTCTGGTCAGTCCTGCTTGACTCCTTGTTTCATGAGTTTTTTCTGCCTCTTTTTGCTAACACCTGTCTTCACAGCTCTTCCCAGTCAATCGGCTGCCGAGGAATCCTCGCGGGCAGCCTACTATTCTCCCCTCCCTTCCCCGAGCTCGCTGGACTCTTACCTGGGTCCTGAGGTTGATCAAGGCGAGTTGACGAGGAGGGAGGTCAAGCTCCTCAAAAAGCTGGTGTGTGGGCTGCGCGAGGTGCAGGGGGTCAACGAGACGCTGCAGCGCGACTACGCGTGTCTTGCTGACGAGGTGCGTCGTGGCCAAGCTGCCGAGCTGATGTCCCCCTACCGGCTCCTGGACGAGATAGATGACGGTCTCTCGGTTGCACAGAGGAATTCCGGAAGGATCCGCGAGCTGCTCCGCGCGCGGCAGCCTGGGGGGCGGGGGTCGCGAGGCCGGGGTAGGTAAGTGAGCGGCTCCTTTGCCGAGCCGACCTGCACTCGCATCCCGGTGCCCTCCCTGCTTGCGCGCCCTGCTTTTTAAATCCTGAACTTTATTTCTGTAATAAATAACTCTTAGAATATTCTTGATCATGTTACTTAAATAAAATGCTGCAATGTTCGACTTAGCCTTGGTGGGGATGCGCCGGAAGTCGGCGAGCCGGGGCGGCGAGCTGGGGTGGCGATCTAGGGCGGCGAGCTGTGTTGATTGGATAGCCTGCCCCAAATTTCTTTTCCTATAAATAGCCCCCCCCCCCCCCCACCTGCCCCGTACTGTGCATTTATTGCTTTTTCCCTTCTCCCTGCGCTTTTTTGTTTCCTGCTCGCGCTCTACCTCTGCCTCTGCGAACATGGGCAATGCGATTCCAGATGTCGACGGCCGCTCCAAGTGCGCTCAGCACTTCACGGACTATTACTTCTTCGAGGGGCACACTAGCGAGGAGGAGCTCGCTGAGTTTGTGGCGGAGCGCGTGTCGCCGGGCTTTGAGGCTCGCAGGCCGAAACAGGGGGAGGCCATCAATACCTTTTTATGAGGACGAGCTCACCTTCCCCCTTTCACATTTCGAGGTGGGGTTACACCTCCCCCTGTGGCCGGAGATCCGGCAAATCTTAAAATATTACGGAGTCGTGCCAGCGTAGCTGAATTCCAACGCCATCGCGATGATGGTGGCGTTCGCGAGTTACCTCCGGCGGGAGAGGATCGAGTTCAACCTGACGGTGTTCAGGAAGCTCTTATCCTACAAGGCGACGCCGGACGGGGTCGCCTACTTCGGCGGCTTGCTAATCAAAGTTCGCGAGATCGCGAACAAGCACCACACCTGGATGACCAAGATCGCCTTCATCAACGGCGATCTGGGCAACATCCCTACTCGCCTCAGCAGAAGGGCGAGGAGGTCTACCTCCCGCCAGCCGTGTCCGGCAACGGCGCCGAACTCCACAAATACTTCCTCCATAAATATTTCGAGGTCGCCTTCCTGCGGAGGGGCCTCGACGCCCCCCCCCCCCCTGTTCTGCCGGGCGAAGGTAAGCTTCCCTCCTCATCTTGTCGAGTTCGCCTGCCCGCCGAACTCGCCATATCATTGCTAAATTCCTAACTTTTTCGGAGTGTTTTCCTACAGGGGAGCGAATAATCCCTGTGAACCCACCGTTCGCAGATCCAGGGCTCCATACCGACCCTCTTGCTCATGAGAAGGCGGCGGCGGCGGCCTGCCGAGATGAGGCGGCCCTCTCGCAACCCTCTTCCAGCAAGAGACGACCTGAGGACGCGGGATCGAACACGCCATTCGGCCATCGACAAATGAAGAGGATGCGGAGAGCCCTGCTGGCTCTGCGGGGGCAACAACAACAACAGCCCAGCCCCAAGTACATCAACTCGTCGGAGACCCCTCCCGACGCGTCGCCGGAGAGCCCACTGAAGGAGATAACCAGCAAGGGGCGGAAAGGTGGCGAGGGCCCCTCTTCCACGGCGGCGATCTCCCCTCCTCCATCGGCGAAGAGGGCTGCCCGCGAGCGTGCGCCGCCGAAGCAACACCCCCTCTTCAACTTCGGCGCGCGTTGGAAGGACTCGGCGGCGAGCCCATGCTGCAGTGGGACGAGCTCGCTCATCGAGTCTCCGTCTCCACTCTGCACCCCTCCTGGCACGACCGCGAGCCTGCCACCGGTCATGCCTACGCCCTCGGCTTCAGCCTATATGGCCGGGAGGATGCCGAGGCCTACAAAAGGATGACCCTCCGGCAGCTCGGCCATGAGGGCCTGCAGTCCCACCTGCGGACCCTGGAGCTGCATCACATGCTGGCACGCCATAGCTTTGCCCTCAGCCACCAACTCGAAAAGGCTGAGCAGGCTCGCGACCTTGCCAAGGATAAGGTCACCGATCAGGCAAGGCAGCTCAGCATAGCGGAGGGTCTACTCGCCCAAGCCGTCGGCGGGCTGGTAAGTGTCACGCGCTGTTCTTCTTTTTTACTCAGGATATTTTGTGTTGCTGCTAAATGGACTCTTTACCAGGATGCCAAGGCCGCAGGGGATCTTCAGGCTCGCAACGCCGAGCTAGGGGAGGAGGTCAGCCAGCTGCGTGCACTCCTGGCCGCGGATGCCAAGGTTACGGGGGAGCTCCAGGCTCGTAATGCTGAGCAGGGGGGAGATCGGCTAGCTGCGCGCACGCCTTGCCGAGCTGGAGGGCGCGAACACGAAGCAGAAGGTGGAGAATCAGCACCTCCTCAGCGAGGTCCATCACCAGGCAGAGATCTTCTTCCCGCCTCACGACATCGACCCCACCCTCCCCTACAAGAGCCCGCGGATCTTTGGCGAGGCCGACCTTGTCGAGAGATTGCGGATCAACTCCATCCAAGCCACCGAGTGCACCCTCCAGATGATGAAGGATTCTGGGGTGCTGGTGGAGGGGTGCGATGGGATCTCGGCTCGGGACCTGATGCCGAGCCTATTCCCGGCAACGCCGCCCAGCGAGAAGGAAGACAGCCTGGACGCGATGTTCGGGAAAAGCTTCCAGGATCCTTCGGGCGACGGCGAGGACCAGTCCGGCGGAGGGGGCGAGGCCCGAGGGTAGCCTGTATTTTTTTTTCTTTTTTTCCTTTTTTGTTCACTCGCCGAGGCGAGCCCCCCTGTAATTACTTTTTGTAAACAATTAATGAAAGTTTTTGATCATATACGTGCCACTTCCTTTTCTTCTCTTTACTCTGTTTGTTATGCTCTGAATATATGCGAGCGCTTCCCTACGCGACCTCGCCGAGACAGGTTCCGCGAGTAGAGTAGTTATGAGAGCGTGCCCGCGAGTGGATGCGTTATGAGAGCGCGCCCGCGAGTGGATGCGCTTCCCTTCGAGACCATAACTCGCACGCGAGCCATCCAGGTTGAGCCCGAAAAAAGGAAACTTTTCCAAGTCAAACGGGCAAAGGGGTGAGGTGCCCCGGCCTGGCTCGCCCTCCTTTGGCGAGGCCCGGGTCCGCGACCTACTTGCCAATGACGAGCCAGGATTGACGAGTCCATACTCGCTCATGCAGAGTCCTCCAGCCTGGCTTGCCTTCCTTTTTGATCATGTCGAGCTGGATTTGTCGAGCCCGAGCTCGCCTTGACAAAACCCTTTTCCCCTTGCTCCCTGGCACTGAGACTTCGATCCTTATCTGATGATTTCGAGGCCGACACCATCGAGTGACCTCCGGCCCAATCAGCTAGGTGAGCCTGACAGCGGGATCTGCTCGAGGCTAATGATGACACCTTGTGACTTCCGGCCCTGCCAGCTAGGTGAGAGTCTGGCAGCGGGATCTTCTCGGGGTCCAGACACATTCCATCGAGTGACATCCAGCCCTGTCAGCTAGGTGGGAGCCTGACAGCGGGATCTGCTCGAGGCTAAGGATGACACCGAGTGACTTCCGGCCCGGCTAGCTAGATGAAAGCCTGGCAGCGGGATCTTCTCGGGGTCCAAACACATTCCATCGAGTGACATCTAGCCCTGTCAGCTAGGTGGGAGCCTGACAGCGGGATCTGCTCGAGGCTAAGGATGACACCGAGTGACTTCCGACCCTGCCAGCTAGATGAGAGCCTGGCAGCGGGATCTTCTCGGGGTCCAAACACATTCCATCGAGTGACATCCGGCACTGTCAGCTAGGTGAGAGCCTGACAGCGGGATCTGCTCGAGGCTAAGGATGACACCGAGTGACTTCCGGCCCTGCCAGCTAGATGAGAGCCTGGCAGCGGGATCTTCTCGGGGTCCAAACACATTCCATCGAGTGACATCCGACCCTGTCAGCTAGGTGAGAGCCTGACAGCGGGATCTACTCGAGGCTAAGGATGACACCGAGTGACTTCCGGCCCTGCCAGCTAGGTGAGAGCCTGGCAGCGGGATCTTCTCGGGGTCCAAACACATTCCATCGAGTGACATCCGGCCCTGTCAGCTAGGTGAGAGCCTGACAGCGGGATCTGCTCGAGGCTAAGGATGACACCGAGTGACTTCCGACCCTGCCAGCTAGGTGAGAGCCTGGTAGCAGGATCTTCTCAGGGTCCAAACACATTCCATCGAGTGACATCCGGCTCTGTCACCTAGGTGAGAGCCTGCCAGCGGGATCTGCTCGAGGCTAAGGATGACACCGAGTGACTTCCGGCCCTGCCAGCTAGATGAGAGCCTGGCAGCGGGATCTTCTCGGGGTCCAAAATACACTACATTCCTCTATGCAAGCTAGCTATGATAATATTAGAGAGTTGAAGAAATTTATTATAATCAAAGTGTCGCTTACATGCTTCAGGGGAAAAATCGTTTTAGGTCGTCACCACTCCAGGTGAGACTCAGGGTCTCGCCCTCTACATTTTGGAGTCGATAGCCCCCTGACCTCAAGGCTTCCTTTACAATGAACGGTCCCTCCCAGCTGGGATTGAGCCTCCCTACGGATGCTGACCTCCCTGCTGCATCCACCTTCTTCAGCACCAAGTCCCCTGTAAGTCCACCTAGTGTCAGCTATGTGCACCTATGGGGGGGGAATAGGTGATGTGTGGTTCTTTTGCGGAATTTACGAGAGTACCTGCACAATAAAAATAAAAAGCACAGCACACAGAAAACACAGCAAATTTATAGTGGTTCCCCGACTTGGGTACATCCACTTTCCCCCTTCGACCTATCTCCCCAACAAGGGACGACTCGGTCACTTCTCCAACGGGATTGAAATCCAATCCCTTCACTAACGGAAGGAGCCCTTCCACACGTGAGAGTCAACACTCCCACAAAACGGGTTGCACCCAACCCTTACAACACGGAACAAAAGTTCCCTTACAACGAAATTAAATATAGAGTGGACACGTGATACAAACTTCTTTTGGAGACTACGGTGTTCCTCTTTGTTCGACGACGTGTTCTTGAAGTCGATGAAGAGTCTACAACCTTGGTCTCTCTTGGAGAGGATCTCCCGGAACCGGCGGCGGCAATCCGAGCGGCGGCTTGGTTCGGAGTCGGCGGCAACGAAGGTGCGCTGCTGCAGTGCTTTGAGATCCAAACTTCTTTGCGAAGCAAACTAGGTCTACCAACGGTCACTCTAGGATCGGTCGTCTCGATCGATTCGGACGGGGGAGTTTTTCCCGGTCAACAAATCGAGAGACAAGAGATCTCTGGATAGACACGTGAGACGCAAGCTTTGCTAAGCTTCTGTCGCCGGAGATCGGGAAGATGAACGATCAGCGGCGGCGACGTACTTGCCCGAGCGCGACGGCGGCGGAGGAGAGAAATCGCGATATTAGGGTTTCCGCTTGCTCGGCTTCTTTCTGTGTCCGTCTTCCGTTCAAAATACCCGAGTATAAATACTGTAGCTACCCCCAATAAGACCGTTTGTGGGACCCACAAAAGGAATCCCCAAATACCGGTCCAGATATTTAACAGCGGCAGAATCCGGTTCAGGAATTTCCAGAAAAACGCCAAGTCAAAATCGGTGAGAATCGAAAGTGATTCTCGCCGAGTCGCCGAGAATCAAAGGTGATTCTCGATGATTCGGCGAGAATCAAAGATGATTCTCGTCGAATTTGCCTTGGTTGCACGCACTGCTTTAAGCCAGGTCGAGACGGCGAGAATCAACTAGTGATTCTCGTCGATTCGACGAGAATCACTAGTGATTCTCGCCGAATCGGCGAGAATCACTAAGTGATTCTCGTCGATTCTTACTTAGACTCAGAGGTGCTTGCTTAGAAGTTGCTGGAACGTGTTCGGCGAGAATCAACCGCTGATTCTCGACGAATCGGCGAGAATCCCAAGTGATTCTCGCCGAATCGGCGAGAATCACTGGGTGATTCTCGTTGATTCTAACTTAGACGAATTTTCGTCTTTCCACCTATGAGATGCTCCTTGACCCATCCTTGCTCCTTGTCTGCTCCTGCATATTTACAGCCCTGTGCTTGAAAATAAGTGCACTCCAATAGAGAGAGTACACGTAGGCCAACACACTGATCTGCTCAACGAGGGATTACGTCGTGCAGACCCGTGTATATTGACCTACTGCACCCTGACATTGGTGTGCACTTAGCGTGGAAAAACTGCAAGCACAACTAGAAGGATTTTATCAAATACATAGTCTATTGACCTTAGCTTGTCCAGGGGCTTCTTCAAATCAGGTGCATTGTGGATACAATACCCAACAATCTCCCCCTATTTGAAGAAGCCTAAACCCTACAAGCTAAGGTGAATAGAGCAGATGAGAATGAAAACCATAAACTAAAAAGAGAGTTGAATGAGTTATCCATTACCAATATCAATTTCTTGGGAGCGAGCGTGGAGCCACCTTAGCCTTAGCCGAGAGGGTAATCTCCCCCTTTTCGGCTTCTACAAATCGGGGTTTGTAGCGTTTGACCCTTTGCTCCCCCTCAGTTCTTGCACGGGCCTGGAGCCTCTGTAGTCTTCATTCGTCATAATTGAGCATCCCCAATTCAGTCTTGAAAATATTGAACTTGGCCTCGTCTAGGGGCTTTGTGAATATATCAGCAATCTGCTTGTCCGTGGGGACATAACAGAGAGAGATATCCTTGTTCTCCACGTGCTCCTGAATGAAGTGGTAGCATACTTCAATATGCTTCGTTCTGCTGTGCGACACCGGATTGTTGGCAATGGCAATTGCACTGGAGGAGTCGCAGTACATGGGTACTTCCTTGAACTGAAGGTCGTAGTCGGCTAACTGGTTTCTGATCCATAGAAGTTGTGCGCAACAGCTTCCGGCAGAGATATACTCTGACTCTGCTGTGGAGGTTGCAACACAATTTTGTTTCTTGCTGTTCCATGAGATAAGCCTCCTGCCGAGGAATTGACACGTCCCAGAGGTGCTTTTCCTGTCATCCCTGCTCCCTGCAAAATCAGCATCTGAAAATCCTATCAGCTCGACGTCATTGTTTCTCGGGTACCACAAGCCAAGATTAGGAGTACCTTTAAGGTATCTCAGAATTTGCTTTGCGGCGACATAGTGAGATTCCTTAGTGTTCACCTGATATCGGGCACAGACACATGTGGAGAACATAATATCCGGTCGACTGGCAGTAAGGTAGAGCAGGGATCCAATGATGCTCCTGTATTTGGTTTCATCGAAAGGTTTACCTTTCTCATCCTTATCCAGAGATATGGTGGATCCAATTGGAGTCCTCATAGAGGTTGCACTCTCCATACCGAATTTCTTAAGGAGTTCATTTGTGAACTTCGTCTGAGAGATGAAGATTCCATCCTCAGACTGTTTCACCTGAAGTCCTAAGAAATACTTGAGCTCTCCCATACTGCTCATTTCAAACTTTCCTTGCATAAGTTTAGAAAACTTTTTGCAAAGATTGTTATCCGTTGAGCCGAATATTATGTCATCGACATAGATTTGCACCAGCAAAATCTTGCCTTTGACTTCCCTGAGAAACAATGTTTTATCTATTTTACCTCTGGAGAACTTGTTCTCAAGAAGAAAACTAGATAAAGTCTCATACCAAGCTCGTGGAGCTTGTTTCAACCCATATAAGGCCTTATTAAGAAAATAAAAATGATTGGGATAAGTAGGATCGACAAAACCTGGGGGTTGAGCGACGTATACTTCCTCTTTCAGGTCTCCGTTCAGGAATGCCGATTTCACATCCATTTGATAGACTGTGAATCCTTTGTGTGAAGCATACGCCAGGAACAACCTGATTGCCTCGAGCCTTGCTACTGGTGTGAAGGTCTGGTCGAAGTCAATCCCTTCCTCCTGTCTGTAACCTTGAGCCACCAGCCTGGCCTTGTTCTTTACGATGACACCATGTTCATCCAGCTTGTTTCTGAAGATCCACTTTGTGCCAATCACATTCTGCTTGTATGGTCTGGGAACCAGAGTCCAAACCTTGCACCGCTCGAATTGATGTAGTTCCTCTTGCATGGCCTGAATCCATGTCGCATCCTTGTTCGCCTCGTCGAACTTCTTTGGCTCAACCTGTGACAGGAAGCTAAGATGCAATACCTCGTTAATTGTACCTCTTCGAGTTCTGACCCTGACACGAGGATCCCCGATGATCTGATCTCTAGGATGATCCCTCACGTGCCGGAGCTCTAGTAGTCGGGCGTCAGGAGCTTCAACTACTTCTTGGGCTTCTCTTTCCTCTAAGAGATTTGTTCTATCTTGATCTTCAACACTTTCAGATGACGTGGAGGTGGAGACTTTGACGTACTTAGGAGCGTCAACTTTAGCGGTCTCATCCAGACTCAGCTGTTCCAGTCGTGCACCTGCATCTTCAAGAATACTACTGGAAGAGTTGCTGTTAAGCAAACTTCCTTCATCAAATACAACATTTATTGATTCTTCTACCACTAGGGTTTTCTTATTGAAGACCCTATATGCCCGACTGTGGGCACTATAGCCCATGAATATGCCTTCGAAGCATTTTTCACCGAACTTAGTACGCGGGTACTTCCCATTATTCAGTACATAGCAGCGGCAACCAAAAATCCTTAAGTAGGACATTGTTGGTTTCCTGCCTTTCAGTAGCTCGTAGGGCGTCTTACGATGATGCTTGTTGATCAATGCTCGGTTTTGTACATGACATGCCGTATTGACACCCTCTGCCCAGAAGTATTCCGGGAGAGAAGCATCTTTCAACATTGTCGTGCAGGCTTCAATGAGAGTTCTATTTCTTCTCTCCGCAACTCCATTTTGCTGAGGAGTGCGCGGGGAGGAAAACTCATGAAAGATACCTTGTTCTTCACAAAATTCTGTCATTGCACCAGATTCGAATTCTGTTCCATGGTCACTTCTGATTTTGACCACGGAGCAGTTAAATTCGTTCTGAACCTGCTTGACAAAATTAGTGAAGATGTCAAACGTATCTGACTTTCGTTTCAAAAAGAACACCCATGTAAACCGAGAATGATCATCAACTATCACTAGCGTATACGACTTGCCTCCCAAGCTATGAACTTGCATTGGACCAAACAAGTCCATATGCAAAAGGTAAAGACATCGGGAAGAGTCTTTGTCAGCGATGCTCTTAAAGGTAGCCCGAGTCTGTTTGCCCATCTGGCATGCAGGACATGTGCTATCTTTGATGCACTTGATACTGGGAGCATCCCTTACCAGGTCCTTAGAAAATAGCATATTAATTGTCTTGAAATTAATATGTGCCAATCTCTTGTGCCATTGTTCACAAAGAGATGCACAGCCTGTTGCCACAAGGCATACGGGGGTAGATGAATCTAAACTGAGAAAATCTAAACAAAAGATATTTCTGCTCCTAATGCCTGATAATACCGTTTCAGAAGAGGTACGTGAAATTATCAGACATTTATCCTTGCAGAACTTAACGTCATAACCTTTATCACATAACTGACTTACACTGATCAGGTTATGGTTTAACCCTTCAACATAAGCCACGTCGGTGATAGAGATTATACCGTTGGAAATCATACCATAACCTCTGGTGACTCCTCGATCTGACCCTCCAAAGATGACGTTGGGTCCATTCTTGACTGGAGTGTAATCACGCAGCAGGCTTCTTGTCCCGGTCATATGCCGGGAGCATCCACTGTCCAAATACCAGATCGGCGTTTTGGTGGCCTTTGGACATTCCTGCAAAACAAAATTAATTTGCCTTAGGAACCCAATCGAACTTGGGTCCTAGATTCCTGGTTAGCACACTCCCCCTCGGTTGGTTAACCCTATGAGTGGTCAGTCTCGCATTGCTAACACGGGGAGTCTCGTAGTTCCTTGGATTAAACCAACAATCCACGGCAAAGTGACCGACTTTGCCACAGCACCAACAGTCAAATCTGTTGTACCTCTTCCTAGGCTCCTGCCTTACCCTGGGAACGGTCGGTACTGCTGGGGCCTTGGATCTGGAGGTGGAGGCCTCATGGTGACAACAGTCGCATGACTTTGTCACCTTCTGTATAACAGGCTTGGCTTTTGGTGCCTGCTTTCCATTATGGCCGCAAGAGAACGGATCATAATTTCCTATGTGGATTTCCTCATAAGGTGCCTTGAAGGCACTCTCATCGAAGTTCCGGGGAAAGTTCCAATCATCATACCGGCTCTTTGGCTTTGCAACCGAGGGCCGGAAATGATGCCCAAAAGTTGACTCAAAGTCGTGTTGGTTGCAAGGAAAGCCAGGCTTTCTGAACGCAACAGGACTAAGAGGAGCCTTACCCTTTTCATCAGCAGAGGCCTTCTTGGCGGCCTTATTTTTCCTCTGGTTCTTGTTTCTCCTAGATGAAGAACCAGGTACCCCTATATGCCCCAAGCCAGCTCCTTTGGCCTGAGCAGAGAAGGTATCAACGACTGGAAGAACTGTTTTTGGCATGGAGAAGCTCTTGACGATCTTCCTTTCTGCCGCAAGTAGTTCTTCCAACTTGTCGACTTCCTCCTGCTTTAGATCAAGGAGCTTCAAAGACTCTGAATGCTTGGAAGTCAGGTCAAGGTGTTCCTGTCGGAGAGAAATCAAGCTAGTGACCTCTTCCCTTAGGGATACACATTCACCCTTAAGGAATTTTACTTCCTTCTTCTCAGCCTTCAGTCTCTTTCGGCACTCATCGAAAGTGTTGAGCAGAAGCTCATACTTCTCGAGGAGTTCAGCTTCACGGGCTGAAGGGCCATCCTCAGGTTCATCATCCTGAGACTCAGGATCAGAGTCGGAGTCGGAGAGAGGGGTGTGAGCTTTTACCTTCCCAGTAAATGGGGGGCATTCTCCTTCTGAGTCCGAGCGACCCACCACCCCGAAGTAGGCTTCCTCATCATCACTGGAGTCTGAGGAATCAGACTCACTTAGTGTCTTTAGTCTTCTTGCGATGTAGCTCCGCTCCTTCTTCTTATCTCTGGAGGATTTGAGCTCCTCTCCTTTCCCTTTTTCTCTTTTGCTTTGATGGCAGTCGGCCACGACGTGACCTGGCTTATTGCAACCAAAGCAAATAATATCAGAAGAACGATGTTTGTTAGGTTTAGATGCATACCTGTCAGAAGAATAATTTTTCTTTTGATGCCTGGAGGAGGAGCTGTCTTTCTTTCTTTGATTCCTCATCTTGAGGAACTTCTTGAACTCTCGGGTGATGAGGGAGAAATCCTCCTCCGACAGTTCTGAGACGGAGGAGCATGGTTCAGAGTCCTCCTCCTCTTCCTTACTCCTCGCACGGTATGACATCGCACCCTTGCCCTTTCTGGAGTAACTGGCTTTTAGGGCCACAGTCTTTTCTTTTGCAGCAGCCTTCTCTGCTTCTTCCTCTGCCTTCCTGGTGTTCAGCTGAAGTTCATAGGACATCAGCTTCCCAAACAGGATTTGTGGACCAGTTTCTCTTGTAAGTCCACCTAGTGTCAGCTATGTGCACCTATGGGGGGGGGGGAATGTTAAATTTTCTCAACGTGGTCAGCAAGATAGCCCAAACACCAAATTAATATCTTCGGAACTACCCAGTTCGCACGCTGAACCGCGGAAACCCAAGGACTAGAGGTTGCACCCAACAAAACAATGGAAGCACAAGAAGATCTTATTATGCATTCACTTCATTACAATCCGAGGCATACATAGCGAGACATGATTTCGCTAGTATTACAGCTGTAAACAGAAAGAACCAAAAACAAGCAGGGCGGACAGAACTCCAGTCCGCCGAGACCGCGAGGTCGCCGAGACCGCCGAGACCGCCCAAGCTATGCTGCAATCCGCCGAATACCACGGAGTCCGCCGAGACCGCGAGGTCGCGCGGACAGACCGTTATTCGCCTCCTGCTGAACCCGAACTGAGGAACTCCCCTACCCGCCTGAAGCCGGCGGACAGGTTATTGAAGCTGGGAAAGTTGAAACAGAACTGACAAGCCGCAGAGCGACCTCCTGCTGAGTCCGCAGAGACCGCACACTTCCAAGCACTGACCGAAGTCACAGCCAAACTCCTGGCTCCTTGAAGTTATCCGCGCGACCTGCACACAGCAAACCGTCAGCCTGAAACAATCCGCGCGGACTGAAAAACACAGACCGCAGCACTCGCCCAACCCAAATTACTGTTCACTCACGTTACTTCTAGTTACTGTAGATGTGCCAGGGGGGTCCTATTTATAGGCCAGGTGAGGAGTGTGGTCACCGCCCATGAGATAGCGACACCGCCCCAGCCCGCGCGAACACAAAACGACTGTCCGCTCAGTCCGCGAGGACTTAGCCAGTCACCAAGGGAAACCGCCAGGAGCAAGGCAACCAATGACGAACCCTCTCCAGTCCGCCCAAGCTAAGCGGACAAGGCACCAGCCCGCAAAGCTCCAACTGCTTCAGGACAGCACCTTCTTCAATGGCAGTCCGCACCAACCCGAGGCAGTCCGCAAGACTCACACCTCAATCCGCCACAAGTCCACGACCAAAGGCAAACAGCAACAGTCCGCCCGGTCACAGCGGACTTGGCGGATACGGCGGACACCATGAACTTGACACCAAGTGTGACCAAGTCCAAAACCATCAAGGGCCAGTGCGAGCATGGCGGACACAAAGTCCCGTCCGCCAAACACCCTAGCACAGACCGCAACCAGTCCGCGAGCTCCTCGCACTTGTCCAATGCAGTAGCTTCCTGCCGGACTCCAATCACAGTCCGCCAACCACGATCTCCACAGCAAACACCTGCTGTGCCACCAGAACTTGACAAGGCCTCAGCCAAGCTCTAGGCTCAGTCCGCAACAGCCAGAACCGCGGACACTCCAGTCCGCAAGCTATCCGCGAACTCGAACCAACCCGCCAACAGCGCAAGCTAGCACCCGCGGCCTCTGAGCAATGCATCAGTCCGCAAGCCTCTCTATCCGCAGATACCAGGCCGCACCAAACCGCGGACACCATGCAACAACCCGCTCAGAACACAGCCGGCTTCCACCAGACTTTTCACCAGGCCGCAACCTCAGTCCGCCCAGTCCGCCCAGTCCGCCAAAGCTGTCCGCACAGGCCGCGCGGCCTGTCCCGTCACCCACTTCCACTTCACAAATTTCAACACTCCCCCTTGAAGTGAGAAGTGGTGACCAAGCCCAGCAAGCTGCGCAAGCGTTCAAAGGGCCCCTTCGACAGCGGCTTCGTGAAGATGTCAGCAAGATTATCTTCACTCCGAACATGCCCGACCAGCAGAGACCCCTCCAACACCTTCTCCCTGATGAAGTGGTGATCAATCTCTATATGCTTGGTCCTGGCGTGACACACTGGATTGTTTACCAGTTTGAGAGCACTCTCATTGTCACCCCGGAGTAAAGTAGGCCCTTGCACTTCTTCATGAACATCCTCTATGAGTCTCCTCAACCAAACGGCTTCCCGAGCAGCCAAGGCCGAAGCCTTATACTCCGCCTCCGTGGTTGAAACCGACACCGAGTCCTGCTTCTTGCTACACCACGAGATGCTAGCTGAACCGCAAGTGAACACATAACCTGAAGTAGACCTTCGATCATCCGAATCACCGCCATAGTCAGCATCCGTGTACCCGAGCAATGCAAACTCCGCATCCCTTCCATAGAGGAGTCCCATCTCAGAAGTCACCTTGACATACTTCAGAATTCCCTTCGCCGCCACTAGATGAGATTGCCTTGGTTCAGCCATATACCGACTTACTCGGCCAACAGCATAAGCTATATCCGGCCTTGTAATCGTCAGATAGATCAAGCTCCCAACAAGAGCCCTGAACACCAAGGGATCATTAAGCACCCTTCCCTCATCTCGTCGAAGCTTTAGCCCAGGTTCCAGTGGAGTAGAGCACTTCTTCCCTTCGCCCATGCCAAACCGTTTCACAATACGATCAGCATACCCTTTCTGGCTAATGAGAATCCCGCACTCCTTCCTCTCCACTTCCAGACCAAGAAAGTGATGCAACTCTCCCAAGTCTTTCATCTCGAAGCGTATAGCAAGCTCTCCCCTGAGCCTTGCTACTTCCTCCTCCGAGTTCCCTGTGATGATCATATCATCCACATACAGCAGGACCAAGACTCTTAGCTCTCCCTTCTTCTTGACGAACAAGCTAGAATCCGAGTTAGAAGCCAGGTATCCACAGAACTGCAGGTACTCTGCAATCTTCCCATACCACGCTCGAGGAGCTTGCTTCAACCCATAGAGAGCCTTCCTGAGTTTGCAGACATAGTCCGGATGCTTCTCAGAGACGAAACCAAGCGGCTGATCCATGAAGATGTCCTTGTCAATCTCTCCGTAAAGAAAGGCATTCTTCACATCGAGTTGCCACAACCTCCATCCCTTGCTAGCAGCCAAGGCGATCACCACTCTTACAGACGTCATCTTCGCAACTGGACTGAATGTCTCCTCATAGTCTTCTCCATACTGCTGTGAGAATCCTCTAGCGACCAGGCGAGCCTTGAACCGATCAATGCTCCCATCAGCCTTCTTCTTCAACTTATACACCCACTTGCAAGTAACCGGAGTAATGCCATCAACCTTGGGCACAAGGTCCCAGGTTTCATTCTTCTTCAGAGCATCAATCTCTTCCTTCATGGCACCTTCCCACTCCTTCACTCCAGTGGCCTCGTTGAAGCTTGCAGGCTCTCGCTCATCCAGAGGACCTGCAAAGAAACAGGAGACAAAGCTCACTGCATTCCCATCACAGTACCGAGCCGGTGGCTTAACCATCCTCTTCGATCTCCGAAGACACGGCTCCTTGCTCACGGCTTCCGTTGCTTCTTCAGGCTCCACTCCTACCTGGGGCAAGCATTGAGCAGTGCTCCCCCTGCTTCCTGAGCCAGAAGGCTCAGCCTCGGAGTTCGAAGCAACAGGAGCTGCTGGAGAAACAGCAAGCTCCTCTTCCAAGCCTTCAGCAGCCTCCACCGGTGCTTCCTCAACCTTGCTACTTCCGGTAGGCTCCACCGAGCCACCTCCATATGACGTCAGCTCGTCAAAGACAACGTCTCTTGACACCACGAACTTCTTCGTCACAGGGTCCATGCACTTCCATCCCTTCTTCCGCTCATCATAGCCAACAAAGACAAGTTTCCTTGCCTTCGCATCCAGCTTTGTCCGTGAAGCATCCGGGACATGCACGTAGCAAGTTGAACCGAACACCCGAAGGTGTCCAACACTCGGCTTCTCCTTTAGCAACAGCTCAATGGGCGTCTTCATGTTGATAGGGCTGAGTGGCATCCGGTTGATAACATATGCAGCACAAGACATTCCCTCCGCCCAAAAGGACCTCGGGATATCTTTCGCATGCAACCAGCATTTGCAGGTTTCCGTCAAATGACGGATCTTCCGCTCCGCTACCCCATTTTGTTGTGGAGTGTGAGCACATGTAAGCTCCCGTTGGATCCCGTGCTTCCTGCAGAAGTTAGAAAACTCGGAAGAGACAAACTCTCCCCCGTTATCAGTTCGAAACTTCTTAATCCGCAAGCCAAGCCGGCCTTCTACCAACTCCTTGAACTCCACGAACAAACGGAAGGCATCCGACTTCTCCTTTAAGAAGTACACCCAAGTATACCTTGAGTAGTCATCAACCAAGACAAGCATGTATTTGCTTCCACCAAGGCTGGCAGTAACAGTCGGTCCCATCAGGTCGCCATGAATACACTCCAATGGTTTCTTGCTCCTTGTTTGAGATTTATCAAACGGAAGGCGATGTGCCTTACCGTATTGACAGCCCGCACAAACATGCCCATCACCAAAGGAGGACAACATCGGCAACCCCCTCACCAGACTTCTACTCGCCATTGCCTTCAGCTTGTCCATGCCAACATGCCCCAGCCTCTCATGCCAGATAGCCGCACTATCATTGGCCCTCATCTTATCAACATAGGCACTGGTGGAAAGAACAAACAAGTTCTTCACCCTCCTCCCAACATGAGCAACATCAGCCTTTACCGCTGATACGTTGCGAAGGAACCTCACGTCTGTTGGCCCAAACAGAACGTGATACCCAGCGTCCACCGCGTTGGTCACCGAGAAGAGGTTCTTCTTCATGCCCGGCACGTGATACACACTCCTTAACGTGAGTGGCCCCTGATCACTACCCAAAGACACGACCCCCTCCTTCTCTACTGCATAAACAGTATTATCAGCAGTGATAATAGCTTCATTACCTGAGTAAGCCTGCATGGAGGTGAACTTCGACTTGTCTCCGGTGAGGTGATGACCACACCCGGAGTCGACGATCCACTCGCTGTTGAAGTCCTCAGCAGATAAGGCCCGGACACAAGTGCCCGTCATGAAGGCTCCTCCCCATTCTGCTTCTTCACTTCGTGAGCAAGCTTCCTCCTTTCCCGCAGCATGCCCAGGCTGCAGTTTGACCTTGCAGTCCCGCTTGAAGTGCCCTCGCTGATGACACCGGTAGCACTTCAGATTCTTCTTCCAGTCCTTAGGAGCATTGCTCCTCTCCGGCGGATATGAAGTTGAAGTCTCCTTCTCAACAGCGGCCTGCACCTTCTTCTTCTTCTTCCCTTCCCATCCCTTCTTCTTGCCTGAGAAGAGAGCCTCGCTGCCTTCCTGATTCAGATTCACTCCAGCCATCTGCCTTGCTAAGCTCTCCTGCGAGGCAAGCAGATTCTCCAGCTCCAGCAGAGACGGCTGAGTAGCCCACCCTTGAACAGACGTAACAAAGGCCACATACTCCTTCCGCAAGCCGCGGAAAATGTGCCTTTTCATCTTTGCCTCAGAGATAGGCTCATCAGGATCCAGCGCCGACAGCTCAGCACACAAGCTCTTCATCTTTAAGAAGTACCTGGAGATGGAAAGGTCTCCCTGAGTTGCCCTGGCCAACTCATTCTCCAGGAACTGAAGCCGCGCCACATTCTTCCTATTGAACAACTCATCAATGGTTGTCCAAATATCAGCAGCCGACTCACACCCAATGATGTGATCAAACAGTTCCGGAGAGACAGCTCTTTTCAGAACGAACTCTGCCTTAGCATTAGTTCTTCTCCAGAGCCTCACCTGTTCAGCAGTACCGAAAGCAGCAGTTACTTCCTGTCTGTCGTCTCCACCGACGACTTCCCACAGCTCCTCGCCCAGAAGATAACTCTTCATGCACGACTTCCACTTTTTATAGTTAGTCGGCGTTAAGAGTTCAATGCCCAGACCTCTTGCTAGGCTTCCTTCCATTGCAATCACCTGTTGGTACCCTTCAGCAGCTCCGAGCAACAACACAGGTTGATCACCACTCAATCACTGAGTAACAACACTGGCTGACCTCCGCTCACGCAACTGAACCTCCGCAACCTCAGGAACCTCCCTCTGATACCATGTTAAATTTTCTCAACGTGGTCAGCAAGATAGCCCAAACACCAAATTAATATCTTCGGAACTACCCAGTTCGCACGCTGAACTGCGGAAACCCAAGGACTAGAGGTTGCACCCAACAAAACAATGGAAGCACAAGAAGATCTTATTATGCATTCACTTCATTACAATCCGAGGCATACATAGCGAGACATGATTTCGCTAGTATTACAGCTGTAAACAGAAAGAACCAAAAACAAGCCGGGCGGACAGAACTCCAGTCCGCCGAGACCGCGAGGTCGCCGAGACCGCCGAGACCGCCCAAGCTATGCTGCAATCCGCCGAATACCACGGAGTCCGCCGAGACCGCGAGGTCGCGCGGACAGACCGTTATTCGCCTCCTGCTGAACCCGAACTGAGGAACTCCCCTACCCGCCTGAAGCCGGCGGACAGGTTATTGAAGCTGGGAAAGTTGAAACAGAACTGACAAGCCGCAGAGCGACCTCCTGCTGAGTCCGCAGAGACCGCACACTTCCAAGCACTGACCGAAGTCACAGCCAAACTCCTGGCTCCTTGAAGTTATCTGCGCGACCTGCACACAGCAAACCGTCAGCCTGAAACAATCCGCGCGGACTGAAAAACACAGACCGCAGCACTCGCCCAACCCAAATTACTGTTCACTCACGTTACTTCTAGTTACTGTAGATGTGCCAGGGGGGTCCTATTTATAGGCCAGGTGAGGAGTGTGGTCACCGCCCATGAGATAGCGACACCGCCCCAGCCCGCGCGAACACAAAACGACTGTCCGCTCAGTCCGCGAGGACTTAGCCAGTCACCAAGGGAAACCGCCAGGAGCAAGGCAACCAATGACGAACCCTCTCCAGTCCGCCCAAGCTAAGCGGACAAGGCACCAGCCCGCAAAGCTCCAACTGCTTCAGGACAGCACCTTCTTCAATGGCAGTCCGCACCAACCCGAGGCAGTCCGCAAGACTCACACCTCAATCCGCCACAAGTCCACGACCAAAGGCAAACAGCAACAGTCCGCCCGGTCACAGCGGACTTGGCGGATACGGCGGACACCATGAACTTGACACCAAGTGTGACCAAGTCCAAAACCATCAAGGGCCAGTGCGAGCATGGCGGACACAAAGTCCCGTCCGCCAAACACCCTAGCACAGACCGCAACCAGTCCGCGAGCTCCTCGCACTTGTCCAATGCAGTAGCTTCCTGCCGGACTCCAATCACAGTCCGCCAACCACGATCTCCACAGCAAACACCTGCTGTGCCACCAGAACTTGACAAGGCCTCAGCCAAGCTCTAGGCTCAGTCCGCAACAGCCAGAACCGCGGACACTCCAGTCCGCAAGCTATCCGCGAACTCGAACCAACCCGCCAACAGCGCAAGCTAGCACCCGCGGCCTCTGAGCAATGCATCAGTCCGCAAGCCTCTCTATCCGCAGATACCAGGCCGCACCAAACCGCGGACACCATGCAACAACCCGCTCAGAACACAGCCGGCTTCCACCAGACTTTTCACCAGGCCGCAACCTCAGTCCGCCCAGTCCGCCCAGTCCGCCAAAGCTGTCCGCACAGGCCGCGCGGCCTGTCCCGTCACCCACTTCCACTTCACAAATTTCAACAGGGAATAGGTGACGTGTGGTTATTTTGCGGAATTTACGAGAGTACCTGCACAATAAAAATAAAAAGCACAGCACACAGAAAACACAGCAAATTTATAGTGGTTCCCCGACTTGGGTACATCCACTTTCCCCCTTCGACCTATCTCCCCAACAAGGGACGACTCGGTCACTTCTCCAACAGGATTGAAATCCAATCCCTTCACTAACGGAAGGAGCCCTTCCACACGTGAGAGTCAACACTCCCACAAAACGGGTTGCACCCAACCCTTACAACACGGAACAAAAGTTCCCTTACAACGAAATTAAATATAGAGTGTACACGTGATACAAACTTCTTTTGGAGACTACGGTGTTCCTCTTTGTTCGACGACGTGTTCTTGAAGTCGATGAAGAGTCTACAACCTTGGTCTCTCTTGGAGAGGATCTCCCGGAACCGGCGGCGGCAATCCGAGCGGCGGCTTGGTTCGGAGTCGGCGGCAACGAAGGTGCGCTGTTGCAGTGCTTTGAGATCCAAACTTCTTTGCGAAGCAAACTAGGTCTACCAACGGTCACTCTAGGATCGGTCGTCTCGATCGATTCGGACGGGGGAGTTTTTCCCGGTCAACAAATCGAGAGACAAGAGATCTCTGGATAGACACGTGAGACGCAAGCTTTGCTAAGCTTCTGTCGCCGGAGATCGGGAAGATGAACGATCAGCGGCGGCGACGTACTTGCCCGAGCGCGACGGCGGCGGAGGAGAGAAATCGCGATATTAGGGTTTCCGCTTGCTCGGCTTCTTTCTGTGTCCGTCTTCCGTTCAAAATACCCGAGTATAAATACTGTAGCTACCCCCAATAAGACCGTTTGTGGGACCCACAAAAGGAATCCCCAAATCCCGGTCCAGATATTTAACAGCGGCAGAATCCGGTTCAGGAATTTCCAGAAAAACGCCAAGTCAAAATCGGTGAGAATCGAAAGTGATTCTCGCCGAGTCGCTGAGAATCAAAGGTGATTCTCGACGATTCGGCGAGAATCAAAGATGATTCTCGTCGAATTTGCCTTGGTTGCACGCACTGCTTTAAGCCAGGTCGAGACGGCGAGAATCAACCAGTGATTCTTGTCGATTCGACGAGAATCACTAGTGATTCTCGCCGAATCGGCGAGAATCACTAAGTGATTCTCGTCGATTCTTACTTAGACTCAGAGGTGCTTGCTTAGAAGTTGCTGGAACGTGTTCGGCGAGAATCAACCGCTGATTCTCGACGAATCGGCGAGAATCCCAAGTGATTCTCGCCGAATCGGCGAGAATCACTGGGTGATTCTCGTCGATTCTAACTTAGACGAATTTTCGTCTTTCCACCTATGAGATGCTCCTTGACCCATCCTTGCTCCTTGTCTTCTCCTGCATATTTACAGCCCTGTGCTTGAAAATAAGTGCACTCCAATAGAGAGAGTACACGTAGGCCAACACACTGATCTGCTCAACGAGGGATTACGTCGTGCAGACCCGTGTATATTGACCTACTGCACCCTGACATTGGTGTGCACTTAGCGTGGAAAAACTGCAAGCACAACTAGAAGGATTTTATCAAATACATAGTCTATTGACCTTAGCTTGTCCAGGGGCTTCTTCAAATCAGGTGCATTGTGGATACAATACCCAACATCCCCTTCCACGAACTGCTTGACCCTGACATGCTTGTCAAAGTACTTGGCCATTCTTCTTTTCACCTCCTCCTGCCGGATAGCGGAAAGGTCCCTCACCTCTTTCACCATGTCAAGGGAGAGCCTCAGTTCCTCCTCATTCTCCGCTTGCCATTCCTCACGGCCTTCTTTTGCCGCAACGACTCGCGGTGTTTGGACTTCAAATTCTACGGGGAGCACTGCCTCGCATCCATGGGAGAGTTTGAAGGGGGTCTCTCCCGTAGCCGTGTTGGGGGTGGTCCTTAGGGCCCAAAGAACTGCGGGAAGCTGCTCCACCCAGCTCCCCTTCAAATTCTCCACCTTCTTCTTGAGGAGGTTGACGATGATCTTGTTTGCGGCCTCCACCTGCCCGTTGCTCCTGGGGTGATGGACCAAGGCGAACCTGAGGTCGATTCCAAGCTGCTCGCAGAAGCTGGTGAATTCGGCACTGGCGAACTGGGGCCCGTTGTCCGTGACGATGGCCTGGGGCAGCCCATGGCGACAGATGATCTCCCCCCAAACAAAGTTCCTGATCACCTGGGAGGTCACCTTGGCCAGCGCCTTCACCTCCATCCACTTTGAGAAGTAGTCAATCATTACTAGGAGGAACCTTCTCTGACCGCTGGCTTGGGGGAATGGTCTAACCAAATCCATTCCCCAAATTGCGAAGGTCCATGGGGCCGTCATACTTCTGAGTCGCTGGGCTGGCTGTAGCTGAAGAGGGGCAAACAGCTGGCACTTATGACATCTTCTTGCGAACTCTGCGGCGTCTCGGCCCAGGGTGGGCCAGAAATACCCTTGCCTGACTATCCTCCCTTCCAGGGTCTGACTCCCGGAGTGACTCCCACATTCCCCGGAGTGGACTTCCTCCAAGATCCTTCGTACTTCTCCCTCGGTCACGCAGCAGGCTATCATCCCTGAGAGGGTCTTCCTGTACAGCTGCCCGTCCTGGAGGAGGTAATATGCTGACTTGTGCCTCAGTTTCTTCTTATCTACTCCCTCCGGATACTCTCCCGTGGAGAGGAAAACCACAACTGGATCCATCCACGAAGATTGTTGATCGATTTCCATGAGCTCTCCCTCTTCGATGGAGGGGCGGAACAGGTCGGTGATGGTGCACCCCACCTGGGGACCATGCTTCGTCAGCTGATCGGCTTGTTCATTCTCTTCCCTGGGCACGTGTCGGATGGTGAAAGTTTGAAAAGTGCCAATGACCCCCTTCACCTTGGCCAAGTACGATCGCAGGGTGGGCTCCCTTGCCTTGAACTCCCCGTTGATCTGGGAAGCTACTACCATGGAGTTAGTAAGGACCTCCACATCCGACACCCCCAGCTCCCTGGCCAGGCGTAGCCCTACTATCACGGCCTCGTACTCGGCCTGGTTTTTGGTAATGGGAATGTGCACCACCACCGTCTGCTCAATTCGAGTCCCCTGAGGGCTTTCCAGGATTACCCCTACTCCCAGGGAATGCCTTCCCGAGGCACCATCCACCCTCACCTTCCAAGGAGTTGGGCGGGTGAGTTCTTCCTCTGCCACTTCAACTACGTAGTCGGCCAAGAAGTCGGCCATCGCCTGAGCTTTGATCGAGATCCTCGGAACAAAGTAGACGTCGAACTCGCTCAGCTCCACTGACCACTTAGCCAGCCTGCCTGAATGCTCCACCCCCTCGAAGATGTTGCGGAGAGGGTGGTCGGTCACCACTCGGATTGAGTGTGCTTGGAAGTAAGGTCGCAGCCTCCGAGCTGAGATGATCAGGGAGAAGGCTAGTTTCTCTAAAATCGGATACCGGAGCTCGGCCTTCCTCAGGACCCGGCTCACGTAATAAACAGGGAGCTGCCTCTTCCCCTCTTCACGAACTAAGACGGAGCTCAAGGCCTCCGCCCCGACCCCGAGATATAAGAACAGGTCCTCCCCCTCCTTCGGCCCTTGGAGTAGCGAAGCCTGTGTCAACTGCACCTTGAGGGCCCGGAACGCCTCCTCTCACTCCTTGGTCCATTCAAACCTCTGACCACCCCTCAGCATTTTGAAGAAGGGGGAGCACTTCTCCCCTGCCCGAGAAAGAAAACGGCTCAGCCCTGCTAGCTTCCCCGTCAGCCGTTGGACTTCCTTTGCATTCCGCGGGGACACCAGTTCCAAGATAGCCCTGACCTTATCTGGATTCGGCTCGACCCCCGCGGGGTTGAGGAGGTGCCCCAAGAACTTTCCCCTGCTGGCCCCAAATGCACATTTTAGGGGATTCAATTGCATCTTATATTTGCGTAGGGTGGCAAAGGTGTCCTCCAGGTCCCGGAGGTGGGAGTCCACTTCCCGGCTTTTGATCATGAGGTCATCTACATACACCTCCAAATTCCTCCCCCTCTGCTCCTTGAAAACCCTATCCATCATTTTCTGGTAGGTTGCCCCGGCGTTCTTCAGCCCGAAGGGCATCATCTTGTAGCAGTAACATCCATCCCCTGTGATGAACGAGACATCCTTGATGTCTGGGGGGTGCATTCTGATCTGATGATAACCTGATAAAGCATCTAAAAAACTCATTACAGAATAACCGACGGCTGAGTTAACCAGCGCGTCGATTCGAGGTAAAGGATAACAGTCCTTAGGACAAGCTTTATTAAGTAAGGAAAAATCGATATACATCCTCCATCGACCGTCTCCTTTTTTAACCATAACCACGTTGGAGACCCAGCCGGGGTACTGAATCTCAGACACGAAGCCGGCCTTGAGGAGTTTCGCCACCTCCACCCTGATGGGCTCCGCCAGCTTGTCCGTACTGGACCTCTTCTTCTGCTGAACGGGGCTTGTTCCCGGGTCCAGGTTGGGGCGGTGGCAGGCCACATCCACGTCAACCCCCGGAATCTCTGCGGCATTCCAAGCGAAGATGTCCACCTTCTTCTTGATGCACTCCAGCATCCTGCCTTGGTCCTCCGGGGTCAGCCCCCTGCTGACGCGGTGTAACATCCCATTTCCAACTAGACCCCTAAGAATGGTTTTGGCCATGACTAGGTCATGACAAACCCTAGGAAGCCAGTAATGGGTCAAGAGATAGGGGACAGGAAGGTGGGGGATCACCATGGTCTGCAAATAGTGGAACTCTGAACCATGGTGTAGGATGACCATGGGCTACACCTTGACCCCAAAACCCAACCACAACACCCCTAATGCCTCTGGAGGCCCATTAGAGCCATAAGGACCCATTGGGGTCAAACAAAGAGGCTCAATTGACCAAGGTCAACCCTAGCCCTAAATGGGTCAAACTAGCCTACATAGGGCCAATTGACCTACTCCTAACCTAGAGGACCCCACCTATGCCCTCCTAACCCTAAAGTGAGGTCAATGGGTCTCTAAGGACACATTGGGGTTAGCCCTAGAGGCCAGGTTGACCCAAGTCAACTCAAACTCCTAATCTGGTCAAAGTACCCTTACCAAGGGTATGTGACCTCCAAAGTGCAGGGTAACCCTACATAACCCTTCCTAGACCTTAAGGGAGTCCAATAGGTCACCAAGGACCCATTGGGGTCAACTCAAATGGTCATGTTGACCAAGGTCAACCCTATGCTAGAGTTAGGTCAAATTAGCCTAAATGAGTCAACCCAAGCTCAACCCCTTTTCCTTTTGAGTTAACCACAACATAATGAAATATTATGGGTGGAAAGGGCTGCCAATAGGCTGGGGAGTCAGCATGGTCAGTTTTGGTGACTAGGAAAGAGAGAGAAAGCTTCATCCCACACTAATGGAGGAGAGAGAAAAGGGGGAAGAGAGTTGAAGGAGGAGATTGGCCAAGGAAAGGCCAATGGTCCCCATTGATGGCAGCATTCATCTCCTCCAGTGAAGGGGAGGAGTTTCCAGCCGTTTTCCTGGCTGTCAAGGGGCAGTTACAGCCTCCACCATCATGGCCGAGACAAGCCTTTAATGGCCATGATGGCCATGGCAGTTTTCTCCCATTCCTCTCCCCCTCTGATGATTTAAACACCACCAGTGAGCTTGGGGGAGGATTTCCCAATCCTTAACTGAAGAAATCCGGCGAGTTTACTGGGAGGTTGCAGAAATCCGATCGGCGGCGCCACCACCATGTCAACCCGCAGATCCGCTCGTCTCCAGGCCGCCAACAAGGTCCTCCTCCTCCTCTTTTCTCATGGGTAGATCTTAGGTTCCATTAGGGCTAAGGTTCGGGCTCAATTGAGCCCGATCCAATTCAGGAAATTCATGGCTTTCGGCCGAGAAAATTCTTGGTTGGATCGCCGGAATCCGCCCCTCCGGCGGCTGTGCCGCCGTCTGGCGGTAGCCACCACCTCAACGGAGGTGATGGTGGCGGTGGCCGGCCGGGGAAGGGACTGGGTGGCCGGCGGCAGACGTTTGAAGTCGGCGCAGGAAGGAGCAATCCTGGCCGTTGGCTCATCGGGGACGATGACCAGATGCCGTCGATCTGCGCCAAGATTCGTGCGGCATCAGATTAGATACTATAGGAATTAAATAAGAAACATTTCATTTCTGTCACACTGATTGTATTTAATGTATTTAATTTTTAAAAATACTTAGGGACCCTGAATGGAAATCTGCCCAACATGAAAATTGTAGCTTAGGGTGTCTAGTTTGTAGCAAAAATTGTTTGGACCCTTTTTGGCCACTGGTTAGACCAGGGTACCCTTTTTGGTAGGACCTATACCTAGACCTAAACAGAAATTAATTTTGGTGCCCACACTTCATTCCTTGTCCAAACAAGTTGAAATTTTGGCAGTGAGAAGGTCTTAGGCATATCTAGAACCTGTCCAAAATTTAGAATTTTTGGAGAATATTGTTCTATAGTTTTTAGAAAAATTTAATAAATCATGATTAATTTAATTATGTGACCTAATTAATTTAAAACTCCCCCAAATTTTGGTGGGTGGCCTTAGATGTCATGATAGGTATAGGGTTAAAACTCTAGCTCATTTGGAGATGTTTAGGATAGGTAATCTACCCACCCTATATATGACCCTATAAGGGTATTTTGGTCAAAAACCACTATTTGATGGTTGAGTGGCCAAATTCCCTCATCAGAGGCTGAAATTTTGGCCACTGATATACTTTGACTTGTTACACTCACTTATGAAGTTTGGAGTGGTTTGGACTAGGGTAGCCCTAGAATTTTAGGGTAGGCCCTTTAGGGTAAATTTCTAGGGTTTGAAGAAATTGGGGTCAAAAGATCTTGGATGGACTTGAAACTTGGGAATGATGTCCATAGGGTTACTATGGTCCTGTGGTTAAAATTTTAGGGCATTTGGAAGACTTAAGACCCCTTAAATCCATAACCCTAGTTTAGGGCACTAGCTTTGAAACCATAAGAACTAATACCAAAACTATCTGAAAAGGGCTGAGATTTTGAATAGGTAGTTGCTTAGGGCATACATGTCTCTGGAAATTTTATAATAAATTTTGGATGAATATTTTTGGTACTTTATTCACAAAGTTATATTTTATAATTTCCACTTAAGAATTTTTGCAGAGAACTATACTTGTTTAAACTTGATAAAACTTAGCAAAAGGGCTTATAACCATGATACCCATCTCTGTAAATTTTTATGAAATTTTTGAAGAATGATATTTAGTAGTTGCTTCTTTAATTATTTAATTCCATGGAACCTTGGGAAATTTAATAATGACTTTTAGATTGTCTGAAAAATTCTAATTTCTTGATCATGATGTTTTTAGTTCCTTATGAAGCCCTAGTAATTTTTACATAATTATTGGAGACATAAATGTGGCACTTCCTTCATTATATTTGATTTTAGGAATTATTTTAATAAATCCTTTAGAGGTCAAGAATTATCTGGAAAATTATGAAAATTGGCAACCAATGATTTTTCTCTGTTATTTAGTGAATACAAATTTTAGGAGGCCATTACCTGAGAAAATCTTATGGTTCATGTTCAAATTGACTATGGCCTAGCTGTTGAGGAAAATTCAATAAATAGTAGATTAATTAGGAAAAATATAATTTTCTGAATTTAGACTATATTTATCATAATAGACCTCTGGTAAAATTTGTAGAGTTATTGGAGGAGAATTTAGAGTATCACCTATTGAGTACATCATGTAGCTTAAGTGGTCTGCATATAGCAAAACTGCAGGATTTCATTTGGATGTGGATTAGGGCACGTATGATGGGTCTTGATGGTTTGCTGCAAGAACAAGTGGAATGGGCTGCATCTTTGGAAGATGAGTGAGTAGGGAGTGGTTTTGTCTAGGGTTTAAAGGCGTTCGGGTCCGACGAAAGATCGTCCTACCCAAGGAGAGTTGGAGTCAAATCACCCTAGGATTAGCATATCGAAACATGAGAAAATAATGGGTAAGGGAATCAACCAATAATAAAATAAGTACCTTGCGAAAGGGAACGCTGGGCGTAATCCCAACACAGTTCCTAGTGCCCCTTGAGAGCCCTTCACAGGGAATACCGGGGGCAGTCCTGGGTTAACGTAAATTGTTTAACAAGCTGAAAAGAGTAACTTAGTAATTAGGGTTGCACATTTCACAGACACTGATGGCACGGGATGTTGGTCCGGGGAGCCTCGGCTCGATTGTTTGCGACGGACGTGTTGGTCCGGGGAGATTCGGCTCGGGTTTTGATTACGCTAAACTTGCATGTGCATAAAAGGAATGATATTAAGGTGGTGGGTCTCCGGTATTGGAGGATCTTAGCACAGACACCAATCCGTTGACTCGGCAAGTGTTGTGATAGCACTTCGCCAACAGAAGTCCGGTGCGCCAGCCGGCAAGAGTACGCAGGAGTCCGCTTGTGCACCAGCGTTGAGGCGTACGATAGGTCTGACCAGTAGTGCTATACTGGTTTAGAGGTGGGCGAGGCCCAACCCACCGCTTCCGTCTGCCACTACGGAGGTATCCTGGGAGGTGAGGCTCCAGAAAGGGGGAACTAAAGGTCTGTGTGCACAGAGTCGGGTGTGTGTGTTGCACTTGCTTGATCCATCATACCCACTTGCATGTCATAGCATAAGCGATTCATTTAACCTTCGACACCTAAAATATAAGTGGTATGGGATACTTATACATTAGGCCCTGCAAAACGACCCCTTGGTCTATAAGCTTGTGTGGGTAAGTTTATAAATTAAGGTTAATTTTCTTTACATATATATATATTGCTGTTAATAACCGACACCCCAACGTATAAATTGGTATGGGACTCTTTATACGATGGGAGCCTTGCAAAAGACCCCTTGCTTATATGTACCCATATAAGTTAAGGTCACTTTACTTTACTTGTTTACATATATGATTAGTTACTATATAAATTGCTAGATTTAAGTCCACCGTCACCTGCATTTGATATACTCTCCACTTTCAAGTCCTCCCTTTCTTCCTCTCCGCTCGGTGTCTAGGAGCCACGGGGGAAGGGGTGGGGGATGATAGGACTTAGTCTTTTAGACTAACGGTTTTCGAACCACATCATTTAGGGGATCGCGGAGCCCAGACTGGAGGAGCAGCCCCAGAGGTTGACACGCTTGGAGATAGGGCAGTCTAGCACAGGAGTTCAGACAGCTGGGACCGTGAGGCCCTTACTCTAGTAGTTTTTACTTTATTTCCTCATGAGAGATCTTGTAGTGAGGAATTGATGTATCGGGCATAAGCCCTTATTTACAGTGCTTGGTTTTGTGGACTCTCCCATCGTGGAGATATTTTTACTTGATGTGATATTTCTGTGGACTTTTACTTAGAGTTGTGCTGCGCATGATGTTACTCTAATTTTGTTACTATGCTGCGATCGAATTGGCCGGCAGAAACGGCGTTTTGTGGTGATGTCGCTTCAAGGCGTGAAGGGTCACCGCAAAGCGGCGGTTCTGGGCATAAGACCCCGGTGGCGAGAAAGAAAAAAAAAATGGGGTCTTACAAGTGGTATCAAAGCAAACCTCGATCGACAAGTAACAGTCCACAACCCCTGGTCCACCCCCGCGCGAGCATAGTTTGCGGACAAACTAGCAGCGGAAGCAGTGGTGAGACCCTAAGGAGGAATCACTGGTAAAATAGTCCACTTTGCATATAATTGAGCTGATTACCCACTAATATAGTTTGTTTCGCAGCCTCCAGCTCAGCCCACACCACAAGGCGGGGCCCAGCGGACTCCGGACGTTGCACCACCTCCCCCGGTCCCTACTCCTTTCCTACAGTCGGAGGTGGGACAGACGTTGACAGCCATTTTGGATGCTTTCAGGGCTCAACCGGTTCTGGCTCCGCAGCCAAACCCGAGCGTCAACTGGCTGAGTATCTTTCGAGGACTCGCTCCCCCATCCTACTGTGGGACTGAGTCTGCCGTCCGGACAGAGGAGTGGCTAGATATCATGTACGAGATGTTGACTGGAATCAAGTGCCCGTGGGAGGAAAGGGTGCCCTTGGTCGTGTCTTGCTTGGAATCTCATGCTAAGAGGTGGTGGAAGACTTCCCTAGATACAATTTTTGCTGACAGGACGGCTGCGGAGATAGCTTGGGAGGAATTCAAGGGCGCTCTATTGGAGCACTTTGTTCCGCAATCAGCCAGAGATGAGCTGGAGGACAGGTTTTTGCAGTTGAGGCAAGGGAGCAAGACGGTGGTGGAGTACCACCGAGAGTTTGATCATTTAGCCCGGTTTGCAGACTCATATCAGTTGGACGAAGCTGGGTATACGAAGAGGTTCTACAAGGGCCTGCGGGAGGAGCTGAGGGAGTCCTTACTATTTGTATCTGACGGGCCCATCTCCCGGATTTTGGAGATGGCAAAAAGAATCGAGGCGGATTGGCTTACTACTCGGGGCCGGAAGCGGCCAAATGAAGACCAGAGCCGGGGAGCCCGAAATGATCAGCGGCGGGGCCGCATCACAGATGGAAGAAGGGTAGAAGACCAGCCTCATCAGGAGGCGAGACAGGAGATAGGAAGACCAGTGTTGATGGCTCCACCACCAGTTCAGAGGCGGGACGAACAGAGACCCGGGGGAATGGCGTATCAACCGCCAGTGTGCTTCGATTGTCACCAGGTGGGGCACATTAGGAGGAACTGTCCCATGGGGAGGGCACCCCCACCAGCACCACAGACTGCCCCACCAGCGCCATACTTCGGAGGCCGGGGTCGTGGCCGAGGACGTGGATACCCAGGTGGCGATCGTAGACCGGAAAGGGAGCAGGCGTATGCCTTGGATCTGGCACAGCCTCGAAACCCGGAGCAAGTCATAACAGGTACGACAAGAGTTTTTTTTTAAAAAAAAAAATCATTTAAATAAAAAAAAAAAAAAAAAAATTTCATTATCTCTGCTGTAAGTTTCTAGAACTTTTCAAAAAAAAAATGATTAAATAGGAAGAAACTAGTTACAGAATCCTAAGACGTTTAACCGATCCAGGTATAGTCTTCGTCAGCGGCAAACCCGCCTACACACTGTTCGACACGGGTGCTTCGCACTCGTTCGTATCAGAGGCTTTCGTGGAAGGGCTAGAAGGCGTAGAACGGTTCACAGGCCTGACGAGGAGGGTGCGCTTACCTGATGGATCAGAACTATTCACCTCTGCCCACTGCAACATGGAGGCGGAGATTGGCGGGAAGCCATTCGAAGTGGCGGCAACGATTCTTAGAATGCCAATCTTCGAGTTGATCCTGGGCATGACATGGTTGCACTGGAACCATGCCCAGATTGATTGCCAAGCAAAGAAGATCACAGTGAGGCATGGAGACTCGTTTATTGTCATCGAAGGTATAAGATCCACCTCTTGTGTGCTTTTATCTTCAGTACAGGCCGTTAAGGCCCACCTACAGGGGGAGGAGGTTTACCAGATTCTGTTTGAGATAGAGGGGGCCAAGGGGGCCATGACAGACATCCCAGTGGTGCGGGACTTCGTCGACGTCTTCCCAGAGAAATTGCCAGGACTACCTCCGTGTCGAGAGCAGGATTTTCAGATAGAGTTAGTGCCCGGAGCCAGGCCGGCGTCTAGGGCCCCTTACCGGATGGCCCCGAAGGAGTTGGCGGAGTTCCGGAGTCAGCTGCAGGAACTTGTAGAGGCAGGGTTCGTCCGGCCAAGTTCTTCACCGTGGGGAGCCC
This sequence comes from Platanthera guangdongensis, assembly GCA_039583875.1. NCBI lineage: Eukaryota > Viridiplantae > Streptophyta > Magnoliopsida > Asparagales > Orchidaceae > Platanthera > Platanthera guangdongensis. Next base: position 34,587,856 of record CM077154.1, read on the forward strand.
CGGTTCTGTTTGTCAAGAAGAAGGACGGAAGTCTCCGCCTATGCATAGACTATCGAGCGCTGAATAGACTCACGGTTCGGAATACCTACCCACTCCCACGAATCGATGAGTTGTTCGATCAGCTGGAGGGAGCACATTTCTTCTCGAAACTTGACTTAAGGTCAGGCTATTATCAGCTGCGGATCCGAGAAGAGGACATTCCGAAGACCGCTTTCAGTAGCCGATACGGACTGTTCGAGTTCACAGTGATGCCGTTCGGGCTCACGAATGCACCATCAGCATTTACGAGCCTTATGAACAGGGTGTTCAAGGAATATTTGGACGTATTCGTCATCATCTTTATTGACGACATCCTTGTCTACTCAAAGACGGAAGGGGAGCACGCACGACACCTGACCTTGACATTGGAGAGGTTACGGGAACATCAGCTGTACGCAAAATTCAGCAAATGCCAGTTTTGGCTAAAGGAGGTGGCCTTCTTGGGCCATATCGTCAGTGGGGCTGGATTGGCGGTAGACCCGGCCAAGATTCGGGCCGTTCAGGATTGGCCACCATTGAAGACGGCGACAGATGTACGGAGCTTCTTGGGACTTGCCGGGTACTACCGGAAGTTTGTAGAGGGATTCTCCCGGATCGCGCTCCCTCTTACGACTCTGACGAAGAAGGAATCCCCTTTTGTTTGGACACCACAGTGCGAGGCAGCCTTCGTGGAGCTGAAGAGTCGGCTCACTTCGGCTCCCATCCTCGCTATTCCGTCAGGAAGGGAGGGATTCCAGGTGTATACCGACGCCTCCTACCAAGGGATGGGTGCCGTTCTGATGCAGAACGGGCATGTGATAGCTTATGCCTCTCGACAGTTGAAGATCCACGAGAAAAATTACCCGGTCCACGATCTGGAGATGGGCGCAGTAATCTTCGCCTTGAAGATTTGGCGGCACTATCTGTACGGGGTTCATTGCGACATCTTCTCCGACCACCAGAACCTGAGATACGTGGACACGCAAAAAGACCTCAACATCAGACAAAGGCGTTGGGTGGAGTTCCTGACAGATTATGAGTATACTATGCACTACCACCCCGGGAAGGCGAACGTGGTGGCAGATGCGTTGAGCCGGAGAGGAAATGCTTCAGGGAAGGGACCTCAGCTTATGTCTATGGAGCTGGTCCGGTCTTTCAGGGACATGCAGATATCCCTAGTATCCGAGGACGATCCAGAATTATACATGGAGTATCTGGCGTCGATGATCGCTATTGATGATATCCGGGACCGCATCAGGGAAGGGCAGAAGACAGACCCACGGACGGAACCGATATTTCGAACCTTGGAGGAGGGTTCGACAGGGGATTATACTCTGAAGGATGGGCTATTGTACTTCAGAGGGAGGATTTATATACCCGCAGGAGGTCAGATCCGGGAGGATATCATGGCGGAAGCACATTGCAGTAGGTATTCGATACACCCGGGAATCACCAAGATGATGGCCGATCTGAAGAGGATGATGTTCTGGCCAGGAATGAAGAGGGATATTACGCACTTCGTGACCCATTGCGAAGCCTGCCAGTTGGTGAAGGCGGAATGCAGAAACCCCGCGGGATTGTTGCAACCTCTTCCAGTGCCAGAATGGAAGCTTGAGGATATTGCGATGGATTTTATTCATGGTCTCCCCCGATCACGAGCGGGAAATGATTCGATATGGGTCATCGTAGATCGATTGACGAAGGTGGCTAGATTTATACCAGTCAGGAAGGACGATTCAGTGGGGGTTCTGGTTCGGAAGTTTGTGGAGCAGTACATCCGCTATCATGGAGTACCCAGGACGATCGTGTCAGATCGGGACGGTCGGTTTACATCCAGGGAATGGCGGTCGGTTCAGGCATACTTGGGCACTCGACTGACTTTTAGCACCGCCTTCCACCCTCAGACGGATGGGCAGACAGAGCGCACAAACCGGACACTGGAAGACCTGCTACGTCTATGCATCCTAGACCGAGGAGAGCCTTGGGAAAAGATGTTACCGATGGTGGAATTCTCGTACAACAACAGTCATCAGGCCAGCATAGGCATGGCCCCCTACGAGGCTCTATATGGACGGAAATGTAGAACCCCACTCTCTTGGATTCAGGACGAGGACCTGAAGGCTTTGGGATCGGATTTTGTTGAAGACACCGAGGCTCAGGTGAGGTTGATCAGGGACAGGATGTTAGAGGCACAGAGCAGGCAGGCCAAGTATTATGACGCCCGCCATCGTCAGGTGGAATTTCAGGTCGGGGACCGAGTGTTTTTGAAGATCCGGCCTATGCATGGAGTTTCTCGGATGCGTGGCCGAAGGAAGAAGCTCAGCCCCAGGTACATGGGCCCTTACAGGATCCTGGAGCGGGTAGGGGTCCTGGCTTACAGGCTGGAGTTGCCACCAGAGCTGGCAGCTCTGCATGATGTTTTCCACATATCCTCGCTGAGAAGGGCTCTACTACGCCCGGAGCAGCGGATTACGACCACCGAAGGGCCGGTAGCTTCGGACCGATCTGTTCACTTGGAGCCGATGCGGATCGATGATAAAGGGGTACGGATCCTGCGACGCAAAAAGATTCCCTTAGTCAAGGTTCTGTGGAGGAACCATGGCCAAGAGGAGCATACTTGGGAGCCGCAGGATCTGATGCAACAGAAATATCCAGAGCTATTCAGTCAGGTATACCTCTCAGACCCCTCAAGATGTTAATTTATTCTCCTGCTTTAATTTACTAAGGGCTGCTCTAGGCAGATAGAGGCTTAACTTTTGTTTATTGGGGGCTTATCCTTGTTTATTGGGATCTTGGTCTGCCGACTGGGCGAAATGGACATAGATCTAGGTTTCCCTTTAAACCAATTTTAGCAAACAAGCCGCCATGCTGGGATGTTACAAGGTTCTTTTCTTCGGTAGTAGGTCCCGTAGACTCAACTTTGATTTCGGGGACGAAATCTTTGTTTTGTTTATTGGGATTTGTAACATCCCATTTCCAACTAGACCCCTAAGAATGGTTTTGGCCATGACTAGGTCATGACAAACCCTAGGAAGCCAGTAATGGGTCAAGAGATAGGGGACAGGAAGGTGGGGGATCACCATGGTCTGCAAATAGTGGAACTCTGAACCATGGTGTAGGATGACCATGGGCTACACCTTGACCCCAAAACCCAACCACAACACCCCTAATGCCTCTGGAGGCCCATTAGAGCCATAAGGACCCATTGGGGTTAAACAAAGAGGCTCAATTGACCAAGGTCAACCCTAGCCCTAAATGGGTCAAACTAGCCTACATAGGGCCAATTGACCTACTCCTAACCTAGAGGACCCCACCTATGCCCTCCTAACCCTAAAGTGAGGTCAATGGGTCTCTAAGGACACATTGGGGTTAGCCCTAGAGGCCAGGTTGACCCAAGTCAACTCAAACTCCTAATCTGGTCAAAGTACCCTTACCAAGGGTATGTGACCTCCAAAGTGCAGGGTAACCCTACATAACCCTTCCTAGACCTTAAGGGAGTCCAATAGGTCACCAAGGACCCATTGGGGTCAACTCAAATGGTCATGTTGACCAAGGTCAACCCTATGCTAAAGTTAGGTCAAATTAGCCTAAATGAGTCAACCCAAGCTCAACCCCTTTTCCTTTTGAGTTAACCACAACATAATGAAATATTATGGGTGGAAAGGGCTGCCAATAGGCTGGGGAGTCAGCATGGTCAGTTTTGGTGACTAGGAAAGAGAGAGAAAGCTTCATCCCACACTAATGGAGGAGAGAGAAAAGGGGGAAGAGAGTTGAAGGAGGAGATTGGCCAAGGAAAGGCCAATGGTCCCCATTGATGGCAGCATTCATCTCCTCCAGTGAAGGGGAGGAGTTTCCAGCCGTTTTCCTGGCTGTCAAGGGGCAGTTACAGCCTCCACCATCATGGCCGAGACAAGCCTTTAATGGCCATGATGGCCATGGCAGTTTTCTCCCATTCCTCTCCCCCTCTGATGATTTAAACACCACCAGTGAGCTTGGGGGAGGATTTCCCAATCCTTAACTGAAGAAATCCGGCGAGTTTACTGGGAGGTTGCAGAAATCCGATCGGCGGCGCCACCACCATGTCAACCCGCAGATCCGCTCGTCTCCAGGCCGCCAACAAGGTCCTCCTCCTCCTCTTTTCTCATGGGTAGATCTTAGGTTCCATTAGGGCTGAGGTTCGGGCTCAATTGAGCCCGATCCAATTCAGGAAATTCATGGCTTTCGGCCGAGAAAATTCTTGGTTGGATCGCCGGAATCCGCCCCTCCGGCGGCTGTGCCGCCGTCTGGCGGTAGCCACCACCTCAACGGAGGTGATGGTGGCGGTGGCCGGCCGGGGAAGGGACTGGGTGGCCGGCGGCAGACGTTTGAAGTCGGCGCAGGAAGGAGCAATCCTGGCCGTTGGCTCATCGGGGACGATGACCAGATGCCGTCGATCTGCGCCAAGATTCGTGCGGCATCAGATTAGATACTATAGGAATTAAATAAGAAACATTTCATTTCTGTCACACTGATTGTATTTAATGTATTTAATTTTTAAAAATACTTAGGGACCCTGAATGGAAATCTGCCCAACATGAAAATTGTAGCTTAGGGTGTCTAGTTTGTAGCAAAAATTGTTTGGACCCTTTTTGGCCACTGGTTAGACCAGGGTACCCTTTTTGGTAGGACCTATACCTAGACCTAAACAGAAATTAATTTTGGTGCCCACACTTCATTCCTTGTCCAAACAAGTTGAAATTTTGGCAGTGAGAAGGTCTTAGGCATATCTAGAACCTGTCCAAAATTTAGAATTTTTGGAGAACATTGTTCTATAGTTTTTAGAAAAATTTAATAAATCATGATTAATTTAATTATGTGACCTAATTAATTTAAAACTCCCCCAAATTTTGGTGGGTGGCCTTAGATGTCATGATAGGTATAGGGTTAAAACTCTAGCTCATTTGGAGATGTTTAGGATAGGTAATCTACCCACCCTATATATGACCCTATAAGGGTATTTTGGTCAAAAACCACTATTTGATGGTTGAGTAGCCAAATTCCCTCATCAGAGGCTGAAATTTTGGCCACTGATATACTTTGACTTGTTACACTCACTTATGAAGTTTGGAGTGGTTTGGACTAGGGTAGCCCTAGAATTTTAGGGTAGGCCCTTTAGGGTAAATTTCTAGGGTTTGAAGAAATTGGGGTCAAAAGATCTTGGATGGACTTGAAACTTGGGAATGATGTCCATAGGGTTACTATGGTCCTGTGGTTAAAATTTTAGGGCATTTGGAAGACTTAAGACTCCTTAAATCCATAACCCTAGTTTAGGGCACTAGCTTTGAAACCATAAGAACTAATACCAAAACTATCTGAAAAGGGCTGAGATTTTGAATAGGTAGTTGCTTAGGGCATACATGTCTCTGGAAATTTTATAATAAATTTTGGATGAATATTTTTGGTACTTTATTCACAAAGTTATATTTTATAATTTCCACTTAAGAATTTTTGCAGAGACCTATACTTGTTTAAACTTGATAAAACTTAGCAAAAGGGCTTATAACCATGATACCCATCTCTGTAAATTTTTATGAAATTTTGGAAGAATGATATTTAGTAGTTGCTTCTTTAATTATTTAATTCCATGGAACCTTGGGAAATTTAATAATGACTTTTAGATTGTCTGAAAAATTCTAATTTCTTGATCATGATGTTTTTAGTTCCTTATGAAGCCCTAGTAATTTTTACATAATTATTGGAGACATAAATGTGGCACTTCCTTCATTATATTTGATTTTAGGAATTATTTTAATAAATCCTTTAGAGGTCAAGAATTATCTGGAAAATTATGAAAATTGGCAACCAATGATTTTTCTCTGTTATTTAGTGAATACAAATTTTAGGAGGCCATTACATGAGAAAATCTTATGGTTCATGTTCAAATTGACTATGGCCTAGCTGTTGAGGAAAATTTAATAAATAGTAGATTAATTAGGAAAAATATAATTTTCTGAATTTAGACTATATTTATCATAATAGACCTCTGGTAAAATTTGTAGAGTTATTGGAGGAGAATTTAGAGTATCACCTATTGAGTACATCATGTAGCTTAAGTGGTCTGCATATAGCAAAACTGCAGGATTTCATTTGGATGTGGATTAGGGCACGTATGATGGGTCTTGATGGTTTGCTGCAAGAACAAGTGGAATGGGCTGCATCTTTGGAAGATGAGTGAGTAGGGAGTGGTTTTGTCTAGGGTTTAAAGGCGTTCGGGTCCGACGAAAGATCGTCCTACCCAAGGAGAGTTGGAGTCAAATCACCCTAGGATTAGCATATCGAAACATGAGAAAATAATGGGTAAGGGAATCAACCAATAATAAAATAAGTACCTTGCGAAAGGGAACGCTGGGCGTAATCCCAACACAGTTCCTAGTGCCCCTTGAGAGCCCTTCACAGGGAATACCGGGGGCAGTCCTGGGTTAACGTAAATTGTTTAACAAGCTGAAAAGAGTAACTTAGTAATTAGGGTTGCACATTTCACAGACACTGATGGCACGGGATGTTGGTCCGGGGAGCCTCGGCTCGATTGTTTGCGACGGACGTGTTGGTCCGGGGAGATTCGGCTCGGGTTTTGATTACGCTAAACTTGCATGTGCATAAAAGGAATGATATTAAGGTGGTGGGTCTCCGGTATTGGAGGATCTTAGTACAGACACCAATCCGTTGACTCGGCAAGTGTTGTGATAGCACTTCGCCAACAGAAGTCCGGTGCGCCAGCCGGCAAGAGTACGCAGGAGTCCGCTTGTGCACCAGCGTTGAGGCGTACGATAGGTCTGACCAGTAGTGCTATACTGGTTTAGAGGTGGGCGAGGCCCAACCCACCGCTTCCGTCTGCCACTACGGAGGTATCCTGGGAGGTGAGGCTCCAGAAAGGGGGAACTAAAGGTCTGTGTGCACAGAGTCGGGTGTGTGTGTTGCACTTGCTTGATCCATCATACCCACTTGCATGTCATAGCATAAGCGATTCATTTAACCTTCGACACCTAAAATATAAGTGGTATGGGATACTTATACATTAGGCCCTGCAAAACGACCCCTTGGTCTATAAGCTTGTGTGGGCAAGTTTATAAATTAAGGTTAATTTTCTTTACATATATATATATTGCTGTTAATAACCGACACCCCAACGTATAAATTGGTATGGGACTCTTTATACGATGGGAGCCTTGCAAAAGACCCCTTGCTTATATGTACCCATATAAGTTAAGGTCACTTTACTTTACTTGTTTACATATATGATTAGTTACTATATAAATTGCTAGATTTAAGTCCACCGTCACCTGCATTTGATATACTCTCCACTTTCAAGTCCTCCCTTTCTTCCTCTCCGCTCGGTGTCTAGGAGCCACGGGGGAAGGGGTGGGGGATGATAGGACTTAGTCTTTTAGACTAATGGTTTTCGAACCACATCATTTAGGGGATCGCGGAGCCCAGACTGGAGGAGCAGCCCCAGAGGTTGACACGCTTGGAGATAGGGCAGTCTAGCACAGGAGTTCAGACAGCTGGGACCGTGAGGCCCTTACTCTAGTAGTTTTTACTTTATTTCCTCATGAGAGATCTTGTAGTGAGGAATTGATGTATCGGGCATAAGCCCTTATTTACAGTGCTTGGTTTTGTGGACTCTCCCATCGTGGAGATATTTTTACTTGATGTGATATTTCTGTGGACTTTTACTTAGAGTTGTGCTGCGCATGATGTTACTCTAATTTTGTTACTATGCTGCGATCGAATTGGCCGGCAGAAACAGCGTTTTGTGGTGATGTCGCTTCAAGGCGTGAAGGGTCACCGCAAAGCGGCGGTTCTGGGCATAAGACCCCAGTGGCGAGAAAGAAAAAAAAAATGGGGTCTTACACGCGGATCTTCTCCATCCTGCCTCCTCGGGTGAGCACCTCCAGCTCCACCACTTCCTCTACTGCCTCCAGCCTGGATTGCTCCCCCCATCCCTCGGCATCCCCTTCCTCCGGAACGGGGACCTCCACCTCCATCTCTCCTCCCACGGTCCTCACTTCGGCCACCTCCTCCAGATCTCCTCCTGCTACCTCTTCTGCGCAGTCCTTCACTTCCAGCTCCTCCCCTCCTGCTTCCTGCTCGACCTCCTCCATCCTTCACCCCATCTCCTCGGCTCCCTCCTACCAGGAGATGGTGTTCACCGCAGTGACATAACACTCCCACGCCACCTTTGGGTCCCCCCTGACCCTGACCTGTACCCCCTCAGCGTTGAACTTCAAGCACTGATGGAAAGTTGAGGGGACGCAGCGGAAGGCGCTGATAAGGGGCCTCCCGAAGATGGCGCTGTAGCTGCTGGGGGCGTCCACAATGACGAACTTGCAGTTTCGGGACTGCCCCCCCCCCCCCCAAGATGACATGGAGACCAACTCCTCCCTCTACTTCCTTCCTTTCTCCTAAAAACCCGAACAAGGTCCCGTCTGAGGCCAGCACCCTCTTAGCCTCCACTTTCATTGCGTCAAACGCCTTTTTGAAGACGACGTTGATGGAGCTCCCGTTGTCCACGAGGATCCGAGAGACGGTGAAGTTCTCGATGGCTGCCTTGATGACCAGCGCATCGCAGAATGGGTCCTCGTGGTCCGGCATATCGCTCCTGGGGAAAGTGATCCTCTCCTCCAGCGGTGGGGTTTGGGATGTGGAGGCGACGCTTCGCCGGTACATGGTGTGGAGGCTTGCCTTGCGGGAGGCCTCGACCCCTACTCCCACGTGGATCACTCTGATCCCCCCTCGGGTTCCAACATCCACCCGGTCTTCGCACCGATCCTCCTCCGCCCGAGGCAGGACCTCCTCGATCCTCACTTCTTGCCTTCCCCCTTGCTGCTGATGCCGTTGTTATTCCCGATTCCCTCTCATCTCAAGGAACTCCGGGCAGGTGGCTGTGGCATGCCCCTCTTCCTAATGGAAGTCGCAATAGGGCAGCTCCACCCTGACCTCCCTTCTCCTCCTCCTCATGATCCCCCTCCTTGCTCCCAAGGCTATGGCCATGGCCTCCTCCTGGTCGGGGAGCCGGGGCCTCTGGCCCTGCCTCCAGCCCAGAGGGTGGAACTGATCTTGCCTCCCCTGGTGGTGACCCCTTCCGTAGTATCCTCTCTATGGCCCCTGCCCCTGCCACTCAGGTCTCCAGCCCAGCCGACGGTCAGGCTCCTGATGCCCCCACCTCGGCTGCTGCTGCCACTGGAGCTGCCTTTGCTCCCTCTGCCTAGGCTCCCCTCTTCTTTCCTCCTGCGCCTTTCCTCCTCTCGACTCCTTCTCTTCCTCCGTGGCCCACCTGGCCAGCTTCCTTGCAAACTCCGGGTTCGACACTTCCCCGTCGACTTCCCTTGCTGCCCTCTCCATCAACTCCTCGTAGGAGAGGGGGGAACTCTCTTCAGCTCCATTCGAAAGAAACCCTGCTGTAGGCCCAGGGTAAAAGCCATCATCATACTATGGCCCGGCATCTCCTGGACTTGAGTAACTTCCTCCTGGAATCGGTCCACATAGCTCCCCAACGTCTCGTTCACCCCCTGCTTAATGTGGAACAAGATCTCGGACACCTTCTTCCTCCTCTTCGAGGTGGTGAATCTCAGCGTGAACACTCGGCGTAGGTCCTCGAAGCAGTAGATGGAGCTGGCCGGGAGCTGGTGGAACAACTCCCTTGCCTTCTCCCAGAGGGTGATAACGAAGAGTCGGCATTTGAATCCGTCTGACATATGACAGATGGAGAACACATCCTCGAACCATTGGACATGTTGGACTGGGTCTCCCTTCCCGGTGTATTAAGACATCTCGGGTTCCCTGAACCCATCTGGGACTGGAGCTGAGGAGATCAGCTCGCTGAAAGGACTGCCTCCCCCCACTGGGCGAGCTGGCGAGTCTCGCGAGCCCAACTCGTCGAATCGGCCTCGGCCTACCGAGCCGGGGAAGAGCTCGCGCCCGGGGAGCTCGCACCCCCGGCCTTCTTCGGCCACCTCCTTCCCAGCTCGCCAGCCGGGAGCGTCCTCGCCCAAAGAGGGGGCGGCCGCGATCTGGGCTTTCGGAGTCGAGCACTCGGCCCGCGCGCCGAGTGCGAACTTGACGAGGCCCAGCACCTCGTTCCTGAAGTCTTCCAACATCCCCACCGTTGCGAGAGGCGGGGGGCGGCGAGTTCTGCATGTCAGATCCTTGTCCTCCTGTCATTGAACTCGCTGAAGCTTTTCTGCACTGACCACTTTCCACGCTCACTGCACCAAAATGTTGAAACCGATTCCTCGATCTCTCGTGGAGTTCGCCCTTGGGGAAGGGGTGGTCTCGCACCTACTTCGATCCTGCAGGCAAAACAACAAAGAAGATGAGGTGACACAGACCTAAGGGCTTGGCGGGGGAGGTCCCACCACAAACCCGGAAGATCTCAGAGCGCTTCCCCTCCTTAGCCAGAAGCCGAGCTAAGGTACCCTCAGAAAGAACTTGAAGATTGGAGCAGGAGAGCACAGGGAAGAACCTGCTTTCTGGGGTACCCCTTGGATCCTATTTATAGTTTTTAAAATCTGGACTGCCAATAACCAAAAGAACTGACCTGAAATTACCAGAAAACCCTTGCTTGGGTCTGCCAACAGCCAAACTCCGCTGTTTTGAAGGGCTATGGGCAGACCAGCGGGGGCAAAACAGTAAAACGTACCTCATACATCTATGCGAGCTGGGGAGCTTTGACCACCTCGGCATGTTCTGCTCGCCTACTGCTGCCGAGCTCCACTGCGAGGACGCGAGTTGTGTCTCGCTCGGCATATGCCGAACTCGGGGTCGCCGATCGTCGATCTCTGGTCGACGGATGCCGAGCTCGGGCTCGCCCCCTTTACTGCCGAGCTCGCCTATTGTTCTTAGCCCGGTCTGCCTAGACCCTGGTGACCTTGCTCGCCGGACATGGTGTTGTACACCACCAATTCTTGCAGTTGAACTCTAAACTCCGCGAGTTCCTTCGGGGCCATTCGTTAAGGGGCCTTGGATATAGGCTTGGCACCCGTTACTAGATTAATTTGAAAATCAACTTCTCTATGTGGGGGTAATCCTGGCAGTTTCTCCGGAAATATCTCGAGGAAATCCCGCACTACCTGTACATCTTTCATATCCAACACCATCTCCTTCAACTCGAAACAGATCATGAAGACTTCATTCCCCTTCATATTGGCTTTTACTACCTCAACTGAAGATAACATCATACGAGGTGCGAAGCTAATACCTTGAAAAATGACGTCGGTGTCTCCATGCCTCAAGTAGATTCGTTTATCTACACAGTCAATCCTTGCAAAGTGCCAGTCCAACCATGCCATGCCCAAAATGATGTCAAACTCTGGCATTCTCAAGACTGTGGCAGGCGTATCAAAGGCCTTTCCCCCAATGAATATCTTCAGCTCACATTTAGCGGTTGTGGTCTTCTCAGAGACGTCCGGGAGGCGTACTCGTCGAGCTATACCAGTAAAGTATTGTACATATTCCATGTCCTTAATGAAGTCCTCAGACACAAAAGAGTGTGAGGCACCGGTATCGAACAGTGTATAGGTCGTCTTCCCACCGACTACCACGGTGCCTAAGTACCAATAACCAAAACTCAACAGTAGGTGTCTAGTATGTTTTAAGCAAGTTAAGTTAATCAAAGAAAATGTGAAAGTTAACTGCAACATACCTGCAATCACATCCTAGGGATTCCGTTCTTGCGCCATGTCCAGCGCGTATACTTGATCCCGAGCAGGATCGGGGTTTCCTCCTCGCAGTCCTCGTCCTCGACCATGCATATAACCACGCCCCCGCGGAGCTGCCGGAGGGAGAGAAGGAGGGACATTGCCAAACAACCGCGGGCAGAAACGTCGAATGTGGCCCGGCTGGTTGCATTCATAACACACCAGCCCACGACGCCCCTCAGGTTGCTGAAATTATTCAGGCTGTGGTGCTGGAGGCAACGCGGGCGGCTGCGGAATCGGGTGCTCCACTCTAAAATCTCGGTGGAAACGTCCTCCACCTCTTTGATGTCCTCTTCCTCCTCTAAATTCCCATCTTCTTCTGTTGCTTGGGCCAACTTCTATCATGCCCTCCGAAGGTCTCTTACCACTACTCAGGTGGTCCGCCTCCAATCTCTTCGCCATGTCGATAATCTCCGCCAAGCTAGCGTCCGCTATATACAAAAGGGCCTGCCTTAGGGGATCTCGCAGCCCTTTGTAGAAATGCTTGGCGTATCCTCTATCATCCAAATCATAATAAGCCGCGAACCTCGCGAGGTGCTGAAATTCTCACTGATATTCTGAAACTGATTTTGATCCTTGCTTTAGTAGAAGAAACCTCTCTTCAAGTTCATTTCGAGCGGATGTGGGAATGAAGTGCTCCAAGAAGACATCCGAGAACTCGCTCCAACTTATCTCTGTATAAACCCGGCCTTGGAAGGTGGAGCCCATGAGAGACTTCCACCACCTCTTAGCATGTAGTTCCAAGACGGACACCGACAACCTCACAGCCATTTTGGCTGGGCAACGGATCCCCGCCAACAACTCCTGCACCGTGTCAAGCCATTCTTCCGTGCGTACGGCCGACTCCGTCCCGAGGTAGGTGGGAGGGGAGAGGGCCCGAAAGTTGCTCAACCAGTTAGAGCCCGGAGCCTGTTGTTGCACCGGAGGCTGCTGCGCCCTAAAGGCATCCAGGATGGCGGTGAGCGTCTGCCCCAACACGGATTGTTGGAACTGAGTGGGTATGGAAGGGGCAGGAGTTCCCCCCATAGGCTCAGCGTGCACTGGAATCTACACGAAAAACACAAACGTATGGTCAGGTTGGCTAACCTTAAGGTCAAAGTTGGACAAACTTAGTATGAATTACATATGGGCACACCACTGCTTCTGCTAAGTCAGTTTGTCCCCAAACTGACTAATCGAACGGGGGTGGTGCCATTGTTGAATGACTTCTTGTTGGGTATTTCATCCACATGAACCCAGATTTGATGAAGTCACCCTGGAACTAAGATGAATTAAGTTGTATCTGATGCTTGGCTTGAGTTATATGTGTGCAGGAACTTCACTGGAAGTGTAAACCATTGTCAGTCCACAGTGATCTTCAAACACAGGAACTGTGCAATGTAATCCCTCATTGCATATTCCAAGGTGTTGACTCATGTGTGGTCTCTCTATTGGGATACACTTCATATTCAAGCTATTGGACTATGGGAAAGGAATTGGGTGTTGGCTACTCTAGAAGAATCAGTTTTTCCAACATCAGAAAATTTCTAAGTGTTTTACTCGAGTAGAGCTTTCACCTACTCGAGTAGTCAGAGTATCATTTACTCGAGTAAAGGAACCTTATACTCGAGTAGACAAAGTCATATACTCGAGTAGCTAAGTTACCTACTCGAGTAGACAAAGTCATATACTCGAGTAGCATGCTTATATACTTGAGTAGATTACTCTTTATAACCGAGTACTATAGGGTTTTCTCATCTAAATTTCTCTAAGTCATATACTCGAGTAAGTATACGCATATACTCGAGTAAGTATACTCACTTACTCAAGTAGATAGAAATATACTCGAGTAGTTCATTATACCTACTCGAGTAGATCATATGTTACTCGTGTACCTTGACATTCCCCTACTCCAGAATTTTTCTAAGTCTTTTACTCGAGTAGAACTTTCACCTACTCGAGTAGATTACTTCCTCTCGAGTAGTTAGTTCAACTACTTGAGTAGTTGTCAGTAGTCCTCTTCAGAATTCTTCTAAGTATTCCACTCGAGTAGTACTTCTTGTACTCGAGTAGGTTATGTAATATACTCGAGTAGCCCTTCCAGTACTCGAGTAGATCCTCTATATACTCGAGTAGGTCTCTTCACATACTCGAGTAGTTATGTCTGCCTACTCGAATAGTTGATCTCTATATACTCGAGTAGTCTTTATATACATACCCGAGTATGTTTCCCATCATATACTCGAGTAGTTATTCAACTACTCGAGTAGTTATTGACTTACTCGTGTAGTTGGCTAAATCTTTCCGAAATTTTTCTAAGTCCTTTTTCTGACGAGATTTTTCAAATCACGCGACATGATTGGTCCACGTGTACATCATGTTGGAGTTACCATTGTGATCTAGAAGTGGTCAAACATGTAATCTCACTGCCAACGCGATATGAGCCTGCAGGGTCGCACATAAGAGATGTGGAGAAGTTGGATGATTGACTGTGTTGGTAAAGGTTACCAATCACCGACCTGAATGGGGTTATGGGCAAAGTGTTGCCTTAAAGGATCGTCGGGTTGGGTAAATGTTGCCTTGAAGGACTGGTAAGAATAGTCGACCGAAGGTCGACGAGAATCATCGAGGATTGGTACTCTGATTCTCGCCGATCGACGAGAATCGTCGAGAATTGGTACTCTGAGTCTCGACGATCGACGAGAATCATCGACCGCAGGTCGACGGTCGACGAGTATGGTCCACCCCCCGATCGACGAGAATCGTCGAGTATTGTACTCTGATTCTCGCCGATCCTAGGTGATACTCGCCGACTAATTCTCGCCGAACCTGCTAGGTGATTCTCGCCGATCGTCGCCGATTCTCGCCGATTGAAACTCACCGATTCTGGAACCCTAAATTTCTGGGTGGTCTGCGGATAACGATGTTCCTAAGTCTATTTATGCCTTTGGTATAAAAGGACACTTAGGGTTTTCGGGGAATATAAGATCTGTGCGTGCTAATCGAATCGAAGCCGACGGAAGTGTTCCGACGTTCGTTCGCTCCGCCGATCCCGAATCCCGCCGACAGAAGGGTTCCGCCACCGTGCTCGCTCCGTCGACCTCCTCCTCTCCGGCGATCGTCGCTGGTGTTGCTTTTCTTGGCGCGGACCTAGCAGTCCGTGGAATAGCAAGGTGCGGTCATCATCCTTCCCGATTATCCGTGCGACGGAAAACTCGGCGTTCTCCCACTCGTGTGGATTTCTGCAGAGGCGTGGATATTATTCCACGTAGAACTCGCCACTAGCAAGAAGACGAAGTTTGGAGCATCTCCGTTGAGTTGTGACTCAACGCCACTGAGGTAATTTTTGCCTAATTGTATGTTAACTTCTTGATTCAACTACCATGGCCCGATCTCATCTCTTTTGGGTTTTCTTGATGTTTTATTCTTCCGTTGCGTGCACAACTGTTGTGCCATCCTCATAGAGAAACCCCAACAGTGGTATCAGAGGGAGGTTCAGGCCATGACTGTTGTATTGGAAGTTTTGTTATTCCAGTGCGTGTAAACCTAGGGATTTAGAAGTGTTCTAAATGTCTAGATTTAGTCTTGGTACCCCGCCAAGAACTTCTGGAATTTCATGGAAATTTCTAATTGTTAGAAATTGTAGTCTCCTTAGCAGTAACCATCCCTTGAGTTTGTTTTGGATTTTGAATCCAACATAGAGAGATGAGCTTGTCTACTGCTTTAAGTTGAGTTGTCTTTGCTTTTGTCCAATGCATGTAAATCTGAGGATTTGGAAGTTTCCGGATGTTCAGATTTAGCCCTTCCTTCTATCAAATGTTGATGGTGTCAGGTTGTGCACATAAGGGATGCATGTGGTTTTAGAAAAATTATTTTTCTTTGGATGTGCACATTGATCAAATGTTGATCATGGTTAACTGTTAACCTATAATTAAAATCCCTTCATCAAATATTAAGTGTTCGGATGCCTTCCGATGGATGACACTCTTCTTGCCTCGATCGATGAAGTGTGGGCTTGCCAAAGCAAGGTGCATTAATCTATCTTGGTAAGGGTGCGAGCGGATAATTGTGATATCCCACTGTCGACATCGGGTCCAACTTAACTAGGTGACCTCAAAGGTTGAGTGCCTAGAGGCATAGGGTTGGCATGCACCATATGATGGATGCGAGTAAGGAGTTATTCACCAACCATACAAGAATTGCATGAGGATGCAATTGGCAAGTGTTGCCTACCTAAATAACCGCATCGTGAGAGGAAAGCCAAAGCTGACTCATTATGTTGGTGAAATACGGATCTTGTCCACTAAGAGAGTAGCTCGCATGAACTCTCCGAATTGTTAGTGAGGGCTATCATTTCGAATAAAATAGTGGGAGTGTTTTAATTGAAGTCCAAATTAAAATAAATTGTATTTGAAATTTAGGTACTGATTTTATTCTGCATAAATTCTTGTAGAATTCCATGGCAAGTGTTTCACACTCCACGTTGTCTCTGAGAGCCATCCTTGAGAAGGATAAGCTCAGTGGGACTAACTACATGGACTGGTACAAGAACCTGAGAATTGTTCTCAGGCAAGAGCGAAAGCTCTATGTCTTGGAAGAAGAAGCCCCCGAGGTGCCGACCGGGAACTCTTCCCGTGCTGAGAAGGATGCTTATAAGAAGTATACTGATGATGTTTTAGATGTCGAATGCCTTATGCTTGCCACTATGAACTCTGAGCTTCAGAAGCAATATGAGAACATGGGGTGCAAGGAGATTGACGAGCATCTCAAGAAAATGTTTCAAGGGCAGGCTCGTCAAGAGAGGTTCGACGTCACAAAAGCGTTGTTTCAGTGCAAGATGGGAGTTCGAGACTCAGTAGGGACTCACGTACTCAAGATGATTGGGTATATAGAGAACCTTGAAAGGCTGGATTTTCCTCTTGGTCAAGAGTTGGCCACAGATCTGATCCTACAATCGTTGACGGACAGTTATGAGCAGTTCGTCTTGAACTACAACATGAATAAAATAGACAAGACACTGCCCGAACTCCTAGGCATGTTGAGAACTGCCGAAATCAATATGAAGAAGGTCAAGCCTGCCAGCCCCATACTGATGGTGCATAAGGGCAAGGTCAAGGCCAAGGGCTCTAAGAAGACGAAGGTGGGACCTAAGTCATACCTTGAGCCCAAGTCTTCAGCACTGATGAAAAAGAAAAGCACGGTGAAGGAAGGGAAATGCCACCACTGTGGCAAGGCTGGTCATTGGAGGAGGAACTGTCCTTCGTACATTGAAGGTCTGCAGAAATTGAAGGGAGGTATGACTTCCGCTTCAAATGTTTACGTTATAGAGATAAACCTTTCTGCTCCTTCATCTTGGGTATTGGATACCGGATGTGGTTCTCACATTTGTACAAATGTGTAGGAACTGGGAAGGAAAAGATTGCTGAGTAAAGGGGAGGTGGACCTTCGCGTCGTCAATGGAGCAAGAGTTGCTGCTATAGTCGTAGGGGTTTACCGTCTTTCTTTGCCCAGTGGGCTTGTAATAGAACTAGATAATTGTTATTTTGTTCCGGCCATAACTAGAAACATTATATCTATTTCATGTTTGGACATGATTGGATTTTCTTTTATAATTAAGAACAACTGTTGTTCTATATTTAAGAATGATGTTTGTTATGCTGTAGCTCAATTGTTTAATGGTCTTTATGTTTTGAACTTGGACCATTTGATCTGTAATGTAGAAAATAATAAAAGACTAAGAACAAATGACTCGAACCCTACATTTCTCTGGCATTGTCGTTTGGGCCATATCAACGAGAAGCGCATATCCAAACTCCATAGAGATGGACTTTTGGACTCATTTGATTATGAATCATTTGAGCGATGTGAATCTTGTTTGTTAGGCAAAATGACTAAAGCTCCTTTCACTGGTTATACTGAGAGGGTTGAGGATCTCTTGGGTGTTGTACATAGTGATGTATGCGGACCTATGAGTTCCATGGCTAGAGGTGGGTATTTTTACTTTGTTACATTTACTGATGACTTCAGTAGATACGGATATGTGTATCTTATGAAGTGCAAATCTGAGACCTTTGAAAAGTTCAAAGAGTTCAAGAATGAAGTGGAAAACCAGTTGGGTAAAAGGGTTAAAGCCCTCCGATCTGATCGAGGTGGCGAATACCTGAGTCATGAGTTCCGTGATCATCTGAAAGAGTGTGGTATTGTATCACAGCTCACTCCACCTAGAACACCACAACATAATGGTGTGTCTGAGAGGAGAAATCGTACTCTATTAGACATGGTGCGTTCGATGATGAGTCATGCAGACTTGCCTGTTTCCTTTTGGGGTTTTGCTTTAGAGACTGCTGCAATGACATTGAATCGCGCTCCAACGAAAATGGTTATGAAGACACCATATGAGATATGGACTGGGAAGCGTCCTAGTATGTCGTTCATTAAAATTTGGGGTTGTGAGGCATACGTGAGACGTCAATTGCCTGACAAGCTGGAACCCAAATCAGATAAATGTTGTCTAGTGGGATATCCTAAGGAAACGAAAGGGTATTACTTTTACCTACCGTCTGAGGGCAAAGTGTTTGTCGCAAGGACTGGTGTCTTATTGGAGAAAGAGTTCTTATCAAGAAAGACTGAAAAGGTAGAGCTTGAAGAAGTTCAAGAACCACATGTAGTGAATGAACCGGAATTGGATTCTGAGACAGGACTACAAGATGTTGTAGCTAGAGAACCTGCTCAAGGAACACAAGTCCTACATAGATCTGGTAGACCGAGGTTTGAGCCTGAGAGATATGGATTTCTCGTATCTCAAATAGGTAATGTGTTTCTTATGGATCATGATGATGAACCAGCAACCTACCAAGAGGCTATGAATGGACCGGACTCCGACAAATGGCTTGAGGCTATGAAATCCGAAATGGACTCCATGTATGCAAACCAAGTTTGGAACTTGGTGGAACCACCTGAAGGGGTACGACCCATAGGGTGCAAGTGGGTCTTCAAGAAGAAGACCGACATGGATGGGAATGTACAGACATTCAAAGGGTGACTGGTGGCTAAGGGTTTCAAGCAAAATCATGGTATTGACTATGTTGAGACCTTTTCCCCTATTGCCATGGTAAAGTCCATAAGGATATTGTTTGCTGTTGCTGCGTATTATGACTATGAGATCTGGCAGATGGATGTCAAAACGGCTTTCCTTAATGGAAACCTCCTTGAGGAAGTGTATATGACACAACCCGAGGGTTTTGTATCCCCAGATGAAGCCACTAAAATATGCAAGCTGAATAAGTCCATTTATGGACTGAAACAGGCCTCTCGAAGTTGGAATCTTCGTTTTGATGAGAAAATCAAAGAGTTTGGTTTCATCAAGAATGAAGATGAGCCTTGTGTTTACAAGCGAATCAGTGGGAGCATTGTTGTCTTCCTGATATTGTATGTAGATGACATACTGTTGATTGGGAATGACATTCCTACCCTGAAAGTTGTTAAGAACAACCTAGGGAACTGCTTTTCAATGAAGGATTTGGGTGAAGCGACTTATATACTCGGTATTAAGATCTATAGAGATAGATCGAAGAAGTTGCTGGGTTTGACCCAGAGTACGTACATAGAAAAGGTGTTGAAGCAGTTCAACATGCTTGAGTCCAAGAAAGGATTTTTGCCCATGTCTCATGGTGTGAATCTCTCTAATGACCAGTGTACAAAGTCTTGTGAAGATAAGGACCACATGAAATTGATTCCATATGCTTCGGCAATTGGATCAATCATGTACGCGATGTTATGTACTCGACCCGACGTCTCCTTTGCTTTGAGCATGACTAGCAGGTATCAGTCAGACCCCAGTGAGTGTCACTGGATTGCAGTCAAGAATGTCCTGAAGTACTTGAGAAGGACTAAGGATGTGTTCTTGGTGTTTGGTGGAGAGGAAGAGCTCGTTGTAAGTGGTTACACGGATGCTAGCTTCCAAATTGATAGACACGACTCCAAGTCTCAGTCAGGTTTTGTGTTTTGCCTGAATGGAGGAGTTGTGAGCTGGAAGAGTTCCAAGCAAGAGACAGTTGCTGATTCTACAACAGAGGCCGAGTATATCATCGCAGGTAATGCGGCGAAGGAGGCTGTATGGATTAGGAAATTCATCGGCGAGCTTGATGTAGTTCCTAGCATTGTTGGTCCCGTAGTTCTCTACTGTGATAACAATGGTGAAATTGCACAATCTAAGGAACCTAGATCCCATCAGCGCTCCAAGCATATACTTCGACGGTTTCATATTATTCGTGAGATTGTCGAACGAGGAGATGTGAACATTTGAAGAGTGCCAATGGAGGAGAATATTGCAGATCCACTGACAAAGCCTCTCACGCAGAGAAAGCATGATGGTCATACTAGATCGATGGGTATACGATACCTAAATGATCAACTCTAGTGAGAATCTTGTGGATTGTATGTAAACATGTATTTTGTTGGTCATTTGTTCTTATGATGAACAGTGTACCTAGTTTTTCTCTTACAATTAATGGCAAGTTCTTTTATTATGAGTTTTTGTATATGATAGTTAAATGTTAACATAATAGATACCCTTAGAATGTTCGCTTCCATGGGATATCAAGTACGTGACTTGAATGTTAGAGCCTATGATTTATTTGAAGCTTCATTCTTAAAAGGTCCCTGGTCGAGTATCATCATAGAAGCTAAGGGTGATGATGGTACATGAAGGCTAGCACGTGGGTTGACTGATGACCGGTTCTCACAGGTCATGATATTGTGATATCAAGTCATCACGTGGCTACTTGTTAGTGAACAAGTTGTACTGGACAGACCCAACCTGAGACTACTCTGTGGATTGTCATCCAATCGTGTCACGAGTAGGTCTCAATTGACAATGATGTTGTGGTCCTTTGACCTGAATTCACAGCATTCATCAAGTGAGGAAGAGCGTGCTTTGATGTCATCTAAAGTCTTCCTTGAGAAAGGTTGATGATAAGGGTGGTTGTTGGGCATGTTACGAATCATTTGGGTGTTTGTGTGTGAGCAAATATGGGATTTGCCCTCCTGTATGACAGGAGTTGCATCCATGGGCCCCTTGATGGAACTGGACTGAGAAATGCATGTCCATGCTTGGTTGAGTCAATATGTGATATTGGACTCACCATTCTCTGGAAGTCCGTCCTGGATCAAGAAACTTGGATTGAGCTATTACGAGGGTGACACGGTCCATGCCTCTAGTTCTTTCCGGATGTAAGGGATAAAGGGACAAATACAACGCTGATACGTTGGTCATAAAGGCTTATGAGTTATAAACTCTTATTGCTTGGGGAGCAATGATGCATTGCTAGATGCCACTCATTATTTGTGAGGTTTTTGGTTTGATACTTTCAATATCAAGTGGGAGTCTGTTGGAGTTACCATTGTGATCTAGAAGTGGTCAAACATGTAATCTCACTACCAACGCGATATGAGCCTGCAGGGTCGCACATAAGAGATGTGGAGAAGTTGGATGATTGACTGTGTTGGTAAAGGTTACCAATCACCGACCTGAATGGGGTTATGGGCAAAGTGTTGCCTTAAAGGATCGTCGGGTTGGGCAAATGTTGCCTTGAAGGACTGGTAAGAATAGTCGACCGAAGGTCGACAAGAATCGTCGAGGATTGGTACTCTGATTCTCGCCGATCGACGAGAATCGTCGAGAATTGGTACTCTGATTCTCGACGATCGACGAGAATCATCGACCGCAGGTCGACGGTCGACGAGTATGGTCCACCCCCCGATCGACGAGAATCGTCGAGTATTATACTCTGATTCTCGCCGATCTTAGGTGATACTCGCCGACTGATTCTCGCCGAACCTGCTAGGTGATTCTCGCCGATCGTCGCCGATTCTCGCCGATTGAAACTCACCGATTCTGGAACCCTAAATTTCTGGGTGGTCTGCGGATAACGATATTCCTAAGTCTATTTATGCCTTTGGTATAAAAGTAAACTTAGGGTTTTCGGGGAATATAAGATCTGTGCGTGCTAATCGAATCGAAGCCGACGGAAGTGTTCCGACGTTCGTTCGCTCCGCCGATCCCAAATCCTGCCGACGGAAGGGTTCCGCCGCCGTGCTCGCTCCGTCGACCTCCTCCTCTCCGGAGATCGTCGATGGTGTTGCTTTTCTTGGCGAGAACCTAGCAGTCCGTGGAATAGCAAGGTGCGGTCATCATCCTTCCCGATTATCCGTGCGACGGAAAACTCGGCGTTCTCCCGCTCGTGTGGATTTCTGCAGAGATGTGGATATTATTCCACGTAGAACTCGCCACTAGCAAGAAGACGAAGTTTGGAGCATCTCCGTTGAGTTGTGACTCAACGCCACTGAGGTAATTTTTGCCTAATTGTATGTTAACTTCTTGATTCAACTACCATGGCCCGATCCCATCTCTTTTGGGTTTTCTTGATGTTTTATTCTTCCGCTGCGTGCACAACTGTTATGCCATCCTCATAGAGAAACTCCAACACATCATTATGACCGATTATGACCGTTAGTCTCTCCTATATAAGGTCTTATCAGAAAATGACAAACCCTAAGTATTCTCAAAGCTTTCTTGTAATTTCTTTTTCGAGAAATATTCTTCAGCCGCCTCCTCTCTGACTTTCGCAAAACGGAAGCCGCCGCTGTCGCCCTCTTCTCCGGCCAAAGCTCTACTTTCAGAGGATTATTCTGAAGAAAAGTTACAGATCGAGATCGACTTCACTGATCTTATTCTCTCTCGATTTCTGTAAAAGCGAGTAGATCCAGATCGAGGCCGAGAACTTCTTCACCGATTTCTGAAAGTGCTACAAAGTTAAAAAGAAGAAGATCCTGGCTGTTTCTTTCAGATCTGAGTAATTTACTATTTGTATTCTTGTAAACACTTTATTAATCTTGTAGGAGAAATCTTCTCCGAGTGTAGGAGTTTTTCACTCCGAGTTTGTAGGAAGTGCTATCTTCCGAAGGTGTAGATCCTTTTGTTTGGATCGAGTTTGTAGGAACTTTGTTCCGAGGGTAGGATCAATTTTTGATCCGAGATAGTGGAGTAGCCGAGTCTAGTTGATTGCTAGATCGGTGAGGGAAAGTGGATGTACCCATGGTTGGGGAACCACTATAAATCTTGTGTCGTCTGTGATGTTGGTAGAATAGTTCTGTGTCGTGCTCTAATTATTTTTTATTCCGCAAAAAGACCCACAAACCACCTATTCACCCCCCTCTAGGTGATTTAGGTAGACAACCGTTCTCTTTCAATTGGTATCAGAGCCAGGTTGATCGTCAAAAGGTTAACACCTTGATCAGATCCAGATCTGTTGTCTGTAAGATTCTACCATAAAATGGACAAGGGCAAAGATTTCGCCAAGCTCCCACTGTGCAACAAGAATAACTTTCCCATATGGAAAGAAAGGATAAAATTTTTCATGGAAGCTGTGGATCCAAGGATCTTCATGATCGTTGAAGAAGGTCCTTACGTTCCCATGACTATGTCCACTATCGACCCTACCAAGAAAGTTCCCAAAAAGCTAATGGATCTCGACAAAGACGAGATTGCACTTGTCTCTCTCGACAAGAAAGCTAAGAACATCATAGCAAGTGCAATCGATGACTCGATGCTGCAGAATTTGATTCACTGTCAATCAGCTAAGGAGATGTGGCACTCCTTAGTCACTTTGATGGAATGGACTGAAGAAGTAAGGGATGATCGGAGATCCCTTCTCAATCAAAAATATGAAGCATTCCGACAAGGGAACAAGGAAACAATTGCTGACACCTTTGAGAACTTCTTCAAGATTGTAAATGGCCTAAGGGTGTATGGCCGTGTCTTCACAAACGGAGAACTGAATGACAAATTCTTGAGATCCCTAACCAAGGAATGGGATAACAAGGTATGTGTCATCAGGGAGTTCAGGAAGCTAGCTGAAACGGACCCGCAAAATCTCTTTGGAAAGCTTATGTCCTATGAACTCCAAATCAATACAAGAAAAGCTGAAGAAGAGAAGGGCAGGTCTGCTCTAAAGGAGAAATCTGTCGCTCTGAAGGCAGACACCTCCAGAAAGACTAAGGCTGCCTCCCCCGCTCCAGCTCCAGAAGTTGATGAAGAAGAAGAAACATCAGAGCCCAACACCTCAGGCTCTGAACTATCTGAAGGAGAGTTCTCCTTGCTCTCAAGGCAATTCAAGAAGTTTCTTAATAAAAAGAAACAATGCAAAGGCAAGGATGCCTCACACAGAAGATCGCGGCGCGATGACGATCGACAAAGAAAAGGCTCAAGCAGCCACGACAGGTATAACACTAAACAGAACAAATACATTTCAACTGACATCATTTGTTATTGCTGTAATAAGCCAGGTCACGTCATTGCTGACTGCCCTCACAAGAATAAGGAGGGTGGTAGAAGAGAAGAAAAGAAATCCTCATACAACAAGAAGAGGAAGGAGAAGAGCCTCATAGCCAAAAAGAGCAAGACTCTTAGCGACTCCGACTCGTCTGAGTCAAGCGAAGAAGAAGAAGCTTACTTTGGGCTAATGGCTCAAAGAGATGATGAACAAGAGCCCCAGTTCACTGGGAAGGTAAACTCTCATACCCCCTCTTTCAGATTCTGAAGTCTCTGAACATGATTGCGAGGGTAGCTCTTCTGACGATGAGTCAGAACTAATGGCCTAGTACAACGAGTTAATCATGGCTTACGACAAATTTTGTCGAGTCGTGAAGACTCAGGCTAAAGAGATCAAATCTCTAAAAGCCGAAGAGACCAACTTGAGAGAGAAAGTCGCAAAGACTGACTCCCTCGAAGAAAACTTCAATAATGCTATTGAAGAATACAACAAGGCTCTTGAGCACCTTGACCTGAAGGAGAAGATCATCAAAGGATTCGAAGCCGAACTTGCGGCTGAAAGGAAACTTGTTGAGAGTTTCTCGAAGCCCAAAACAGTTCTTCCATTCGTTGCTGAATTCTCAGCAAAGGCCAAGGGAGCTGGACTAGGCCATGAAGAAGCTCCTAGTAAATCCTCTAGGAGAAACAAGAATCAACGGAAAAATAAGGCCGCCAAAAAGGCCTCAGCCGAAGAAAAGGGAAAAGCCCCTCAAAATCAAACCACATTCAAGAAGGTCATCTTTCCATCAAATGAGTTTGATTTTGACTCATCATACGGGCACTTTGCTAGGCCTACTTATGTAGAGCCAAAGTCCCGCTATCAAGGATGGGCTAGACCGCGAAACTTTGGCGAAAGTGTCTTTAAGGCACCTTATGAAGAAGTTGTTCTTCAGAGCTATGGCCCTTTCAATCATGGGCATAACTTCAAGAAGGCACCAAAGAAAAACTTGTTGTAGAGAAGCCCATAAAGGAGAAGAAGCCATGTGACTGCCATCATCATGAGGCATCTTCCTCCAAGAATGCTACCCCTGCTAGACCAAAGTTCCAAAAGGTCAAGCAGGAGATCTTGAGGCAAAGGTACAACAGATTTGACTGTTGGTGCTGTGGCAAGGTTGGTCACTTCGCCAAAGATTGTTGGTTCAATTCCAGAAACGCTGCAACCCCTCATGTCAGCAATATGAGAAAGACCGCTCATAATGCCAACACTCGTAGGGGGAGCACTCTAACCCGAGACCAAGGACCCAAACGTGTTTGGGTTCCTAAGGCGAATTGATTGTGATTGCAGGGATGTCCAAAGGCCAACAAAATGCCTATCTGGTACTTGGACAGCGGATGCTCTCGGCATATGACCGGGACGAGAAGCCTCATTCAGAACTTTACTCCAGTCGTGAACGGACCAAAGGTCATCTTTGGAGGTTCAGACCGTGGAATTACTAGAGGCTATGGTATGATTACTAACGGCAATGTATCCTTCTCGGATGTGGCCTATGTTGAAGGATTGGAACACAATCTCATTAGCATAAGCCAACTCTGTGATAAAGGATACATAGTTGAGTTCCATGCTGATAAGTGCTTGATAAAATCCGTTGACAATATGGAAACGATTCTATCCAGCACTCGAAGCAGGAATATTTTCTGTTTAAATTTCATTTGTATAGATTCCTCTACACCAGTGTGTTTGTTAGCAAAAGATAGTGCGTCTCTTGGTGACCAATGACACAAGAGACTAGCACATATTAATTTCAAAACAATTAATAAGCTATTTTCAATGAACTTGGTACATGATGCCCCAAATGTCAAATGCGTCAAAGACAGATATTGTCATGCATGCATAAAAGGAAAGCAAACAAGGGCTACCTTTAAAAGCACTGTTGGCAAAGACTCTAACAGATGTCTCCATCTATTGCACATGGACTTGTTTGGTCCACTGCAGATTAGAAGTTTGGGAGGCAAGGAATATACATTGGTAATTGTTGATGACTACTCGCGCTTTGCGTGGGTGTTCTTTCTGAAACACAAGTCAGATACCTTCGATATCTTTACCAATTTTGTCAGGCAAGTCCAGAATGAATACAACTGCTCCATAGTCAAAATCAGAAGTGATAACGGAACAGAGTTCAAATCTGGGGCCATGACAGAATTCTGTGAAAGCTTAGGTATCTTTCATGAGTTTTCATGTACTCGTACTCCACAACAAAATGGAGTGGCTGAGAGAAGGAACAGAACACTCATAGAGGCCCGCAGGACCATGTTGAGTGATGCTTCACTACCGGAGTACTTCTGGGCTGAGGTCGTCAACACTGCATGCCACGTGCAAAATCGAGCACTCATAAACAAAGACCACAATAAGACACCTTACGAACTTCTGAAAGGCAGAAAACCAACAGTCTCTTACTTTAGAATCTTTGGCTGCAAATGCTTCGTACTTAACAATGCCAAGTATCATACCACCAAGTTCAGCGAAAAGAGCTTTGAAGGTATTTTTGTAGGATATAGTAGCCATAGTAAGTCATACAGGATTTTCAATAGAAAAACCCTGGTGGTGGAAGAATCGATACTTGTTGTATTTGATGAGACGAGCTTGCTGCAAAGCAATCCGTCTAGTGTGCTCACTGAAGTTGCAGGTGACAAGCTGAAAGAAACTAGCTTTCATGATCCGTCCGAAGACAAAGGCGAGAAGTTCATTAAGATCACCACTCCCACTCCTATTGGAGAGGCTGATGATCAAAATGAAGAAGTCATCCAGGATGAAGAAATCACTCTGGTGTTTGAATATAATCCAGATGCAAGGACTCTAGAGCTCAGACATCTGAAGGATCACCCCATGGACCAGATCATAGGAAATCCCCGGGATGGTGTCAGAACTCGGAGAGGTACAACTAATGAGAATCTTCATTTGAGTTTTCTCTCACAGGTTGAACCAAAGAAATTTGAGGAAGCAAACTCAGACGCATCATGGATAATGGCAATGGAAGAAGAGCTAAATCAGTTCAAGCGCTGCAATGTGTGGATGCTGGTTCTAAGACCTAAAGGAAAGAACATCATTGGAACAAAATGGGTCTACCAGAACAAGATGGATGAAGACGGAACTATCATAAAGAATAAGGCCAGACTCGTCGCTAAAGGCTATCGTCAAGAAGAAGGAATCGACTTCGACCAGACATATGCTCCAGTGGCGAGACTGGAGGCAATAAGGTTGTTCCTAGCATATGCTGCCTTCAAAGGCTTCACCGTCTATCAGATGGACGTGAAGTCGGCCTTCCTGAATGGTAACTTAAAGGAGGAAGTGTATGTGGAACAACCTCCAGGTTTCGTTGATTCTAACTTTCCCGATCATGTCTATTTTCTGCACAAGGCCCTATATGGTCTGAAACAAGCTCCTAGAGCTTGGTATGAAACGTTGTCTACCTTTCTACTTGAGAACAAGTTCACAAGGGGAAAGATAGACAAGACATTATTTCTTAGGGAAATAAAAGGCAAGATTTTGCTAGTGCAAATCTATGTCGATGACATTATCTTTGGCTCTACAGATAACAACCTCTGCAAAAAGTTCTCAAAACTTATGCAAGGGAAGTTTGAAATGAGCAGTATGGGCGAGCTGAAGTATTTCTTAGGGCTTCAAGTGAAACAATCTGAAGATGGAATTTTCATCTCGCAGACCAAATTCACCAAAGTGCTAATTAAGAAATTCGGAATGGAGAACGCAACCTCTATGAGGACTCCAATGGGCTCAACTATGTCTCTGGACAAGGATGAAAAAGAGAAACCTTTGATGAAACCAAGTACAGAAGCATAATTAGATCCTTGCTCTACCTTACTGCCAGTAGGCCTGACATAATGTTCTCAACATGTGCCTGTGCTAGATTTCAGGTGAACTCTAAGGAATCTCATTACGCTGCTGCAAAGCGGATCCTGAGATACCTTAAAGGAACACCAAATCTTGGCTTATGGTACCCAAGAAGTAATGACAGCGAACTAATTGGATTTTCAGATGCAGATTTTGCAGGTAGCAAAGACGACCGGAAAAGCACCTCCGGGACTTGCCAATTCTTCAGAGGAAGGCTAATCTCCTGGAGTAGCAAGAAGCAGAACTGTGTCGCAATCTCAACGGTCGAGTCAGAGTATATCTCTGCAGGCAGCTGTTGCGCACAGTTGCTATGGATAAAGAATCAGTTCGAGGACTACAACCTGCAGTTCAAGGATATTCCCTTGTATTGTGACTCCTCCAGCGCAATTGTAATAGCCAACAATCCAGTTTCCCATAGCCGGACAAAGCATATCGAGCTAAGGTATCACTTCATCCGGGAACATGTGGAGCATGGAGACATAGATCTCTAATATGTGCCTACAGATAGGCAAGTTGCAGATATCTTCACAAAGCCGCTGGACGAGACCAAGTTCTCGTTCTTCAAGACAGAGCTAGGGATGCTCAACAAAGAGGACTAAAGAAGGCTGGATGGCTAAGAAGCAAGAAATTGCAAAGGGGTTAGTCAAAATCAACTCTGTCTCAACTTTTTTCAAATTCAACTCGAGAAGCATGAGACATACTCGAGTACTCTTCTCTACCTACTCGAGTATAAGAATGAACCTACTCGAGTATGTGTACTGACCTACTCGAGTATGCGGATGTGCCTACTCGAGTATCTAAAGACCTACTCGAGTAAGTCACTTACCTACTCGAGTAAGTCCCTATCTACTCGAGTAAGTCCCTATCTACTTGAGTAAGTTTTCGCCTCCTACTCGAGTAACTCCTGTCGACCTACTCGAGTAAGTCATCTAGCCACTCGAGTAGTCTCTGCAGACCTACTCGAGTACCTCCTGACGGCCTACTCGAGTAGCTCCTTTACCTACTCGAGTAGTCTATCTCTCTCTCATGTCCAATTTCCCAGAATTTGAAAATTGCTCTATTCGCCACCCAAGGCCATATACCGCCTCCTTCCTTAAATTAATTAGTGGTAATTCAAGAGTTATATATATACGAAATTCCGAAACATCAAACCTACTCGACATCATTTCTATCTCTCGAGTACCCTCTGTCTCTTCGCCTGCCCTGCCGATTCGACTTCTCTCCTCCGCCGCAGTTGCAGAGCTCTCTCTAATTTCCTCCAGGCATTCTCTTCCATGGAGACTTCTCACAAGATTGGCGTCGACTCCAAACTAGTCACCGAGGGTATCGCAGAGCTCTCCGATGATTTCCGCAACCTCCTCATCCTCCTCGACACCGCCGGCCTCTCCTTCATCCTCCAAGAACCCTATCGCGTTCTCTTCCCTGAAGTTGCAGAATTCTTCTCAAATCTCAAGGTTTGATGAAATGGCAAAGTCCTAAAATCTACAGTAAAGGGTTTCAAACTAAAGTTCACCAAGACCTCTGTCTCTCAACTTCTCCGTTTACCGGTTGTTGATGAAGAAGATCACCTAGTTGCTGAGGATTCCGACAGGACAGCCCTTTTCTGTGGCTTTTCCACTGATGCTCAATACTTCAAAAGGTCAGATATGAATGCAGAAGGCAAATTCTTGGTTGATGTTATTGGAAAACTTTTACTGTGCAAGACTCACTCCATCCGAGACATTCCCTCATACTTCTTCGATATAATGCAAGCCATTGTCTGCCGCAAGAAATACCAATTTGGTATGCTGATTTTGGACAAAATCAAGGACAGCATGAAATCCCCCAACTACGCAAGAATTATATCTCTGCTCCTTCATGCAACAAATCCTGAAGTCTTCAATCTCTCCAAAGGGACTCCACTTCACCATATGAAGAAGGTCTCTATCTCCTCAATTCAGAGATGGGATCTCAAGCTCAAGAATTCTGCCCAGGCTGCAAAGGCTTCAGACATTCCAGACGTTCCAGCTGCAGAGGATAGGACTCCATCTCCCTCTCCTCATCATGTGGCCAGCTCCTCTGGTGCACCAAGTGAGGGGGAGCCTGCTCCCTCTAGCCCAGTCAGGCAGCCCTCTCCTCAGCCAGAGATTCCATCCCTACCTTGTACTCCAAAGAGTCCAGCCACTTCCTCAGATCAAGTACCTCAAGACACTCTTGTGTCCACAGCTGCTGCTATAGATGCCATGATTGCAGAGCTTTCTGAAGATGTGCTTCCTCCTCCTCCTCCTCTATCTCCTCTAGCTCCAACCACTGACCATCACAAGGAATTCTCTCCAGTACAGTCTCCTACCCATTATCCAGCCAGAACTCCAACACCTTCTCCAACTCCTCCAGCAGATAAGCCAGACACCATTTTTATTTCTGATGAGCCTTCTCCTGAACCAGCTGAGGCTCCTCTCAGAAACCTCGATTTCTCCATCCCCCATGATACAGAAGAATTGGATGCTGTCATTCCTACCACCAGAGCTCTCAGCTCAGTGATAATTGAAGAAATAGCTCCTTGGGTAACTCCTCTTATCCCTACTGCTGCTCCCTCAGCTGCTGCTACAGTTTCCTCCTCCTCAGATCTGTTGCAAAGCATTGCACTTCTTCTTCAAGAACAGAGAACCTATTTTGATACCTCTCTAAAGGTGGTCACTAACAAAGTTACTACTCTTGAGACTGAGATGAGCAGAGATTTTGCTGAAATTCAGCATAACACTGACAAGCTCAAGTACCTATTCCAACTTGGTGGTAAAGCTCTTGACCATACTATCACTAGTATTGGCAATGTCATGGAACAAGGTGTAACCCTGGCCAACAATCAGATTGAGCTAGACAAGAGGAATGAAGCCAACAAGATGACTATATGTGAAGAAGTTGGCACTTTCAAAGATGACACCATAGAGAAACTATCTGTTGAAATCAGAAAGGGGAAGGGTTTGATAAAAGAACTCAAAGAACAGGTAGACAAATATACTGCTCAGAAGACAGTTGAATGGGAAGCTCATGTGATGACCATTCATGATGATGTGCTTGCCCAGATACAGAGTGTCAAATTTCACACCTATGACACTGCTGTCTGGATGCACAATCAGATCTTGCCAAATCTTGCAGTTGACCCAAACATCATTCCCCATCATCTCAACCCTCTGGCCACAGATGTCTCTGCTCCTGCTGTTCCTCAACAACCTACCTTCTCTCCCAGGCCTGGAGACTCAGTTGCTCCTCCGGACACTTATGTTCTAGGCTGGGAAGAAGACGATCCTGCTGATATATTCCTTCAAGCCCCTCCAGAGATCAGAATCCACAAGAAGAAAAGGAAATATGGTGAAGGTCCCTCTACAAGCAGGACAGCTCCTTCTAAGGCCCCTGAACATGCTGAAGCCTGGTCTCCAACCTCAAAGTCTCTCATCTTGGACACACTCAGGCTGGTCATGGATCATAATGAGAACAGAAACATGCATTACAGTTCCCAGGAATGGGAGTTATATGAGAAGTCAATGCTGAAAAGGAAGATCCATGATAGAGAATTTGGGAGAAATAACCCTGCAGCTCCTCCAAGGCCTCCTAAATATTTCCCTAAGTCATTCAGCTACCTAAGGAGACAACAAGAGAAGATGGATAAGCAGCAATCCCAAGCCTAAACCTAAAAGATGATGAGAAATTGAAATGACAAGTTGTAGACTTGATGTTTTTGGAAACTCATATATATACAATTCTTCATTACTGTCTAATTATCTTTTTCATTATCCTTTGCTTACCTGCTCATATTTTTCTACTTAGTTTCTTTTATGTCCATAATTCACCTTAGTGTAAAGGGTTATGACTTCAACAAATAGGGGGAGATTGTTGGGTATTTCATCCACATGAACCCAGATTTGATGAATTCACCCTGGAACTAAGATGAATTAAGTTGTATCTGATACTTGGTTTGAGTTATATGTGTGCAGGAACTTCACTGGAAGTGTAGACCATTGTCAGTCCACAGTGGGTCTTCAAACACAGGAACTGTGCAATGTAATCCCTCATTGCATATTCCAAGGTGTTGACTCATGTATGGTCTCTCTATTTGGATACACTTCATATTCAAGCTATTGGACTATGGGAAAGGAATTGGGTGTTGGCTACTCTAGAAGAATCAGTTTTTCCAACATCAGAAAATTTCTAAGTGTTTTACTCGAGTAGAGCTTTCACCTACTCGAGTAGTCTGAGTATCATTTACTCGAGTAAAGGAACCTTGTACTCGAGTAGACAAAGTCATATACTCGAGTAGCTAAGTTACCTACTCGAGTAGACAAAGTCATATACTCGAGTAGCATGCTTATATACTCGAGTAGATTACTCTTTATAACCGAGTACTATAGGGTTTTCTCATCTAAATTTCACTAAGTCATATACTCGAGTAAGTATACTCATATACTCGAGTAAGTATACTCACTTACTCCAGTATATAGAAATATACTCGAGTAGTTCATTATACCTACTCGAGTAGATCATATGTTACTCGTGTACCTTGACATTCCCCTACTCCAGAAATTTTCTAAGTCTTTTACTCGAGTAGAACTTTCACCTACTCGAGTAGATTACTTCCTCTCGAGTAGTTAGTTCAACTACTCGAGTAGTTGCCAGCAGTCCTATTCAGAATTCTTCTAAGTATTCCACTCGAGTAGTACTTCTTGTACTCGAGTAGGTTATGTAATATACTCGAGTAGCTCTTCGAGTACTCGAGTATATCCTCTATATACTCGAGTAGGTCTCTTCACATACTCGAGTAGTTCTGTCTGCCTACTCGAGTAGTTGATCTCTATATACTCGAGTAGTCTTTATATACATACCCGAGTATGTTTCCCATCATATACTCGAGTAGTTATTCAACTACTCGAGTAGTTATTGACTTACTCGTGTAGTTGGCTAAATCTTTCCGAAATTTTTCTAAGTCCTTTTTCTGACGAGATTTTTCAAATCACGCGACATGATTGGTCCACGTGTACATCATTATGACCGATTATGACCGTTAGTCTCTCCTATATAAGGTCTTATCAGAAAATGACAAACCCTAAGTATTCTCAAAGCTTTCTTGTAATTTCTTTTTCGAGAAATATTCTTCAGCCGCCTCCTCTCTGACTTTCGCAAAACGGAAGTCGCCACCGTCGCCCTCTTCTCTGGCCAAAGCTTCTACTTTCAGAGGATTATTCTGAAGAAAAGTTACAGATCGAGATCGACTTCACTGATCATATTCTCTCTCGATTTCTGTAAAAGCGAGTAGATCCAGATCGAGGCCGAGAACTTCTTCACCGATTTCTGAAAGTGCTACAAAGTTGAAAAGAAGAAGATCCTGGCCGTTTCTTTCAGATCTGAGTAATTTACTGTTTGTATTCTTGTAAACACTTTATTAATCTTGTAGGAGAAATCTTCTCCGAGTGTAGGAGTTTTTCACTCCGAGTTTGTAGGAAGTGTTATCTTCCGAAGGTGTAGATCCTTTTGTGTGGATCGAGTTTGTAGGAACTTTGTTCCGAGGGTAGGATCGATTTTTGATCCGAGATAGTGGAGTAGCCGAGTCTAGTTGATTGTTAGATCGGTGAGGGAAAGTGGATGTAACACCCTGAAGTCAAGAGGATCATTTTGAGCAAAATCGGGTTCAGGCCTGGGTGACACGGCCTGGGACACGGGCGTGTCCCAGGGCGTGTCAGGTGACACGGCCTGCGACACGGGCGTGTCGTAGGGCGTGTCGAGGTTGTTTCGACGATTGGACTTGGTGTCGACGATTTTCGCTCGACATCGTCGAGAATGGGGCACACGGCCCAGGACACGGCCGTGTCGGATGCCGTGTCGAATGCTCGACGAGTGTTACGCGACGATCGTCGAGTATCGGGTTCCCGTGTGGACACGGCCTGTGACACGGGCGTGTCACAGGGCGTGTCAGTGGGCGTCGAACTCAGCTCGATGTCTCGGGTTGGGGCGTGTTTGCGGGACACGGGCGTGTCCTGGTGCACACGACCATGAACACGGGCGTGTGCCAAGCCGTGTGCCAGGCCGTGTGAAGTCTCGGGTTGGATTGGGATTATTTCTGTTGAGGTACACGGCCTCAGACACGGGCGTGTCTGAGGGCGTGTCGGGTACACGGCCGTGACACGGGCGTGTCACACGGGCGTGTACTGGTTGGATTGAGTCGGTTGTCTGCCGCTTAGGGGGACACGGCCTGTGACACGGGCGTGTCACAGGGCGTGTCAGGCTGTGTTCAGGGTTTTTTGGCCAGATCTGAGCCGTTTGTTTCCCTCTTCCTGGATCCAATGGCTGGGCTTTGTCCAGGTGTTGGGAAGGCCGAGATTTAGAAGATATATTCTCTTATTATCTTCTTCTTCTTCTTCATTTTCATTCCAAGGGAGAGAGAAGAAGGCCAAGGGAGAGAGAAGGGAGGAGTCTTTCAGCTGCTGTAGGAGCTGCGGAGTGCGGATCGAAGATCCGAGAGCGGATTCGTGAAGCCAGAGCCGAGGCGGTGAGTTCCATCCGGCTACTTCATGGCGCCGAAGCGATCTTCAAGGGTAACGATCTCCTTCTTGGACATCGAAGTCCTTTCTCTATACATGTGCTTGGAATCCTCCACCAAGAGGTGGATCGCGGAAGCGATTCCTTTGTAAGTCTGCATTTAGAGCCGGAAATATGGAGTACGGCGTAGGCATGCTGTGTGAAGCCCATCTGGACCGATAGTCTGGATTGGTGATGTTCATGGGTAAACCGGAGAAGACTCCGTGGCTTTGATGATGTGCAAAACGGATTTCTGTTGTGATGAATGTATGGATGTGATGATTGTGAGGAGGCTTTGGTGAAGCTCCTGGTTGTGAGATGATCAATTGGTAGCACGCCTGGGGAGCGCGTGGTAAACCCGGCCTGTTACACCACTAGGGTGGGTTGATCTAGTTAAGGAAGGGATCGATGGGCGGCAATGCTAGGGGAGCCGAGTTAAACCCGGGTTGCTGCACCACATGGTGTGGGTCGATCGGATTAGGAGGGGGACCGATGGGTAGACATTGCCTGGGGAGCTTAGATAAACCCGGCTTGCTACACCACGGAGTGTGGGTCGGTCTGCTCTGTTTGTGATGCTGTGAGGATGGACCTCTGAGTGGCTTGGGCGGGATGTCGCCAGCCTGCGAGCTGGTGGACTAGGGCCGGTCAACCAACAAGTTAACACCTCGAGAGACAGCGGTGTACGACGGTGGATTCCGGTACGCCAAGAAGGTGCCCTGAGTGCACGGAGCGTTGGTGGACTCCAGCGTTTGTGATGTGATGTGTTTGTTAGATAGTGGCATAAAGAGAATGATCCTATGATATAATGTGGTGATGTTTGCTGATGCTTGATGAAAAAGGAAGCACTGTATACAGGGAAGGAACCACTGCCCCGGGTAGGGGGTAGGGTCGTTATAATGGGTCAGCAATGCTGACCGTTACTTTGTTTTCTGTGTTGGTTTGGATGATGAATTGCAGGTGCTGCGGTTTGGAAAGCATAAGTGAAATGGCAGCTTGATGAGGCCCTTGAAGGCCATGCGGAGAGTGTTGTTTGGATTTCATGTGTGGCCGGCCTGCGTGCCGATGTACGAAATTGTTGTTGTGAAAGAGGAATTTGTAAGGCCATAAGGCCAGGGTGGGTGAGTTGTATACATTCCTGGTGTTTTTATATAAATGTGCTATTTATATATGGGTGGACATTCTTGTTTGAGTTCATGCTAACATAAAAGATGCTGCGCTAGAATGGAATGAGTTAAGGATACGAGTAGAGTTTGATTTCCACACGTGATTCCTTCGCTTTGTCTGTGAGATATGGCGTGGGGCCCCGGCCGGACCCACCGTTATATGTCATGTGACA
Organism: Platanthera guangdongensis; assembly: GCA_039583875.1. Classification (NCBI taxonomy): domain Eukaryota; kingdom Viridiplantae; phylum Streptophyta; class Magnoliopsida; order Asparagales; family Orchidaceae; genus Platanthera; species Platanthera guangdongensis. Next base: position 34,623,687 of record CM077154.1, read on the forward strand.
GGTGGGGGTGTTACAAAGTGGTATCAGAGCCAGGTTTAGATTGTTTGGGAGGAGAGAACATAATTGAACTCATGAATGTCCACTAGGAATGTATGTCATGCACATGATGTGCGTGAGTGTGTAGTCAATGTACCAGTACCGTTATGATTTGGACGAATTTAATGGTGTTCTGTACATTGATAGGTGGCGAGGGATGGAGCTGGGCCGTCTGAGCCCCAGCGGTCGGATGAGAGTGCAGCACCCGTGGAAGCGCCTATGCCTCCCTCGGCAGAAGCTATACGGGTGATGACGGAGACAGTGCTTGCAGTGTTACAAGCACAACCTGCTGGACAGGCAAGACCTGGTGGAAGACAAGAGCATGCTGCCGCGGTGGTGGAAGTGCAAGCAAGTGACGACGCATTATCCCGTTTTATGCACTTTCACCCACCTACGTTTGGTGGAGCGCTGTCACCAACGCAGGCAGAAGATTGGTTGGCAAGAGTAAAAAGGATCTTAACTGCAATCAGGACGGTAGAGGAACAGAAAGTGATGTTGGCCACTTTTCTGTTGGACGGAGATGCGAGATTGTGGTGGGATGAAATTGAAGTGCACCACTTGGCCGGTCGAGGTTTAACGGAGATTTCGATGGAGGAATTCTCCCAACTATTTTTAGCCAAGTATGTGCCAGTGTCGCAGAGGATTGCGATGGAAAATGAGTTTCTCCGCTTGGTGCAGGGTGAGCAAGATATTGATACCTACCTGCATGAATTTACAAGGTTGGGGAGATATGCAGGATCTACCTTTGCGGAGGAAGCGCGAAAGACAAATCGTTTTTATGAAGGCTTACGGGATGACTTGAGGTTGGCACTTTCGAGTTCGGTGAGCCAAGGCTTTCAGGCGTTGGTCGATACAGCTCGTGCCTTGGAGAAGGATATGAAGCGAGTACAAGAAAATAAGCGAAGGGAAAAGTCACAATTGGATCAATCGGAGTTTCGACGACAAGAGAAGAAAAGATATAGGCCGGTGGACGTAGCTCCGTCGACTGTTTCGTCGCCCCCGACGTATGGGCCAGGACGTGTGGATACACGTATCTGCTATAAATGTGGACAGCAAGGACACATCGCAAAATTTTGTTGGAATGCTCCTCCAGGAAGTGAGAAAAAGGCAGGTGCGTCATATGAGGAAAAAGGGAAAGCCGTGGCCGAATCATCTGCACCCCGGACGCAACCGCGATTGCATGCGATGGAAGTGCAAGAGCCGCAAAGTTCAGTTGGTGAAATTCAGCCTCGAGCGGTTCATTTATCTTTGAGTCGCGAATTTCAAAATCGGGAGGCTGAGCGGAGGTGAACTGTGATGTGAAGCATGTCGATGCTCTGACAGTTGTGTATGTAAACTATGTTTTGATTTGAACTGCAGCCGAACTAGATGGCTGATGTAAATGATGTTTATATCTCTAGTTGGTGCTTGCTGTAATCGCTTGGTGCACTTGTGATTGTGACGAAATCAATCCATCATGTTGTTTTGTTTTGAGGTTTTATGTGGTGGAATGTGCACACGTGGAAGTTAGGGATGTTTGTTGTGTTGTCTGTTTGTTAGTGTGTGCGGAGAATTGCGGTGTACGCTTTGGTGATGATTGTGCCTAATTGGCTGTGTGGAGTCAAATTTCGAGGACGAAATTATTTGAAGGGGGGGAGGATTGTAACACCCTGAAGTCAAGAGGATCATTTTGAGCAAAATCGGGTTCAGGCCTGGGTGACACGGCCTGGGACACGGGCGTGTCCCAGGGCGTGTCAGGTGACACGGCCTGCGACACGGGCGTGTCGCAGGGCGTGTCGAGGTTGTTTCGACGATTGGACTTGGTGTCGACGATTTTCGCTCGACATCGTCGAGAATGGGGCACACGGCCCAGGACACGGCCGTGTCGGATGCCGTGTCGAATGCTCGACGAGTGTTACGCGACGATCGTCGAGTATCGGGTTCCCGTGTGGACACGGCCTGTGACACGGGCGTGTCACAGGGCGTGTCAGTGGGCGTCGAACTCAGCTCGATGTCTCGGGTTGGGGCGTGTTTGCGGGACACGGGCGTGTCCTGGTGCACACGGCCATGAACACGGGCGTGTGCCAAGCCGTGTGCCAGGCCGTGTGAAGTCTCGGGTTGGATTGGGATTATTTCTGTTGAGGTACACGGCCTCAGACACGGGCGTGTCTGAGGGCGTGTCGGGTACACGGCCGTGACACGGGCGTGTCACACGGGCGTGTACTGGTTGGATTGAGTCGGTTGTCTGCCGCTTAGGGGGACACGGCCTGTGACACGGGCGTGTCACAGGGCGTGTCAGGCCGTGTTCAGGGTTTTCTGGCCAGATCTGAGCCGTTTGTTTCCCTCTTCCTGGATCCAATGGCTGGGCTTTGTCCAGGTGTTTGGATGATGAATTGCAGGTGCTGCGGTTTGGAAAGCATAAGTGAAATGGCAGCTTGATGAGGCCCTTGAAGGCCATGCGGAGAGTGTTGTTTGGATTTCATGTGTGGCCGGCCTGCGTGCCGATGTACGAAATTGTTGTTGTGAAAGAGGAATTTGTAAGGCCATAAGGCCAGGGTGGGTGAGTTGTATACATTCCTGGTGTTTTTATATAAATGTGCTATTTATATATGGGTGGACATTCTTGTTTGAGTTCATGCTAACATAAAAGATGCTGCGCTAGAATGGAATGAGTTAAGGATACGAGTAGAGTTTGATTTCCACACGTGATTCCTTCGCTTTGTCTGTGAGATATGGCGTGGGGCCCCGGCCGGACCCACCGTTATATGTCATGTGACAGGTGGGGGTGTTACAGTGGATGTACCCAAGGTTGGGGAACCAATATAAATCTTTTGTCGTCTATGATGTTGGTAGAATAGTTCTATGCCGTGCTCTAATTATTTTTTATTCCGCAAAAAGACCCACAAACCACCTATTCACCCCCCCTCTAGGTGATTTAGGTAGACAACCGTTCTCTTTCACTTCTTTAGTTGAGGATCATGGCAAACTGATACCATTTGTAAGACACCCCTCCCGGATCCCAAAACACTACACGAAGGGGGTCTTATGCCCAGAACAGCCGCCTTGCGGTAGTATTAGCACACGGGATAACCTGTACCACAAGACGCCTATTCTGCCGGCTACAACCAATATCAATATATATATGTCAACCCAAACAAATATAATAAGAGAAGTCAAATCCACACCAAGTATATATGTGTCCAAAGTACATCAAAATAGAGAAGCTAAAACATGATTCTACAATATATCAGAGTACAGCTAATAAACGCCCAAAAGGCTATATTAGAGTCGCTCAACACTCACATTAGTAACTGACGGTAGCGACGGTACCGTCCCTTCAGGCCCTGTCGTCCTGGTCTGGCTGTCCTGCGACAAAGTCTGCGGCTACTCTACCTACGGGGAGACCTCCTAAAAAGGAAGATATAGCAACCGTTAGTCGAAAAGACTAAGTGGCTTCACATCTGCTCCCCCGGCGACTCCTCGGCACCAGGCGGAGAAAAGAGCAAGAGTACAAGGTATAATAAATAGTATAAGCAGGTACAAGCAGGTGGTAATGGTTCTATAAGATTAACAACAATTTATCTAGCAGTTCTACAAAGTTATAGCAAACATCAAGAGCAAGTAACTACAACAGAAAAGTAACTTAACTTATATGGATGCCCATACAAGCTTATAAGTTAAGGATCGGTTTACATAAAGTAACTCATCATATAGGAGTGCCCATACAAACTTATATGATGAGGATCTTGTTGTCCAATGTTATGAAATGGTATGTATGCTATGCAATGACTCACACATGATCACACACATGCAACCGCTATGCCGGCATAGACTGGTAGTTCCCACTATTCGAGCAGGTAGCTAACCTCTCAGGCATCAACTGTCATGGCCAAGCGGTGACAGTAGAGCGGTCATCTCTACTACTAGGTGGGTATCCACACTACTTCACCTAGACCTCTGTACGCCTCAATGCTAAGAACACAACAGCGGAGCCCATGCGTACTATGGCCCAGCGGGGGTCTTAGGTAGATGTACACCGAGAACACAGCCCCGAACTGGCCTTGTGTGACATGGAAGGGGCCTCGGAAGTAAGCACGAGGACACAGCCCGACCGTTCACTTGGCATGGAAGGAGCCCAGGGACGTGAACACAGAGGACCATGCCCAACCGCCCAAAGTCTAGCCGTCAACTCCCGTCGGTGTAACGATCGGCGAGCCCGTAGACCTGCCACACTATCCTTAACCTAGGATTACGACACCTCTTGGCGACTCACACCGCATGCAATTTCACATCACCGTGGCATGGAAGGAGCCTTGGAGAAAGCATGAGGACCAAGCCCAACCATCCACTTTGACTCGTCTCATTGCAATCCCAACTAGTGACGGTTAACACCGCACTTACATTCCTTCACAATGCTACCTGTAACACCCCATATCCATCGTATAGCATATAGCAGTAGGTCCGGCCGGGGCCCGACGCCATATACCACAGACAAACCGGGTGGTTACTTATGGAAACCATCCAACCAATCTCAACGTCCTACACAGAGCATTCTAGCGGAAGCAGTTTATAAAAGTTGTAAACAAGAACTCAGCATTAAAGCACGAATGTCCACTAGTACAAATTAGGAATGTTATACAAAAATACCCAAAACCGGCCTTAAGGCCTTACAAAATGTTTCACTTGAATATTACATGATTTACAAACCACGGCACGCAGGCCGGTCATACATGAATAAAGCAGTAAACACTTCTACTTGGGCCTTCGAGGGCCAGCTTCGCAAAGAGGGCTTTAGCCCGCTATTGACCACTTGGTCCAGCTGCACCTGCAAGCAACAAACCACCGCACGGTGGCAAAACAAGGCAACGGTCAGCAATGCTGACCAAATTATAACGATCACGCCCCCAACTCGGGGCGGCGATGCTCCTTCCCTGCATTTCATTAGCATAAGCGAGCAATATATATATATATAGCCATTACATCACAGACGTTGGCTCGCACGGCCACACGCCCCGTGCACTCAGGGCACATTCTCGGTGAATCGGTCGATGTCACGTCAATTAAAGCCATTAACATTCCGGACTCACCACCGCCACTTAGACGGCCAAACATATGAGCAATTTGTCTTCCCGGCATGGGTCACGTCAATTTAAGCCATAGACCGCCGAAGACTCACATCTATGCCAACGGCAAGTGCCACATAACCTTAGGTCTCTTTAACCCGAACGACATAGATATGGGTACGGTTCCATCTAACCCGTGCTCACGTCGCAACGACAATTTAAGCCATTTGTGCAGGTCAAACTTCTCCCGAGTCCCATTTTCGTCACACAATTTCACATAACTCGGTTATGTTCAAGTTGTCTCTCAAGCCACCAAGTTGGCAAGATCTCGTATCCGCCCAGTTTTCCGGGTGCACCTTTAGGTTAGTCCCCAAGGCTCCCTGCTGCAATCTACCGCGTAGAAAACCCGAAAAACAACCAATAACACGGAGTCTTCTCCGGCATTATGCAATGCAACATCGTCGATCCAGACCAACATGTCCGGGTAGGCTTCACACATCATGCCTATGTCCGTTCTCGCATACGGACTCTAAACGACGGGGACTTTACATATCTACCCGAAGGAACGCCTCCAACTCTCCGCAAACTCGCGGGAGCGGGCTTCCTATGCTAAGAAAGAGAGCTATTCATGCTCAAGATGAGGATCGTTACCCTTGAGTTCCTCTTTGGCGCCATTGAAAAGTAATCGGATGAAAATCACCGCACTAGCGTTGCCTCCGTGGATCCGGAGTCGGCTTGCGATTCGGAGCTCCGAAGCTCCTTCAATGGCGGATCTAGCTCCTCTTCCACTCTTGGCTCTCCTCTTTCTCTAAGGACTTAGAGAGATGATAAGTGAAGAAAAGTAAGGGTTTTCTCAGTCAAAACCCGGGTATATACCTTCAGGAACAACCCCCAGCCGTTGGATCTCAACATAAGGAAACGAACGGCTTTGATTCGGGGCTGAAATGCCCAATCTGGACCGAACACGGCCTGGCACACGCCCGTGTCCAGGGCCGTGTGCCGCATTCGCCGTCAAAATCGAATCTCTTGGAACCTCACACGGGTATCGAACACGCCCGTGTTTGAGCTGACACGCCCATGTTCCACCTGACACGGCCGTGTGGCCGGCCGTGTACCCCATGAGTTTTCCCCATTTTCAACCCGAGCACTGCACGGGTTCTAGGACACGCCCGGGTCCTTGCCTGTGTCACTTTGACACGCCTGGACCCCAGGCCGTGTACACGGTCTCGACATTTCGTCGCGTGAAGATCGACGACTTGATGACACGGCCTAGGACACGCCTGTAACGCCCCCACCTGTCACATGACATATAATGGTGGGTCCGGCCGGGGCCCCACGCCATATCTCACAGACAAGCGAAGGAATCACGTGTGGAAATCAAAATCTATGTGTATCCTTAACTCATTCCATTCTAGCGCAGCATTATTTTGTTAACATGAACTCCAACCAGAATGTCCACCACTATATAAATACCATATTTATATATCAAAAACACCAGGAATGTATACAACTCACACACCCTGGCCTTATGGCCTTACAAGTTCCTCTTTTACACAACAATCATTTCGTACATCGGCACGCAGGCCGGCCACACATGAAATCCAAACAACACTCTCCGCATGGCCTTCAAGGGCCTCATCAAGCTAGCCATTCTTATGCATTTCCAGCCGCAACACCTGCAATTCCACATCCAAGCCAACACAGAAAACAAAGTAACGGTCAGCATTTTGGCTGACCCGTTATAACGACCCTACCCCCTACCCGGGGTAGTGGTTCCTTCCCTGTATACAGTGCTGTCATCTATCATCAAGTATCATCAAACATCATATGTATATCATGCTTTATTCCGCTAGCAAACACATTCCATCACAAACGCTGGAATCCACCAGACGCTCCGTGCACTCAGGGAACCTTCTTGGTGTACCGGAATCCACCAGTCGTACACCGCCGATCCGAGGTGTTAACTTGTTGGTTGACCGGACCTAGTCCACCAGTCTCGCAAGCTGGCGACATCCCGCCCAAACCACTCAGAGGTCCAACCTCACAGCAACAACCAGAGTAGGTCAACCCACAACATGTGGTGTAGCATGTCGGGTTTATCTAAGCTCCCCAGGCAATGTCTACCCATCGACCCCCCTCCTAATCCGATCGACCCACACTATGTGGTGCAGCAACCCGGGTTTAACTCAGCTCCCCTAGCATTGCCACCCATCGATCCCTTCCTAACTAGATTAACCCACCCTAGTGGTGTAACAGTCGGGTTTATCACGAGCTCCCCAGACATGTTACCAATTGATCATACCACATCCAGGAGCTTTGCCAAAGCCTCCTTATCATCACATCCATACATTCATCACAATAGAAATTCATTTACATATCATCAAAACCACGGAGTCTTCTCCGGTTTACCCATGAACATCACCAATCTAGACTACCGGTCCAGATGGGCTTCACACAGCATGCTTATGCCGTACTCCATATTTCCGGCTCTAGATGCAGACTCAACAAAGGAATCTCTTCACGAACATCCACCTCTTGGTTGAGGATTCCAAGCACATGTATAAAGAAAGGACTTCGATGTCCAAGAAGGAGATCGTTACCCTTGAAGATCGCTTCGGCGCCATGAAGTAGCCGGATGGAAATCACCGCCTCGGCTCTGCCTTCACGAATCCGCTATCGGATCTTCTATCCGCACTCCGCAGCTCCTACAGCAGCTGGAAGACTTCTCCCTTTCCCTCTTGCCTTGGCCTTTCTTCTCTCTCTCTTGGAATAAAGATGAAGAAGAAGAAGAAGAGAAAAGAGGGGTTTTATCCTCTTTGTCTCGGCCTTCACAACACCTGGACAAAGCCCAGCCACTGGATCCAGGAAGAGGGAAACAAACGGCTCAGATCTGGCCAGAAAAGCTAAAACACAGCCTGACACGCCCTGTGACACGCCCGTGTCACAGGCCGTGTCCCTCTAAGCGGCAGACAACCGACTCAATCCAGCCAGTACACGCCCGTGTGACACGCCCGTGTCACGTGCCGTGTACCCGACACGCCCTCAGACACGCCCGTGTCTGAGGCCGTGTGCCACAACGAAAATAATCCCAAACCAACCCGAGACTTCACACGGCCTGGCACACGGCCGGGCACACGCCCGTGTTCATGGCCGTGTGCACCAGGACACGCCCGTGTCCCGCAAACACGCCCCGGCTCGAATCGTCGAGTTGAGTTCGACTACCACTGACACACCCTGTGACACGCCCGTGTCACAGGCCGTGTCCTCACTCGACACTCGACACTCGACGATCGTCGAGAAAATTCGTCGACATCCAGGCCGATCGTCGACACGGCCCCGACACGCCCTGCGACACGCCCGTGTCGCATGTCGTGTCCGCTGTGTCGACTCCGAATTTCGTCGACTGCCCGACTCGACACTACCCAGGCCTGACACGCCCTGGGACACGCCCGTGTCCCAGGCCGTGTCACCCAAGCCTGAACCCGATTTTGCTCAAAATGCTCCACTTGCCTTCGGGGTGTTACAATCCTCCCCCCCTTCAAATAATTTCGTCCTCGAAATTGACTCCAAGCAGCCACAACATCATCAAAGATTACACCTCAAGCCTCCGCACAAACTAACAAACAAACAACACAAACAAACATCCCTATCTTCCCCTTGTGCACATTCAACCACAGAAGACCTCAAAACAAAACAACATGATTTCGTATCGCCTTACCATCACACGTGCACCACATTTTAATCAAGATTGTCACCATCACGATTTTATTCATCATCTATCAATCTAGTTTACATACAACTATTTATATAAACATCATGTACATACACCCCTATGGATGATCCATCAAAGTTTCGATTCAGTCAAAAATAATTCGCATCACACGTCACTTCCGCTCAGCCTCCTGATTTTGAAATTCATGATTAAGAGACAACTTAAACGCCCGAGGCTGAATTTCACCAACTGAACTTTGCGGCTCTTGTACTTCCATCGCATGAACTCGAGATTGCATCCGGGGTGCAGATGATTCGGCCACTGCTTTTCCCTTTTCTTCATAGGACGCACCCATCTTTTTCTCACTCCCTGGAGGGGTATTCCGACAAAATCTTGCTATATGTCCTTGCTGCCCACATTTATAGCAGATACGTGTATCCACACGTCCTGACCCATAAGTCACCCCTGAAGAAACAGTCGACGGAGCTGATTCCGCCGGCCTAAATCTTTTCTTCTCTTGTCGTCGAAACTCCGATTGATCCGCGGGTGACATTTTAAACTCTGCCTTCTCCGTTGCCCGTCTCTTATTCGCTTGTACTCGCTTCATATCCTTCTCCAAAGCACGGGTTGTATCGACCAACGCTTAGAAGCCTTGGCTCACGGAACTCGAAAGTGCCAACCTCAATTCATCCCGCAATCCTTCATAAAACCGATTTGTCTTTCGCGCTTCCTCCGCAAAGGTAGATCCCGCATATTTCCCCAATCTTGTAAACTCATGCAGGTAAGTATCAATATCTTGCTCACCCTGCACCAAGCGGAGAAACTCATTTTCCATCGCAATCCTCTGCGACACTGGCACATACTTGGCTAAAAATAGTTGGGAGAATTCCTCCATTGAAACCTCCATTAAACCTCGACCTGCCAAGTGATGTACTTCAATCTCATCCCACCACAATCTCGCATCGCCTTCCAACAGAAAAGTGGCCAACATCACTTTCTGTTCCTCTACCGTCCTGATTGCGGTTAGGATCCTCTTTACTCTTGTCAACCAATCTTCTGCCTGCGTTGGTGAAAGTGCTCCACCAAACGTAGGTGGATGGAAGTGCATAAAACGTGACAAAGAGTCGTCACTTGCTTGCGCTTCCATCACCACTGCAGCATGTTCTTGCCTTCCACCAGGTCTTGCCTGTCCAGTTGGCTGTGCTTGTAACACTGCAAGCACTGTCTCCGTCACCACACGTATGGCTTCTGCCGAGGGAGGCATAGGCACTTCCACGGGTGCTGCACTCTCATCCGACCGCTGTGGTTCAGACGGCCCAGCTCCATCCCTCGCCACCTATCAATGTACAGAAGACCATTAATCCTTCCAAATCATAACGGTACTGATACATTGACTACACACTCACGCACAACATGTGCATGACATACATTCCTAGTGGACATTCATGAGTTCAATTATGTTCTCTCCTCCCAAACAATCTCAACCTGGCTCTGATACCACTTTGTAACGCCCCCACCTGTCACATGACATATAATGGTGGGTCCGGCCGGGGCCCCACGCCATATCTCACAGACAAGCGAAGGAATCACGTGTGGAAATCAAAATCTATGTGTATCCTTAACTCATTCCATTCTAGCGCAACATTATTTTGTTGACATGAACTCCAACCAGAATGTCCACCACTATATAAATACCATATTTATATATCACAAACACCAGGAATGTATACAACTCACACACCCTGGCCTTATGGCCTTACAAGTTCCTCTTTTACACAACAATCATTTCGTACATCGGCACGCAGGCCGGCCACACATGAAATCCAAACAACACTCTCTGCATGTCCTTCAAGGGCCTCATCAAGCTAGCCATTCTTATGCATTTCCAGCCGCAACACCTGCAATTCCACATCCAAGCCAACACAGAAAACAAAGTAACGGTCAGCATTTTGGCTGACCCGTTATAACGACCCTACCCCCTACCCGGGGTAGTGGTTCCTTCCCTGTATACAGTGCTGTCATCTATCATCAAGTATCATCAAACATCATATGTATATCATGCTTTATTCCGCTAGCAAACACATTCCATCACAAACGCTGGAATCCACCAGACGCTCCGTGCACTCAGGGCACCTTCTTGGTGTACCGGAATCCACCAATCGTACACCGCCGATCCGAGGTGTTAACTTGTTGGTTGACCGGACCTAGTCCACCAGTCTCGCAAGCTGGCGACATCCCGCCCAAACCACTCAGAGGTCCAACCTCACAGCAACAACCAGAGTAGGTCGACCCACAACATGTGGTGTAGCACGCCGGGTTTATCTAAGCTCCCCAGGCAATGTCTACCCATCGACCCCCCTCCTAATCCGATCGACCCACACTATGTGGTGCAGCAACCCGGGTTTAACTCGGCTCCCCTAGCATTGCCACCCATCGATCCCTTCCTAACTAGATCAACCCACCCTAGTGGTGTAACAGTCGGGTTTATCACGAGCTCCCCAGGCATGTTACCAATTGATCATACCACATCCAGGAGCTTTGCCAAAGCCTCCTTATCATCACATCCATACATTCATCACAATAGAAATTCATTTACATATCATCAAAACCACGGAGTCTTCTCCGGTTTACCCATGAACATCACCAATCTAGACTACCGGTCCAGATGGGCTTCACACAACATGCTTATGCCGTACTCCATATTTCCGGCTCTAGATGCAGACTCAACAAAGGAATCTCTTCACGAACATCCACCTCTTGGTGGATGATTCCAAGCACATGTATAAAGAAAGGACTTCGATGTCCAAGAAGGAGATCGTTACCCTTGAAGATCGCTTCGGCGCCATGAAGTAGCCGGATGGAAATCACAGCCTCGGCTCTGCCTTCACGAATCCGCTCTCGGATCTTCGATCCGCACTCCGCAGCTCCTACAGCAGCTGGAAGACTTCTCCCTTTCCCTCTTGCCTTGGCCTTTCTTCTCTCTCTCTTGGAATAAAGATGAAGAAGAAGAAGAAGAGAAAAGAGGGGTTTTATCCTCTTTGTCTCGGCCTTCACAACACCTGGACAAAGCCCAGCCACTGGATCCAGGAAGAGGGAAACAAACGGCTCAGATCTGGCCAGAAAAGCTAAAACACGGCCTGACACGCCCTGTGACACGCCCGTGTCACAGGCCGTATCCCTCTAAGCGGCAGACAACCGACTCAATCCAGCCAGTACACGCCCGTGTGACACGCCCGTGTCACGTGCCGTGTACCCGACACGCCCTCAGACACGCACGTATCTGAGGCCGTGTGCCTCAACGAAAATAATCCCAAACCAACCCGAGACTTCACACGGCCTGGCACACGGCCGGTCACACGCCCGTGTTCATGGCCGTGTGCACCAGGACACACCCGTGTCCCGCAAACACGCCCCGGCTCGAATCGTCGAGTTGAGTTCGACTACCACTGACACGCCCGAGTCACAGGCCGTGTCCTCACTCGACACTCGACACTCGACGATCGTCGAGAAAATTCGTCGACATCCAGGCCGATCGTCGACACGGCCCCGACACGCCCTGCCACACGCCCGTGTCGCAGGCCGTGTCCGCTGTGTCGACTCCGAATTTCGTCGACTGCCCGACTCGACACTACCCAGGCCTGACACGCCCTGGGACACGCCCGTGTCCCAGGCCGTGTCACCCAAGCCTGAACCCGATTTTGCTCAAAATGCTCCACTTGCCTTCGGGGTGTTACAATCCTCCCCCCCTTCAAATAATTTTGTCCTCGAAATTGACTCCAAGCAGCCACAACATCATCAAAGCTTACACCTCAAGCCTCCGCACAAACTAACAAACAGACAACACAAACAAACATCCCTATCTTCCCCTTGTGCACATTCAACCACAGAAGACCTCAAAACAAAACAACATGATTTCGTATCGCCTTACCATCACACGTGCACCACATTTTAATCAAGATTGTCACCATCATGATTTTATTCATCATCTATCAATCTAGTTTACATACAACTATTTATATAAACATCATGTACATACACCCCTATGGATGATCCATCAAGTTTCGATTCAGTCAAAAATAATTCGCATCACACGTCACTTCCGCTCAGCCTTCCGATTTTGAAATTCATGATTAAGAGACAACTTAAACACCCGTGGCTGAATTTCACCAACTGAACTTTGTGGCTCTTGTACTTCCATCGCATGAACTCGAGATTGCATCTGGGGTGCAGATGATTCGGCCACTGCTTTTCCCTTTTCTTCATAGGACGCACCCATCTTTTTCTCACTCCCTGGAGGGGTATTCCGACAAAATCTTGCTATATGTCCTTGCTGCCCACATTTATAGCAGATACGTGTATCCACACGTCCTGACCCATAAGTCGCCCCTGAAGAAACAGTCGACGAAGCTGATTCCGCCGGCCTAAATCTTTTCTTCTCTTGTCGTCGAAACTCCGATTGATCCGCGGGTGACATTTTAAACTCTGCCTTCTCCGTTGCCCGTCTCTTATTCGCTTGTACTCGCTTCATATCCTTCTCCAAAGCACGGGCTGTATCGACCAACGCTTGGAAGCCTTGGCTCACGGAACTCGAAAGTGCCAACCTCAATTCATCCCGCAATCCTTCATAAAACCGATTTGTCTTTCGCGCTTCCTCCGCAAAGGTAGATCCCACATATCTCCCCAATCTTGTAAACTCATGCAGGTAAGTATCAATATCTTGCTCACCCTGCACCAAGCGGAGAAACTCATTTTCCATCGCAATCCTCTGCGACACTGGCACATACTTGGCTAAAAATAGTTGGGAGAATTCCTCCATTGAAACCTCCATTAAACCTCGACCTGCCAAGTGATGTACTTCAATCTCATCCCACCACAATCTCGCATCGCCTTCCAACAGAAAAGTGGCCAACATCACTTTCTGTTCCTCTACCGTCCTGATTGCGGTTAGGATCCTCTTTACTCTTGCCAACCAATCTTCTGCCTGCGTTGGTGAAAGTGCTCCACCAAACGTAGGTGGATGGAAGTGCATAAAACGTGACAAAGAGTCGTCACTTGCTTGCGCTTCCATCACCACTGCAGCATGCTCTTGCCTTCCACCAGGTCTTGCCTGTCCAGTTGGCTGTGCTTGTAACACTGCAAGCACTGTCTCCGTCACCACCCGTATGGCTTCTGCCGAGGGAGGCATAGGCACTTCCACGGGTGCTGCACTCTCATCCGACCGCTGTGGTTCAGACGGCCCAGCTCCATCCCTCGCCACCTATCAATGTACAGAAGACCATTAATCCTTCCAAATCATAACGGTACTGATACATTGACTACACACTCACGCACAACATGTGCATGACATACATTCCTAGTGGACATTCATGAGTTCAATTATGTTCTCTCCTCCCAAACAATCTCAACCTGGCTCTGATACCACTTTGTAACGCCCCCACCTGTCACATGACATATAACGGTGGGTCCGGCCGGGGCCCCACGCCATATCTCACAGACAAGCGAAGGAATCACGTGTGGAAATCAAAATCTATGTGTATCCTTAACTCATTCCATTCTAGCGCAGCATTATTTTGTTAACATGAACTCCAACCAGAATGTCCACCACTATATAAATACCATATTTATATATCACAAACACCAGGAATGTATACAACTCACACACCCTGGCCTTATGGCCTTACAAGTTCCTCTTTTACACAACAATCATTTCGTACATCGGCACGCAGGCCGGCCACACATGAAATCCAAACAACACTCTCCGCATGGCCTTCAAGGGCCTCATCAAGCTAGCCATTCTTATGCATTTCCAGCCACAACACCTGCAATTCCACATCCAAGCCAACACAGAAAACAAAGTAACGGTCAGCATTTTGGCTGACCCGTTATAACGACCCTACCCCCTACCCGGGGTAGTGGTTCCTTCCCTGTATACAGTGCTGTCATCTATCATCAAGTATCATCAAACATCATATGTATATCATGCTTTATTCCGCTAGCAAACACATTCCATCACAAACGCTGGAATCCACCAGACGCTCCGTGCACTCAGGGCACCTTCTTGGTGTACCGGAATCCACCAGTCGTACACCGCCGATCCGAGGTGTTAACTTGTTGGTTGATCGGACCTAGTCCACCAGTCTCGCAAGCTGGCGACATCCCGCCCAAACCACTCAGAGGTCCAACCTCACAGCAACAACCACAGTAGGTCGACCCACAACATGTGGTGTAGCACGCCGGGTTTATCTAAGCTCCCCAGGCAATGTCTACCCATCGACCCCCCTCCTAATCCGATCGACCCACACTATGTGGTGCAGCAACCCGGGTTTAACTCGGCTCCCCTAGCATTGCCACCCATCGATCCCTTCCTAACTAGATCAACCCACCCTAGTGGTGTAACAGTCGGGTTTATCACGAGCTCCCCAGGCATGTTACCAATTGATCATACCACATCCAGGAGCTTTGCCAAAGCCTCCTTATCATCACATCCATACATTCATCACAATAGAAATTCATTTACATATCATCTAAACCACGGAGTCTTCTCCGGTTTACCCATGAACATCACCAATCTAGACTACCGGTCCAGATGGGCTTGACACAGCATGCCTATGCCGTACTCCATATTTCCGGCTCTAGATGCAGACTCAACAAAGGAATCTCTTCACGAACATCCACCTCTTGGTGGAGGATTCCAAGCACATGTATAAAGAAAGGACTTCGATGTCCAAGAAGGAGATCGTTACCCTTGAAGATCGCTTCGGCGCCATGAAGTAGCCGGATGGAAATCACCGCCTCGGCTCTGCCTTCACGAATCCGCTCTCGGATCTTCGATCCGCACTCCGCAGCTCCTACAGCAGCTGGAAGACTTCTCCCTTTCCCTCTTGCCTTGGCCTTTCTTCTCTCTCTCTCTTGGAATAAAGATGAAGAAGAAGAAGAAGAGAAAAGAGGGGTTTTATCCTCTTTGTCTCGGCCTTCACAACACCTGGACAAAGCCCAGCCACTGGATCCAGGAAGAGGGAAACAAACGGCTCAGATCTGGCCAGAAAAGCTAAAACACGGCCTGACACGCCCTGTGACACGCCCGTGTCATAGGCCGTGTCCCTCTAAGCGGCAGACAACCGACTCAATCCAGCCAGTACACGCCCGTGTGACACGCCCGTGTCACGTGCCGTGTACCCGACACGCCCTCAGACACGCCCATGTCTGAGGCCGTGTGCCTCAACGAAAATAATCCCAAACCAACCCGAGACTTCACATGGCCTGGCACACGGCCGGGCACACGCCCGTGTTCATGGCCGTGTGCACCAGGACACACCCGTGTCCCGCAAACACGCCCCGGCTCGAATCGTCGAGTTGAGTTAGACTACCACTGACACGCCCTGTGACACGCCCGTGTCACAGGCCGTGTCCTCACTCGACACTCGACACTCGACGATCGTCGAGAAAATTCGTCGACATCCAGGCCGATCATCGACACGGCCCCGACACGCCCTGCGACATGCCCGTGTCGCAGGCCGTGTCCGCTGTGTCGACTCCGAATTTCGTCGACTGCCCGACTCGACACTACCCAGGCCTGACACGCCCTGGGACACACCCGTGTCCCAGGCCGTGTCACCCAAGCCTGAACCCGATTTTGCTCAAAATGCTCCACTTGCCTTCGGGGTGTTACAACGCCCGTGTCCTAGGCCGTGTGCCATGTCTCGACGATCGTCGAGCGAATCTCGATGACTCCCCGGGACGATCGTCGACACGGGTCGACACGCCCCGTGACACGCCCGTATCGCGGGCCGTGTGCCCATTCTCGACGAATCGTCGAGTAAAACTCGACGACTTCACGGCTAAGTGTCAACACGGGTCAACACGCCCTGCGACACGCCCGTGTCGCAGGCCGTGTGCCCACTCTCGTCGAATCGTCGAGTCAATCTCGACGTCTTCGCGGCTAAGTGTCGACACACGCTTGACACGCCCTGGGACACGCCCGTGTCCCAGGGTGTGTGCCTGCTGCCAGAACCCAAACTGGCCCAAAACTCCCCCTTTTTCTCCTTTGAGTTTCGGGGCGTTACAACTCTACCCCTCTTAAAAGAATTTCGTCCACGAAATTACATAAAGGAAAGACATACAAAACCAAAATTTGTACCTGAGCGGAACAACTCCGGATATTCGTCAAGCATAGTCTGCTCTCGCTCCCAAGAGAGCTCCTCACGACCGCAATTGTCCCACCAGACCTTGACCATCCTGATCTCTTTATTGCGTAGCCGCTTGACCTCCGAGTCTTCAATCCGCACGGGCTTGACCTTTGTCGTTAGCCCACTATCTACCGGCACTTGATCAACTGCGATCACTTGCGTAGGCTCTTGTACCGCCTTCCGAAGTACCGAAATGTGGAATACATCGTGTAAACCACTAAGCTCCACTGAAAGTTTCAACCGATAGGCTGCTTCCCCAACTCGCTCCAGAACCTCGAACGGTCCAAGGTACCTCGGACTTAGCTTTTTCAATCGCCGCACCCGCGAGACACCCTTGAACGGCTTGATCTTTAGGTATACATAATCGCCCACAGCGAACTCCACGTTCCTGTGCTTGGCATTATAGTACTTTGCTTGCCGGTCCTGAGCGATAAGCAACCTCTCCCGAATGGTTCTCACCAAAGAAGTAGCATCCTCCACTTCCGATCGCTTATACAACTTTGACTCACCCGTTTCTAACCAAGACAACGGCGTGCGACATTTCCTACAATATTGGGCCTCGAAAGGCGTCATCTGAATACTCGCTTGGTAGTTGTTGTTGTATGCGAACTCTACCAAATA
The DNA here is from genome assembly GCA_039583875.1 of Platanthera guangdongensis. Lineage (NCBI taxonomy): Eukaryota > Viridiplantae > Streptophyta > Magnoliopsida > Asparagales > Orchidaceae > Platanthera > Platanthera guangdongensis. The sequence goes on from CM077154.1 coordinate 34,641,284, forward strand.
TAGGTGGTCTTCCCATTGCTTTCCAAAATCCAAGACACACATGCGAAGCATGTCTTCCATGGTTCTATTAACCCTCTCGGTCTGCCCATCCGTTTGTGGATGGAAGGCTGTGCTGAATTTCAGCTTTGTTCCCAACATTTGCTGCACCAGCCTCCAATCATTGGACGTGAACCGCCCATCTCGGTCACTCACGATGCTGCGGGGCACACCATGAAGCCGTACTATGTTATCGACATAGAGCTTTGCCAACTTCTCCACCGGATCATCCTTCCTATGCGGAATAAAATGCGACACCTTCGTTAATCGATCAACAACCACCCATATGGCATCGTTTCCCTTTTGCGACCTTGGCAAACCGTGCACAAAGTCCATAGAGATGTCGTCGAATTTCCACTCCGGAATAGGCAAGGACTTAAGAAATCCTCCCGGCTTTTGGCACTCCGCCTTCACCAAGGCGCAAGTTTGGCACTTCGCTACGTAGAGCGCCACATCCTTTTTCAAACTCGGCCACCAAAACAGTTTCTTCACATCACGGTACATCTTCGTGCTCCCCGGGTGAATCGAGTACTTGGTATGGTGTGCCTCGTACAACAACTCCACCCGTAAATTGCCCACACTTGGGACGCACAATCGACCGTCTTTCCAAAGCAATCCGTCCTGCACGACGAATTGGGGATTTGACCCATCCAGAGCCTCTATCATGAACTGCTTCATATGAGCATCCATATCCAAAGCCTGCCGAATACGATCAGCCAGGTCATATTGGACTTCAGTCCAATTCAGAACTGCTTCAGCACTAGATTGTCTATCCACGCAAACAATCTCCAACTCCTCCAACTCCCGCACCAACCGCTCATCATGCACTGATAGCCAATTGGCTTGAGCTGGGGCTTGGCGACTCAACGCATCCGCAACAGCATTCCCTTTGTCAGGCACGTAGTGGATCTTGAATGTATAGTCCCACAGGAACTCCATCCATCTACGCTGCCGCATATTCAGATCCTTCTGATCAATCAGGTACTTTAGGCTCTTGTGATCGGTGTAGATATCAATCTTCACACCGTACAAATAGTGTCTCCACAGCTTCAAGGCAAAAATCACGGCCGCTAACTCCAAGTCATGGACCGGATACTTCCTCTCGTGCACTTTTAGCTGTCTCGAGCCATAAGCTATCACGCTTCCGTGCTGCAGTAGCACGCAACCCAAACAGCTGCCTGAAGCATCGCTATATATCTCATAGCCTTCGGTTCCACATGGCGAACTCAGCACAGGCGCTGTGGTCAACCGACACTTCAATTCTTCAAAAGCTCGCGCGCACTCCGGCGTCCAAACGAACTTATGCTCCTTCCTCGTCAAAGTAGTGAGAGGTAACGCTATCCGCGAGAAGTTCTCTACGAAGCGCCTATAATAGCCGACAAGCCCCAAAAAGCTCCGGACTTCTGCTACCGTAGCAAGTTCAGGCCACTCCCGTATCGCAACAATCTTCGCCGGATCCACTGCAATACCTTCTCCACTCACTATATGACCGAGAAACGCCACCGAGGATAGCCAAAACTCGCACTTCGAGAACTTGGCATACAACTGATTTCTCCTTAGGGTCTCCAACACCAAATGAAGATGCTTGAAGTGATCTTCCTCACTTTGCGAGTACACCAAAATATTGTCGATGAAGACGATCACGAAATGGTCCAAGTACTCTCTGAACGTCCTGTTCATCAACTCCATGAACACTGACAGCGCATTAGTCAGCCCAAACGGCATGACTGTAAACTCGTAGCGCTCGTGTCCTGTACTGAACGTTATCTTAAGGATATCTCTCTCCCTTATCTAATTTAGAGTACGCTGTTGACCCTACCAACTGATCACAAAGATCATCGATACTTGGGATCGGGTACTTGTTCTTTTCCGTCAACTTGTTGACCTCCCAATAATTAATACATAGCCTCAAGCTTCCGTCCTTCTTCTTAATAAAGAGGGTCGGTGTGCTCCAAGGCGAAGGACTTGGACACACATACCCTTGATCCAACAACTCTTGCAGTTGAACTTTCAGCTCCGCCATTTCCTTAGGCGCTAGCCGATACGGAGATCGTGACACAGGCTTTGCACCTGACACTATCTCGATCGTAAAATCTATCTCACGCTGAGGCGGGGCTCCCAGAAGATCTACGGGGAACACATCAGGGTATTCCGATACCACTGAAATACAATCTAAAGCGGGCTTCGGCTTTGCAACCTCCACTAGTGTAAAGAACAGTTCTACTCCGGCACGAACCGCCTTCACCACCTGTAGAGCAGACATCAACGTCTTGCTCGACCCCTTTAAGCCCGTAAAAGTCGTCTCACGACTTGCTCCCAGCTTGACTTCCTTGCTACCGCAATCTATATGGGCTTGCCGCTCCGAGAGTCTGTCCATGCCAACTATAACGTCCACCAACGGAAGTAACGACGCTTGTAGATCGTACTCCTGATTCCCAATCCAAAACTAAGCGCAACAAATTCTACCCGCGCACAATATAGTTCCTAATAAAGGAATGCGAAGCTCCCTAAACGAACGGTGCTTTTGCAGATAACGTAAAGTGATAACAAGGCTTAGCACCAGTAGTTCTAAGCCAACATGCTCAAGGGCGACAAGTATTTAGGACAAAACTATCTTTAAACCATACCTGTCGTCACGGCAGCATGCTTCTTCTCGGACTTGGGACGACCGCTCTAGCAGTCTCGGGCAAGGTGCCCCGGTTTTCCACAAGTGAAACATGCGCTCGGGGTTCGACCCGTAGTCACCCCAGAAGCACCAGAAGGAGCTGGACCCGAAGTCCTATGATTCTTACACCATTTTCGATATACAGACTTTGAGGTGCTCGGCACATTGAATGTCGTCTCCTTTGCATTTGAGTCCATGACTGCTCCTGACATAACTTTCTTGGCCTTCCTAGCACCTTTCCAACAGCTCGGGCAAAGTGTCCCTTTCTTTCCACAAGCAAAACATGTGTAAGTAGCATTGCTAGTCGATGTCATAGCCCCCTTCTCCACCATTCCGCCGGATGCAGCTCTTATGGGGTTTGTATAGTTCGATACCATGATCGCTGGCATCGGGAGGGTCTTCCTCAAATCTGCCTCCAAAGATCTAGCTGATTCCACCAAGGCTCGGAATCCCAATAACTTTGGTCCTAGCAGTAGAACTCGTAACTCGGCGCGCAGGCCATTATGAAACCTATAGACCATAGCTTGCTCATTATCCAACTCGAAGCATGGGTAGCGGCTTATGATAAGAAATGCTTGCAAATATTCCTCAACTGTGTGCGGTCCCTGCACTAAATGCATATTCAGCTGCTGCTCCGATGGTCTACCAAAGGTCATCTGCTGCATCACGCCCACCGGCGTTGAAGCCACAACAGGGGCGCAAGGTTGTACATTTCCTCCAAGCTGTGCACCCGTCACAGCGAACACCGCTTCTACGATCCTTCTAACGGTTTCATACGAAAGAGGAGGCTCAAACACCTCACCGGGTGCACTATGCTCCTCAGAAACCGGACATTCTGGCAGTCCCGCACCGCTTCCGGTCACCTATAGTGGTACAAAACGTCGTTAAGCGACCAAATAAAATTGCAAACAGCAATTATAGGAACACGCAGGTTCCTCAAACACGAGTATTTTCATTCCTAAGTGGACATTCATGGGTTCTTTTACCATTATAACGATGACGCACACAATGTGCTCACCACCCCTTAAAAAGAATTCGCCCACGAATTCACTTGTAACACCCCCTATCCGTCGCATAGCATATAGCAGTAGGTCCGGTTGGGGCCCGACGCCATATACCACAGACAGACCGGGTGGTTACTTATGGAAACCATCCAACTAATCTCAACGTCCTACACAGAGCATTCTAGCGGAAGCAGTTTATAAAAGTTGTAAACAAGAACTCAGCATTAAAGCACGAATGTCCACTAGTACAAATTAGGAATGTTATACAAAAATACCCAAAACCGGCCTTAAGGCCTTACAAAATGTTTCACTTGAATATTACATGATTTACAAACCACGGCACGCAGGCCGGTCATACATGAATAAAGCAGTAAACACTTCTACTTGGGCCTTCGAGGGCCAGCTTCGCAAAGAGGGCTTTAGCCCGCTATTGACCGCTTGGTCCAGCTGCACCTGCAAGCAACAAACCACCTCACGGTGGCAAAATAAGGCAACGGTCAGCAATGCTGACCAAATTATAACGATCCCGCCCACAACTCGGGGCGGCGATGCTCCTTCCCTGCATTTCATTAGCAAAAGCGAGCAATATATATATATATAGCCATTACATCACAGACGTTGGCTCGCACGGCCACACGCCCCGTGCACCGGTCGATGTCACGTCAATTAAAGCCATTAACATTCCGGACTCACCACCGCCACTTAGACGGCCAAACATATGAGCAATTTGTCTTCTCGGCATGGGTCACGTCAATTTAAGCCATAGACCGCCGAAGACTCACATCTATGCCAACGGAAATTGCCACGTAACCTTAGGTCTCTTTAACCCGAACGACATAGATATGGGTACGGTTCCATCTAACCCGTGCTCACGTCGCAACGACAATTTAAGCCATTTGCGCAGGTCAAACTTCTCCCGAGTCCCATTTTCGTCACACAATTTCACATAACTCGGTTATGTTCAAGTTGGCTCTCAAGCCACCAAGTTGGCAAGATCTCGTATCCGCCCAGTTTTCCGGGTGCACCTTTGGGTTAGTCCCCAAGGCTCCCTGCTGCAATCTACCGCGTAGAAAACCCGAAAAACAACCAATAGCACGGAGTCTTCTCCGGCATTATGCAATGCAACATCGCCGATCCAGACCAACATGTCCGGGTAGGCTTCACACATCATGCCTATGTCCGTTCTCGCATACGGGCTCTAAACGACGGGGACTTTACATATCTACCCGAAGGAACGCCTCCAACTCTCCGCAAACTCGCGGGAGCGGGCTTCCTATGCTAAGAAAGAGAGCTATTCATGCTCAAGATGAGGATCGTTACCCTTGAGTTCCTCTTTGGCGCCATTGAAAAGTAATCGGATGAAAATCACCGCACTAGCGTTGCCTCCGTGGATCCGGAGTCGGCTTACGATTCGGAGCTCCGAAGCTCCTCCAATGGCGGATCAAGCTCCTCTTCCACTCTTGGCTCTCCTCTTTCTCTAAGGACTTAGAGAGATGATAAGTGAAGAAAAGTAAGGGTTTTCTCAGTCAAAACCCGGGTATATACCTTCAGGAACAACCCCCAGCCGTTGGATCTCAACATAAGGAAACGAACGGCTTTGATTCGGGGCTGAAATGCCCAATCTGGACCGAACACGGCCTGGCACATGCCCGTGTCCAGGGCCGTGTGCCGCATTCGCCGTCAAAATCGAATCTCCTGGAACCTCACACGGGTATCGAACACGCCCGTGTTCGAGCTGACACGCCCATGTCCCACCTGACACGGCCGTGTGGCCGGCCGTGTACCCCATGATTTTTCCCCATTTTCAACCCGAGCACTGCACGGGTTCTAGGACACGCCCGTGTCCTTGCTCGTGTCACTTTGACACGCCTGGACCCCAGGCCGTGTACACGGTCTCGACATTTCGTCGCGTGAAGATCGACGACTTGATGACACGGCCCTGGACACGCCCGTGTCCTAGGCCGTGTGCCATGTCTCGACGATCGTCGAGCGAATCTCGATGACTCCCCGGGACGATCGTCGACACGGGTCGACACGCCCCGCGACATGCCCGTGTCGCGGGCCGTGTGGCCATTCTCGACGAATCGTCGAGTAAAACTCGACGACTTCACGGCTAAGTGTCGACACGGGTCGACACGCCGTGCGACACGCCCGTGTCGCGGGCCGTGTGCCCAGTCTCGTCGAATCGTCGAGTCAATCTCGACGTCTTCGCGGCTAAGTGTCGACACACGCTTGACACGCCCTGGGACACGCCCGTGTCCCAGGCCGTGTGCCTGCTGCCAGAACCCAAACTGGCCCAAAATGACCCCCTTTTTCTCCTTTGAGTTTCGGGGCGTTACACTACCCGTAGGGAGACGACACTCTAAGCATTGGACACCAAATTCATTCCGTTAAATAATTATACACATGGTCATAAGTTATCATCATACCTTTCATCCCAAATGATTCAACAGGTTGTTATCATGATGCACATTTATAATAGACTACCAATTTCTATCAAATCATTTCGTTTAAGTATGCTTCGTTTCACAAATCAATTATGTGGAATCCAACTAATAAACATCATCATTCATTGGACTAAGATGGTTAACATAAAAGAGTTCAACAACCTCAAGTTAATTCGCAACATTATCTCTACCGTGTCCAAATCCAATATTATTCCAGACCCAGAATTTAAGTAGATGATAAATCCGGACAGCAGCGTCGACCGGAGATTTCCGAAACTACACGAATCCGGTGAAGGCGTGTAACCCCTCGATGGAAAGGTCTTTCCATGGGCTACATTTTTTATGTTCAGACTACAACACAAATTCAACAGTATCATACTTGAAATCAACCTTGAAGTCTGCTACGTACAGAACACAATTTCTGCATGCAGGATTTATCAGACATCATATTTGTTCAGACTTTCCCATGACTACAGACTTTGCCTGAAGTTGTGCAACCACTCATTGGAAAGGTCTTTTCGAGGACTTCACCTTTCGTGTTTAGTTGACAGCCCAGATCTAGTCATATCACATCTGAACATGGCCAAGAAGATTGTTGCGCGCAGAACACAGATTCTGCACGCATCTTAAAGAGGAATGAACGGCATCGGTTCATCTTCCTCCTAAAGTCGGTCTTCCAAAATCACACCAGAAGTTCCCCCTCCCTATTCACTCTCATGAGGCCATGATTCTTCACGAAACCATCCCCCATCTTCACATAGAAGGTTGTAGAGGTTGAAGACACAACTAGCCTTAGAGCACAAGCCCTAGAACGGCCTCTTCCTAGAGAAATCACCATCTCACTAGTCTAGACTCTTTTGAGTCGACATCTCACCTATATATCTACAGATCTAGAACCAAGGTAGAGGGGAGGAAGCTCACCTCATTTCCGGCATTTCCACTATTTCCGGCCATGGATCGTGTAACGCTCCTCGTCGGCATCTTCTCCTTCATGACGGCGGTAGATCTTCTCCTCCAAGACTTGCTCCAGCAGTTTTTCCTCTCTACAGAAGTTTCTCTCAGGAAAAATGGCTGGAATGAGGAGTGAAACGGCTAGGGTTTTCACAACCCTTATATATGAAAAGTGACACGAGTAGGGACACGCCCGTGTCATTACCCGTGTCTTGCTTCGGGTGAAGCGTCAACGACGGTTTTAGTGTCGGTTCAACACTCGACACGGGTAGGGACACGCCCATGTCCCGACCCGTGTCCACATGACACGACCGTGTTCCCTGGTCGTGTCCTTCTCTATATACATCTCGACGAACTCAACTCGACACACAGACACACGGGTAGCGACACGCCCGTGTCTCTACCCGTGTCACACCATTCGTCGATCTTGACACACTTCGTCGAGTTCAACTCGACGCACACACACACAAGTAGGGACACGCCCGTGTCTCTACCCGTGTAACACATTTCGTCGATCTCGACACATTTCGTCGATCTCGACACGCTTCGTCGAGGTCAACTCGACACACACACAGGTAGGGACACGCCCGTATCTATACCCGTGTCATTTCACACGGGTAGTGACACGCACGTGTCACTACCCATATCCTTCTCTGGACATACTCGAGTCGTCGACTCGAGAGCTGGCCTCTCCCACACAAGTAGGGACACGCCAGTGTCTCTACCCGTGTCCTATGCTCGACTGATTTCTCCTCCTATTTACAAGTGCAACCCAGTTACCAGCACACTCCTGAACCCAAGTCAGCTCTCCTGAATCAAAAACGCGCACGAATGGCCTAGTGCGAATCGGGACGTTACAGCTCTCCTGCGAAAAAAACACGATTCGATGAAAAATATTGCTCTCCGGCGAAATAATCGAGCCCGGGCGAAAAATGCGCTCCCGGGCGAAAAAATAGTGCCCGGGCGAAAAAATGTGCTTTATCGAAAAATCGTGCCCGGGCGAAAAAATCGTGCCCGGGGAAAAAATCCCGACCGTGCAAAAAAATCGTGCCCAGGAGAAAAATCACACTTGAGCGAAAAAAAACACCTCGGGCGAAAAAACGTGCTCGTGCAAAAAAAATTGTGCCCATGCAAAATATCGCGTTCAAGGGAAAAAAATTTCGTCGATGTGAAAAAACCCCGTCCGGACGAAAAAATCGGCATGGTCAAAAAATACAAGCTCGTGCGAAAAAAAATCGTGCACGGGCGAAAAGACCGCACTCGGGCGAAACAGCGCACCCGAGTGAAAAACCTCGCGCCTGGGCGAAAAATTCGCGCGCGAGCAAAAGATTCGCGCCCAGGAAAAAAATCGCGGCTTGGCGAAAAAACGCGCACGAGCGAAAAAATTGCTCCCGGGGAAAAAATCGCGCCTGAATAAAAAAATCAATTTGATGATTATTTTTAGGAGATAAATTTTTTGAGATGAGCAGATACTTTTTGAAAAAGGTTGAAAATAGGTGACAACTAACTTTTCCAAAAGATGAGAAATAGAGTTTTCGTGATTGTTTTCTCAATTCAAATGATTTCTTACGTGTGACAACATTTTTCAAAAAATGAAAATTGAGCTAAAAAGTCCTCCCAAACAGACTCTTAGCCTGTGATTTACATGAAAGTGATTGTGATTTACATGAACATAGTCACGGATTCAGAATTTTTGTCCGTTAGGGCACCAAATAAAAGATCAAAATTTTAGATTTTTTAAAAATTTAAAATTTTAAAAATATTACTAAAACATAATAGAAAAAAAACTATTTCATGCATTAAATATTACTTTTACTATCATAAATAATTAAATGAATTAATTTGTGGTTTCAATTAAAATTCATTACAACTCAAGCAAATCAAAAAATCAAATACAAAAACAAGTTGCTAAAAACAAACAAATATAACTAAGAAATACAATAGTATGTCCCCCATTACAAAGAACAAATGACAAAAAATGGCATGATTGGGAACCAAATTTATCTTGCACCTCACCTTGTTTCCCCCTGGATAGCCAAAATTCTATACTCTTCATTTGACTCTAAAGTCAAGACCTATGGAAATTCTCCGATAAATCTAATTAAAACACACCACTCACAGTAAATTAGACAATAAAAGAACTTGGAGTAGTGTTGAATTTTCCGGATCTTGGAATGAGCAGGGGTTATCTCAACTAAAGATAGTCACAACCAGAAACACATGCAGCAACAAGAGTCTTTATTGATAACAACAATCTTTTTTACAAGGCGAGACATACTTGGCGAGACATGATTCGCCAAAACATCACAGGGAGAGCAGAGATAATTACAAAAACCCAAGACAAGTCAAGCCGCGTGGACTAAAACACGAAGCCGCCGGATCTACTACTAAGGAGTCCACACAGTCCGCCAGGTTGCCAGACCGCAACCCAAGCCGCGCGAACTGCCCGTTATTCCAATGCTAAGCTCTAGCCGCAGATCTGCAAGCCGGCTGACCGTGAGGTCGCCTGGCCGCCAGACCGCACAAGCTGCTGATGCCGAACTAAACAGGCCGCCGGAAGCAGGCGACTTATTGAACCCCGAACACAAGTTGTCAAAGAGAAAACAGCCTGGTCGCAGTCCTCGACCTGTTGTTTACCGCTTGTTGCTTAACCGCAGAGTCCACACTGTCCCTGACCGCAATCAGAGCCAAGTCCTAGCTTTCCAGCGCTATCCACACAACCTGCACAACACAAATCGGTCAACTTAATCAACCCGCGAGGATACTAAAAGGCAGTCCGCAGCAACTGATCGCGGGCTCACTTACTGTTCATTCGCTCTCACTTCTTTCCCAATTTAATAACTTGTCTGTCGGTCTCGGCGGTCTGTTCTATTAGTTTGGCAGGCGGCTTTTTCACGAACTCTGGCAGCTCGACAACTTCTGCGGTCAGGAGGCTTGCGGAGAGCGGATAAAGGTGTTCAGCAGAATAACGGTTGCCCGCGGTCTACGCGGACTTCGTAGTTCAGTTTGGTGTAGCAGAAGCATGGAGGTCTCGGCGATCTTTGAGTAAGTCTGCCTAGCTTGTTGTTCTTGCTTTGTTTGTATGCTCTTCCTTTGGACATCGGTGAATCATGACTCCCCATGTTATGTACTGTCTTGTAAAAAAGATTGTTGATAATACAAGACTTGTTTGTTGCCTTCTATTATTTCTGATTTATTAAGCTTGGTTTATGGTTAAGTGTTGTTGCGCCTGGTTCTCGGTTTTCGCTTGATCAAGGTGTCATCTTGATTGCTTTGAAAGTTTTATTTGGTATCAAAGCTATCTCCTGGATCATCTTGAGGAATTTTAACACGCCACACTTTGACTACTCCGACCGCTCTCCCCCCGCAGCCGACAACCGTCGTGCCGACGATCGATGTCAAGGCCGACCGTTCGTAAAGTGGGGGTCGTCCGCCTACATTGCCCCGAACGGTGCTCCCCGTCGACCGCACAGCCACACAATCTTTTCGCCACTTTCATGACCTTCCGATGAGCAGGAAACCACTGGCGTAACTAACATCATTAGCGGGGGACTATGGTATTAGTGGCGGCCTGCTTTTAGTAAACATTATGTGATTGTATTCGTCACAAACTATGCGCTTGGTGGCCTTTAAATAGTGATTTGGGGGAACTGATGGTGTGCAGATAGTTGGATATCTACCATAACTACACTCTAAGCCAATAAAAGAAGTCTCATGTCTCCTCATTTCTCATCTTTCTCCTCGATGCTTTCTTCTTCCTCGGGACAGAGCTCTACAAACATTCTTCTATAAACCACTGATCCTGCACCATAATTCTCCTACGAGCCACTGCTCCACCACTAGAATTCTCCTATAAGTCACGTCCACTCCACCAGAAATTTGGCATAAGTCCACATCATCACCACAAAGAAGACTCTCTACCCGTTGCAGTAAGAAAGCCTCGTTCGCATACAGCCTCCAACAAACCTGCTCCAACCTCATTCTACACGTCCCATACCCATCCTCGCTCCAAGATTGTGAAAGTTAAATCTCAGGTGGAGCATCCTATTGCCCGCCGAGTGCCGAAGATTCTCTCTCACCTCCAAAGTGTAACGAGGCGCGACCTATCGCCCTCGATTCTACAAACAAGTTGTAACCCGAAACTGATAGTGTAGTTTGACCTGCATATACTCGGTTATGTAGTTTTTTACCCGGTTGAGGGATTTTTCCACGTAAAAATTGCCTTGTGCACATTTCATCTTACCAAGTGACTGATTGTGCGCTCGACCGCTCTCGGGCTAAGACAGTCACAATTGGGTCGGTTTAGCTATGCCGAGCTAGACCGCAACAAGGTTAAATCCCCTAAACCCTAAAATGACTTAAGTGCAGCCCACACTCAAAATATCTTCGGTGAGCGGCCCTTGTATGCGACGAAACCCCCGCTCCCACTTTCGCTTCTGCTTACTTCCATTTCTGTCGGCAACCGGTGCTTCCAGTACTGTCGGCGAATTTTTCCCCAGTCGCGGGCAAATGCCTCATCTACCGCTGGTGAACCTTCCTCTGCGATATCCTCTCGAGTGATCTTGCAGGTTTTTCTTAGATCTCTACATAGCCGGCTAAAAGCATCTTGCTCCTCCAACTGGGAGAAAACGAGAGCCATCTTCATCATTTATGGAGGGGATTCTCTGGTTCATATTTCGTGTTGATCAGGAGCGCTTGGAGGCCCTTTTAGGATTAGTTTGGTTCAGTGTTTGGAGCAGCTGGCGGGAGGAAAGGGATCGCCGTTAAAACGGAGGGGGAGGCTGCAGTTCGACTACCGTCGTTTTCCTCCGTTTCCTATGACACAACGGGCTCAAACGTAGCAAACGTCGCCGCCGGGTGTGTTAAATTTTCTCAACGTGGTCAGCAAGATAGCCCAAACACCAAATTAATATCTTCGGAACTACCCAGTTCGCACGCTGAACCTGCGGAAAACCCAAGGACTAGAGGTTGCACCCAACAAAACAATGGAAGCACAAGAAGATCTTATTATGCATTCACTTCTTTACAATCCGAGGCATACATAGCGAGACATGATTTCGCTAGTATTACAGCTGTAAACAGAAGAAACCAAAAAACAAGCCGGGCGGACAGCACTCTAGTCCGCCGAGACCGCGAGGTCGCCGAGACCGCCGAGACCGCTGAGCTCGCCCAAGCTATGCTGCAATCCGCCGAATACCACGGAGTCCGCCGAGACCGCGAGGCCGCGCGGACAGACCATTATTCGCCTCCTGCTGAACCCGAACTGAGGAACTCTCCTACCCGCCTGAAGCCGGCGGACAGGTTATTGAAGCTGGGAAAGTTGAAACAGAACTGACAAGCCGCAGAGCGACCTCCTGCTGAGTCCGCAGAGACCGCACACTTCCAAGCACTGACCGAAGTCACAGCCAAACTCCTGGCTCCTTGAAGTTATCCGCGCGACCTGCACACAGCAAACCGTCAGCCTGAAACAATCCGCGCGGACTGGAAAACACAGACTGCAGCACTCGCCCAACCCAATTTACTGTTCACTCACGTTACTTAGGTTCCTGTAGATGTGCCAGGGGGGGTCCTATTTATAGGCCAGGTGAGGAGTGTGGTCACCGCCCATGAGATAGCGACACCGCCCCAGTCCGCGCGAACACAAATGACCGTCCGCTCAGTCCGCGAGGACTTAGCCAGTCACCAAGGGAAACCGCCAGGAGCAAGGCAACCATTGACGAACCCTCTCCAGTCCGCCCAAGCTAAGCGGACAAGGCACCAGCCCGCAAAGCTCCAACTGCTTCAGGACAGCAAACCCTCTTCAATGGCAGTCCGCACCAACCTGAGGCAGTCCGCAAGACTCACACCTCAATCCGCCACAAGTCCACGACCAAAGGCAAACAACAACAGTCCGCCCAGTCACAGCGAACTTCGCGGATACGGCGGACACCATGAACTTGACACCAAGTGTGACCAAGTCCAAAACCATCAAGGGCCAGTGCGAGCATGGCGGACACAAAGTCCCGTCCGTCAAACACCCTAGCACAGACCGCAACCAGTCCGCGAGCTCCTCGCACTTGTCCAACGCAGTAGCACCAAGCCGGACTCCAAACATCAGTCCGCCAACCGGTATCCACAGCAAGACCTGCTGTAACACCTGAGCTCGACAAGGCCTCAGCCAAGCTCAAGGCCCAGTCCGCAACAGCCCAAACCGCGGACACACCAGTCCGCAAGGCTTCCCGCGAACTCGAACTAACCCGCCAACAGCGCAAGCATGCACCCGCGGCCACTGAGCAATGCACCAGTCCGCAAGCCTCTCTATCCGCAGATACCAGGCCGCACCAAACCGCGGACTCCATGCAACAACCCACTCAGAACACAGCTGGCTTCCACCAGACTTTTCACCAGGCCACAAACCTCAGTCCGCCCAGTCCGCCCAGTCCGCCAAAGCTGTCCGCACAGGCCGCGCGGCCTGTCCCGTCACCCACTTCCACTTCACAAATTTCAACACTCCCCCTTGAAGTGAGAAGTGGTGACCAAGCCCAGCAAGCTGCGCAAGCGCTCAAAGGGACCCTTCGACAGCGGCTTCGTGAACATGTCAGCAAGATTATCTTCACTCCGAACATGCCCGACCAGCAGAGACCCCTCCAACACCTTCTCCCTGATGAAGTGGTGATCAATCTCTATATGCTTGGTCCTGGCGTGACACACTGGATTGTTTACCAGTTTGAGAGCACTCTCATTGTCACCCCGGAGTAAAGTAGGCCCTTGCACTTCTTCATGAACATCCTCTATGAGTCTCCTCAACCAAACGGCTTCCCGAGCAGCCAAGGCCGAAGCCTTATACTCTGCCTCCGTGATTGAAACCGACACCGAGTCCTGCTTCTTGCTACACCACGAGATGCTAGCTGAACCGCAAGTGAACACATAACCTGAAGTAGACCTTCGATCATCCGAATCACCGCCATAGTCAGCATCCGTGTACCCGAGCAACGCAAACTCCGTATCCCTTCCATAGAGGAGTCCCATCTCAGAATTCATCTTGACATACTTCAGAATTCCCTTTGCCGCCACTAGATGAGATTGCCTTGGTTCAGCCATATATCGACTCACTCGGCCAACAGCATAAGCTATATCCGGCCTTGTAATCGTCAGATAGATCAAGCTCCCAACAAGAGCCCTGAACACCAAGGGATCATGAAGAACCCTTCCCTCATCTCGTCGAAGCTTTAGCCCAGATTCCAGTGGAGTAGAGCACTTCTTCCCTTCGCCCATGCCGAACCGCTTCACAATACGATCAGCATACCCTTTCTGGCTAATGAGAATCCCGCACTCCTTCCTCTCCACTTCCAGACCAAGAAAGTGATGCAACTCTCCCAAGTCTTTCATCTCGAAGCGTATAGCAAGCTCTCCCCTGAGCCTTGCTACTTCCTCCTCCGAATTCCCTGTGATGATCATGTCATCCACATACAGTAGGACCAAGACTCTTAGCTCTCCCTTCTTCTTGACGAACAAGCTTGAATCCGAGTTAGAAGCCAGGTATCCACAGAATTGCAAGTACTCTGCAATCTTCCCATACCACGCTCGAGGAGCTTGCTTCAACCCATAGAGAGCCTTCCTGAGTTTGCAGACATAGTCCGGATGCTTTTCAGAGACAAAACCAAGCGGCTGATCCATGAAGATGTCCTTGTCAATCTCTCCGTAAAGAAAAGCATTCTTCACATCAAGTTGCCACAACCTCCATCCCTTGCTAGCAGCCAAGGCGATCACCACTCTTACAGATGTCATCTTCGCAACTGGACTGAATGTCTCCTCATAGTCTTCTCCATACTGCTGTGAGAATCCTCTAGCGACCAGGCGAGCCTTGAAACGATCAATGCTCCCATCAGCCTTCTTCTTCAACTTATATACCCACTTGCAAGTAACCGGAGTAATGCCATCAACCTTGGGCACAAGGTCCCAGGTTTCATTCTTCTTCAGAGCATCAATCTCTTCCTTCATGGCACCTTCCCACTCCTTCACTCCAGTGGCCTCGTTGAAGTTTGCAGGCTCTCGCTCATCCAGAGGACCTGCAAAGAAGCAGGAGACAAAGCTCACTGCATTCCCATCACAGTACCGAGCCGGTGGCTTAACCACCCTCTTCGATCTCCGAAGACACGGCTCCTTGCTCACGGCTTCCGTTGCTTCTTCAGGCTCCACTCCTACCTGGGGCAAGCATTGAGCAGTGCTCCCCCTGCTTCCTGAGCCAGAAGGCTCAGCCTCGGAGTTCGAAGCAACAGGAGCTGCTGGTGAAACAACAAGCTCCTCTTCCAAGCCTTCAGCAGCCACCACCGGTGCTTCCTCAACCTTGCTACTTCCGGTAAGCTTCACCGAGCCACCTCCATATGACGTCAGCTCGTCAAAGACAACGTCTCTTGACACCACGAACTTCTTCGTCACAGGGTCCATGCACTTCCATCCCTTCTTCCGCTCATCATAGCCAACAAAGACAAGTTTCCTTGCCTTCGTATCCAGCTTTGTCCGTGAAGCATCCGGGACATGCACGTAGCAAGTTGAACCGAACACCCGAAGATGTCCAACACTTGGCTTCTCCTTCAGCAACAGCTCAATGGGAGTCTTCATATTGATAGGGCTGAGTGGCATCCGGTTGATAACATAAGCAGCACAAGACATTCCCTCCGCCCAAAAGGACCTTGGGATATCTTTCGCATGCAGCCAGCATTTGCAGGTCTCCGTCAAATGACGGATCTTCCGCTCCGCTACCCCATTTTGTTATGGAGTGTGAGCACAAGTAAGCTCTCGTTGGATCCCGTGCTTCCTGCAGAAGTTAGAAAACTCGGAAGAGACAAACTCCCCCCCGTTATCAGTTCTAAACTTCTTAATCCGCAAGCCAAGCCGGCCTTCTACCAACTCCTTGAACTCCACGAACAAACGGAAGGCATCCTACTTCTCCTTTAAGAAGTACACCCAAGTATACCTTGAGTAGTCATCAACCAAGACAAGCATGTATTTGCTTCCACCAAGGCTGGCAGTAACAGTCGGCCCCATCAGGTCGCCATGAATACACTTCAATGGTTTCTTGCTCCTTGTTTGAGATTTATCAAACGGAAGGCGATGTGCCTTACCGTATTGACAGCCCGCACAAACATGCCCATCACCAAAGGAGGACAACATCGGCAACCCCCTCACCAGACTTCTACTTGCCATTGCCTTTAGCTTGTCCATGCCAACATGCCCCAGCCTCTCATGCCAGATAGCCGCACTATCATTGGCTCTCATCCTATCAACATAGGCACTGGTGGAAAGAACAAACAAGTTCTTCACCCTCCTCCCAACATGAGCAACATCAGCCTTCACCACTGATACGTTGCGAAGGAACCTCACGTCTGTTGGCCCAAACAGAACGTGATACCCAGCGTCCACCGCGTTGGTCACCGAGAAGAGGTTCTTCTTCATGCCCGGCACGTGATACACACTCCTTAACGTGAGTGGCCCCTGATCACTACCCAAAGACACGACCCCCTCCTTCTCTACTGCATAAACAGTATTATCAGTAGTGATAGTAGCTTCATTACCTGAGTAAGCCTGCATGGAGGTGAACTTCGACTTGTCTCCGGTGAGGTGATGACCACACCCGGAGTTGATGATCCACTCGATGTTGAAGTCCTCAGCAGATAAGGCCCGGACACAAGTGCCCGTCATGAAAGCTCCTCCCCATTCTGCTTCTTCACTTCGCGAGCAAGCTTCCTCCTTTCCCGCAGCATGCCCAGGCTGCAGTTTGACCTTGCAGTCCCGCTTGAAGTGCCCACGCTGATGACACCGGTAGCACTTCAGATTCTTCTTCCAGTCCTTAGGAGCATTGCTCCTCTCCGGCGGATATGAAGTTGAAGCCTCCTTCTCAACAGCGACCTGCACCTTCTTCTTCTTCCCTTCCCATCCCTTCTTCTTGCCTGAGAAGAGAGCCTCGCTGCCTTCCTGATTCAGATTCACTCCAGCCATCTGTCTTGCTAAGCTCTCCTGCGAGGCAAGCAGATTCTCCAACTCCAGCAACGACGGCTGAGTAGCCCACCCTTGAACAGATGTAACAAAGGCCACATACTCCTTCCGCAAGCCGCGGAAAATGTGCCTTTTCATCTTTGCCTCAGAGATAGGCTCATCAGGATCCAGTGCCGACAGCTCAGCACACAAGCTCTTCATCTTTAAGAAGTACCTGGAGATGGAAAGGTCTCCCTGAGTTGCCCTGGCCAACTCATTTTCCAGGAACTGCAGTCGCGCCACATTCTTCCTATTGAACAACTCATCAATGGTTGTCCAAATATCAGCAGCCGACTCACATCCAATGATGTGATCAAACAGTTCCGGAGAGACAGCTCTCTTCAGAACGAACTCTGCCTTAGCATTAGTTCTTCTCCAGAGCCTCACCTGCTCAGCAGTACCGAAAGCAGCAGTAACTTCCTGTCTGTCGTCTCCACCGACGACTTCCCACAGCTCCTCGCCTAGAAGATAACTCTTCATGCACGACTTCCACTTTTTATAGTTAGTCGGCGTTAAGAGTTCAATGCCAAGACCTCTTGCTAAGCTTCCTTCCATTACAATCACCTGTTGGTACCCTTCAGCAGCTCCGAGCAACAACACAGGTTGATCACCACTCAATCACTGAGTAACAACACTGGCTGACCTCCGCTCACGCAACTGAACCACCGCAACCTCAGAAACCTCCCTCTGATACCATGTTAAATTTTCTCAACGTGGTCGGCAAGATAGCCCAAACACCAAATTAATATCTTCGGAACTACCCAGTTCGCACGCTGAACCTGCGGAAAACCCAAGGACTAGAGGTTGCACCCAACAAAACAATGGAAGCACAAGAAGATCTTATTATGCATTCACTTCTTTACAATCCGAGGCATACATAGCGAGACATGATTTCGCTAGTATTACAGCTGTAAACAGAAGAAACCAAAAAACAAGCCGGGCGGACAGCACTCCAGTCCGCCGAGACCGCGAGGTCGCCGAGACCGCCGAGACCGCTGAGCTCGCCCAAGTTATGCTGCAATCCGCCGAATACCACAGAGTCCGCCGAGACCGCGAGGCCGCGCGGACAGACCGTTATTCGCCTCCTGCTGAACCCGAACTAAGGAACTCCCCTACCCGCCTGAAGCCGGCGGACAGGTTATTGAAGCTGGGAAAGTTGAAACAGAACTGACAAGCCGCAGAGCGACCTCCTGCTGAGTCCGCAGAGACCGCACACTTCCAAGCACTGACCGAAGTCACAGCCAAACTCCTGGCTCCTTGAAGTTATCCGCGCGACCTGCACACAGCAAACCGTCAGCCTGAAACAATCCGCGCGGACTGGAAAACACAGACCGCAGCACTCGCCCAACCCAATTTACTGTTCACTCACGTTACTTAGGTTCCTGTAGATGTGCCAGGGGGGGTCCTATTTATAGGCCAGGTGAGGAGTGTGGTCACCGCCCATGAGATAGCGACACCGCCCCAGTCCGCGCGAACACAAACGACCGTCCGCTCAGTCCGCGAGGACTTAGCGAGTCACCAAGGGAAACCGCCAGGAGCAAGGCAACCATTGACGAACCCTCTCCAGTCCGCCCAAGCTAAGCGGACAAGGCACCAGCCCGCAAAGCTCCAACTGCTTCAGGACAGCAAACCCTCTTCAATGGCAGTCCGCACCAACCCGAGGCAGTCCGCAAGACTCACACCTCAATCCGCCACAAGTCCACGACCAAAGGCAAACAGCAACAGTCCGCCCGGTCACAGCGGACTTCGCGGATACGGCGGACACCATGAACTTGACACCAAGTGTGACCAAGTCCAAAACCATCAAGGGCCAGTGCGAGCATGGCGGACACAAAGTCCCGTCCGCCAAACACCCTAGCACAGACCGCAACCAGTCCGCGAGCTCCTCGCACTTGTCCAACACAGTAGCACCAAGCCGGACTCCAAACATCAGTCCGCCAACCGGTCTCCACAGCAAGACCTGCTGTAACACCTGAGCTCGACAAGGCCTCAGCCAAGCTCAAGGCCCAGTCCGCAACAGCCCAAACCGCGGACACACCAGTCCGCAAGGCTTCCCGCGAACTCAAACTAACCCGCCAACAGCGCAAGCATGCACCCGCGGCCACTGAGCAATGCACTAGTCCGCAAGCCTCTCTATCCGCAGATACCAGGCCGCACCAAACCGCGGACTCCATGCAACAACCCACTCAGAACACAGCCGGCTTCCACCAGACTTTTCACCAGGCCGCAAACCTCAGTCCGCCTAGTCCGCCCAGTCCGCCAAAGCTGTCCGCACAGGCTGCGCGGCCTGTCCCGTCACCCACTTCCACTTCACAAATTTCAACAGGGTGTTTGGTTACCCGCCATACGACAGCGTTTACCCCAAACATGCGCTCCAAACGCCGAACCAAATGAAGCCTTATTCTCTTGACATAAAACATTGTCGGCGACCTGCAGATCTACAGAACCAGCAGATTTACAGCAAGGCTGATCTGTTCTCTTGACTTTGTCATTGCAATAATGGCCAAGAATTTCAATGTTTACAATGGGCGGATTTGATTTTGGATATTCATTTGGTTATGGATCCTAGATTATTCTCAAAAAAATTTCATCTACAGAAGTTTCAATCCTTATAGTCAGTCTTGTTTTCTTACATGTTAAGTGCTTCAAGTGCTCTCAACATGATTGATCTAGATCTCTTCAAATGCACAACTGATACAACTGATCTCTGATCAGATCCAGTAAAATTACTTTTTTTTTTCAAATTTAGGCTTTGTTTGGGAGGATTTTTTTAGAAAACAAATGAAGTGGTGACAAAAATAAGGTAATTGATAGGTTAAAACTCCAAAACTTATTTATGAAGCGCGGCGCCCCGACGGTTTTATTTGAGAAAAAGGAGGATGTGATTATATTTGGAAAACAGAGCGCGCGTATTTATTTATTTTGGATATAAAAAGGATGATCGAGTTTTAACGAAAGGAGGCAAGTGCACCTATCGTGAGTAGTCACAATTGGGTCGGTCTACTCTTCCCTGGAGGGTACTATTATTTTACTGATAATTAACTTGTCGGGTTATATTTTATATATATAATAAAAATGACATTAAAAAAACAGAAAAAGAAAGCATAAAAAGAAAGCTTGAAGGTGGAGCCGATGAAGAGCTTAGCTCGATGGCACCGAATAGAATTTGAACTAAAATAAACTTTAAATAAAAAGAGCTCCTAAATTTCTAATTAATTAAGGCGGAGACTTGGCCGCAGAGGTTCCACTAAAATGAGCTCACCTAGCTATAGGGCTATCGCTCACCTAAACGCTAAGACTATTCGACCGAACTCTCATCCGACGAAGGATTCCTCTTAACGCCCGCATTACGCTAAGAACCCCGCTATTGGGTGGGGAACCCAATCTGGTAGAGTTGGCGCGCCTCCTCTCTCGAGGGTTAGTGCGGAACTCTCTTTGCCAAGGGGTGATCGGTCCATATGCACGGCCTCTCGGCTAGCTACCATATGGAATACGGAAATAGGGCCCACACATCGATATGTGGTCCTACGCGTCGTTTACCCCGGGCAAACCATAAGTACTTTTAATTAATTAGAAAAATTAGACCTTTAGTTATTTTAAGCTATTTTATCTGTCCCAATGCTCTTCGATACCGAGGGCTAAGAACAGTTAGCCACTCATCGGAATGGGGACGGCTTGCGGGAAAAGCAGAAAATAAAATATTAAAGAAAGCGGTAAAAGAAAGTAGTAAAATAAAGCAGTAAAGGAAAGCAGAAAATTGCAAGTCCTACTCAAACGAGTAGGACTGAAGAAAGTTGTAAATTGCGAGTCCCGGCGCAAGTGCGTGGGCGGGAGAAAGAAAGCGTGTCCTACTCAAACGAGTAGGACTAAATAAATGCAACACACGCACACACTCGACAGAAATTAAAACTCACGCACACGCTCTCTCGACATAAAGTAAAACACACACACTCTACTGAATTTAAAACTCACACACACAACTTAAAGTAAACACACCCAGACGATAAAATGTAAAAACTCACACACTCTACTGAATGGAATAAAGCAAAGCGCCATTTAACTCTTAACGAGTAGGCGGAAATAAATGCGCACACACACATGAGCGAGAAAATTAAGAAAAACTAAGTTGACGAAAAATTAAAACGACTGCATTTCTACCACTAGAATGCGGTAGAAATGCGTAAAAAGATGAAATAAAAATAAACCGGGCAAAACGGTTTGCAAATAAACGCAAAATGAAAATGCCCGAAAAATTAAAACCAACACATTTCTACCGCTAGAATGCGGTAGAAATGCATAAAAAGAGAACGAAAAAATTAAAAGAGCAAAAAGTTTTTGAAATAAAAGCAGAAACGAAAATGCTTGAAAAATTAAAACGATTATGTTTTCATTCTTATAATTTTATAGAAACGCCTAAAAAGTGGAAATAAGACTAAAAGAGAACGAAAAGTTTTACAATCCTAAAGAGCCTAATTTAAAAGAAATTAAAAACCACTCTTATAACCGATTTTATAGTCTTATAAGAATGAAAATAGAGAGTACAAAAAAGGAATCCTAAAACTAAACTAACCTAAGTAAACAGAACTTATGAAAACATAAAAGCAAAACTCTAACCTCATACACACACACACGCATTTTAAAAGAACGAAAATAAAGTTAAAACAAAGCATAAATAAGATTGCATAAAGAGGGGCTTAGATCCATTCCAACATAACATAAGGAGATAAAAATTTAACATTTCATTAAGCTGAAAAAAGAGTTACAAAAGAACGAAAACAAAAACTAAGGAGAGGGGGAGAAATTTCCCTTACATAGCATTGCAATACATCTAGGCAGCACCTCCCTAAGGCAAAATGGTTCAAAAAGGGGAACAAGAACTCAAGCAGAAGCTCTGAATTTATAGGGGAAAATTTACAAGTGCACGCCCTCTGACACGGGCGTGTCAGGGGGCGTGTCGACACTATTCATGATGGCGGCCGACGATGTGACTGGAAATTTGACTTCGGGCTGGACACGTGTCGGTCACGCAGTGGTCACGCCCCAGGTCACGGGCGTGACTCTGGGCATGTCAAGAAGGTGGATCTGGGTGCGGGTTGCGCTGAAAGTCGTCCCATGAGTCTTGTCAGCCAGGTGTAGAAATCACGCCCCAGGTCACGGGCGTGACTCTGGGCGTGCCTGTTGGTGTCGACACTCGACAAACGTCGAGCGGAAAATGTCGAGTTGATAATCGTCGAGCGGGAAGAGGTGTCACGCCCTAGGTCACGGGCGTGACTCTAGGCGTGTCGAGGGGTCGACGAACATCGAGCTGAAAACATCGAGCGGGTGGACACGGGCTTGGGTCACGCCCCGTGTCGGGTGACACGGGCGTGACCCCGGGCGTGTCAAGCTTTTCTCTTCAAAATTTGCTGATTTCACTGGAATTTGATGTGTCACGCCCTGGTCACGGGCGTGACCAATATGTCACGGGCGTGACTTTGCAATTTTTGGCAGATTTTTGATATTTTCTGAAAAATAAAATAAAACAAGTTAGTATAATATTTACAAAAATAGGAGCATTTTATTGAATAAAAACAAGTAAAAATGACAAAAACAACTAAATTAATGTACATAAAAATAGGCATATTTACAATTCATCAAATACCCCCATACTTACATTTTTGTTATTCTAGAGCAAAAGTTGGAGATGAACTTATAAAGAATTAAAGAAATCCTAAGTTTAGCTACCGCTTGAATTAATTAAAAGTAAGATCAAAATAAACATCCGGGGTTAAAGAATTAAATCCTAATTTATGAAATGTTATGAATAGAGGAAGAGTTTCAAAAAGACTTCTAGATAAAATAAAATAGAAAGCAAAAATTTATTTTTGTTAGTTTAACAAAGATGGATTGGATTTATATAAAAACTTTAGCTTAAAAGAAGTTAAAGGAAATAGTGCAATTTAAAAGTTATGCTCTCAAAAAAAAATTAAATTAATTCTAGAATCATCGAATGGATCTAAGTAGTTTGGTGGTTTGTGAAGAAGGCTTGAATATTGAGGTGAGGCAATTTTTTCTCAAACCTCCGATTTTTTTTATAACTAGGAAAATGAAATCTTATTTTCCTAACATATAATATTTTTTCTTCTTTCTTCATAAATAATAAATAACTCAATGTATATGTGTAGGAGTAATGAATTTTATCCTCTTACTACATAACATATAATCTTTTTAAATATTGGGTGCCTATGTTTACGGAATGAAATCGTATTCCCATTGACATAAGATCTTTTAAGGGATAGGGGCAAACATGTCAAGTAAGACATGAAAAAAATAAAAATGGGTTTATTTTTTCAAAAAGAAAACTAGATTTTAATAAAAAAGTTTTGAGAGCAACCTTTTTAAAATGAACGTTCCAATGTTTCTAAAAGCAAAGAGTAGAAATTATTGAAATCCATGTATGTTATTTTCTAATATAAAAAACGAGATTCTATTTATAAAATTAAAAGTGGTGGTGAAAAACAAGTTCCCTATTATAAGGATAAGACATAAAAAATTCTTTAAAACTTAACCTCAGACACTTAAATCTATCGAACTTTAATTAATAAACGAATAGTAAGCAAAGAATAATTAAAATTCGCTTATAAATTAACTCGAAACTAGATTTTTGGAAAGCCAAAAAGGTTAAGAAATGGTATATTCGAATTATTTTGTTACATAATTTAACAAAACATATATTTTTTGGATTTTTTAGAGTTTTAATCATTTTTTGTATTTTTTTGTGATTATGATCTTTTTTGTTGAATTTTTAGAGTTATTATCTTTTTTAAGAATTTTTTGTTTTTCTAATTTTTTGATGTTTTAGTGTTTTTTGATAAGTAATTTACAAGAATGAGGAGAGAAAGAAGTGTTATTTATAAAGAAGATAGTGAGGAAAGAGAGATTTTTATAAAAAAAGAAGCAAAGTAAAAACTCGAATGCCCGCGAACAGACTCTTATTTGGGTAGTTGGTTCGATGAGTCGACCGTCGCGGGCAAGCAAAATGCGAGTTTTTACGAAAAATAAGAGGGGGGGGGGAGAGATTTAGTTTTTTAAAAAAATATTTACAAAGTAAAATGAAAATTTTTTTTTGAATTTTTTTTTGATGTTTTTTAAGTTTTTTTTTTGTGATTTTTGTTTGTGGTTTATGATTTTTTTGATTATATAAAAGAAGGAAATTTTTTTTTTAAGTTTTGCAATTATTTTTTGTATTTTAAGTACAGAATAAAAAAAACAGTATAGAAAAACACCCCCATACTTAAACCCAACATTGTCCCCAATGTTGCAATCTAAGTATGCGGAACAGATAATATACAAAATATAATAATTACAAAAAGAAAAAGAGAGGGGTAGGAGCTTCCCTTAGACGAGTGCGGGAGGCCCGGGTTGAAACCCTGCATTATTGTTAGAAGAAAAAAAAAGCAAAAAGATAACATAAAAACGGAAAATATACACTCGGCGAAAAAGGGGTTGTGGGCGGTAGGGGGCAAGTGCGCGGGGGAGTTGAAGGTAGCTAAGGCCTTAGCTACGTGAGTGTGATGGAAATGCGCACCCCTAGCGCGCACAAGAATAGAAGCGCGCCGAAACAAAATAAATTAAAATATAATAAGTTAAATTAAATTAAACAAAAAATATACATTATTTTTTTGGTTTTTTTAAAAAATCAAATTATTATATATTTTTTTGTGTTTTTAAGTAGATTTTTAGTTTTTAGTTTGTTTTTTTTGTATTTTTTAAGTTTTTTCATTTTTAGATTTTTTTTTTAGTTTTATAGTTTTTTTCTCATAAAAATAATGAAAAACAAAATTTTTTGTTTTTGTTAAGTTTTTTTTTCAATTTTTTTTGGTTTTTAGTTTTTTGTTTAGTTTTTTTTAGTTTTATATATATATATTTTTTCAAATTTTTAGTTTTTAAGGTTTTTCAAATTTTTT
Source organism: Platanthera guangdongensis (assembly GCA_039583875.1). Taxonomy (NCBI): domain Eukaryota; kingdom Viridiplantae; phylum Streptophyta; class Magnoliopsida; order Asparagales; family Orchidaceae; genus Platanthera; species Platanthera guangdongensis. The sequence continues at coordinate 34,666,347 of CM077154.1, forward strand.
TGTTTTGTAAGTTTTTTTTTTGTTTTTTTAATTTTGTAATAATAATGATTTTTTATATAGTTTTTATTATTATTATTATTATTTTATTTTTTTGTTGGCCATTTTTAATTTTTGTTATAAATATAGATATAGGTAAAATTAATAGATGTCCAGGGTTCAAAATAACGACACCAAAAAAACTCCCCGGCAACGGCGCCAAAAACTTGATAGGTTAAAACTCCAAAAATTATTTATGAAGTGCGGCGCCCCGACGGTTTTATTTGAGAAAAAGGCGGATGTGATTATATTTAGAAAACGGGGCGCGCGTATTTATTTATTTGGATATAAAACGGGTTAGATCGAGTTTTAACGAAAGGAGGCAAGTGCACCTATCGTGAGTAGTACATGATATTTCGGGTGGAATATCGAGGTCGTATTGTTCTCGGTGTCGGTTCGATTATTTCTACTCTTCCATGGAGGGGACAATTATTTTACCGATAATTAACTTGTCGGGTTATATTTTATATATATAATAAAAATGACATTAAAAAACAGAAAAAGAAAGCATAAAAAGAAAGTTTGAAGGTGGAGCCGATGAAGAGCTTATCTCGATGGCACCGAATAGAATTTGAACTAAAATAAACTTTAAATAAAAAGAGCTCCTAAATTTCTAATTAATTAAGGCGGAGACTTGGCCGTGGAGGTTCCACTAAAATGAGCTCACCTAGTTATAGGGCTATCGCTCACCTGAACGCTAAGACTATTCGACCGAACTCTCGTCCGACGAAGGATTCCTCTTAACGCCTGCATTACGCTAAGAACCCCGCTATTGGGTGGGGAACCCAATCCGGTAGAGTTGGCGCGCCTCCTCTCTCGAGGGTTAGTGCGGAACTCTCTTTTGCCAAGGGGTGATCGGTCCATATGAACGGCCTCTCGGCTAGCTAGCATATGGACTACAGAAATAGGGCCCACACATCAATATGTGGTCCTACGCGTCGTTTACCCCGGGCAAACCATAAGTACTTTTAATTACTTAGAAAAATTAGACCTTTAGTTATTTTAAGCTATTTTTTCTATCCCAATGCTCTTCTATACCGAGGGCTAAGAACGGTTAGCCACTCATCAGAATGGGGAAGGCTTGCGGGAAAAGCAGAAAATAAAACAGTAAAGAAAGCGGTAAAAGAAAGCAGTAAAATAAAGCAGTAAAGGAAATCAGAAAATTGCAAGTCCTACTCAAACGAGTAGAACTGAAGAAAGCTGTAAATTGCGAGTCCCGGCGCAAGTGCGTGGGCGGGAGAAAGAAAGCGGGTCCTACTCAAACGAGTAGGACTAAATAAATGTAACACACGCACACACTCGACAAAAATTAAAACTCACGCATACGATCTCTCGACATAAAGTAAAACACACACACTCTACTGAATTTAAAACTCACAGACACAACATAAAGTAAACACACCCACACGACAAAATGTAAAAACTCACACACTCTACTGAATGGAATAAAGCAAAGCGTCATTTAACTCTTAACGAGTAGGCGGAAATAAATGCGCACACACACATGAGCGAAAAAATTAAGAAAAACTAAGTTGATGAAAAATTAAAACGACTGCATTTTTACGCTAGAATGCGGTAGAAATGCGTAAAAAGCTGAAATAAAAATAAACCGGGCAAAACGGTTTGCAAATAAACGCAAAATGAAAATGCCCGAAAAATTAAAACGAATACATTTCTACCGCTAGAATGCGGTAGAAATGCATAAAAAAGAACGAAAAAATTAAAAGAGCAAAAAGTTTTTGAAATAAAAGCAGAAATAAAAATGCTTGAAAAATTAAAACGATTATGTTTTCATTCTTATAATTTTATAGAAACGCCTAAAAAGTGGAAATAAGACTAAAAGAGAACAAAAAGTTTTACAATCCTAAAGAGGCTAATTTAAAAGAAATTAAAAACCACTTTTATAACCATTTTTATAGTCTTATAAGAATGAAAATAGAGAGTACAAAAAGGAATCCAAAAACTAAACTAACCTAAGTAAACAGAACTTATGAAAACATAAAAGCAAAACTCTAACCTCTTACACACACACGCATTTTAAAAGAACGAAAATAAAGTTAAAACAAAGCATAAATAAGATTGCATAAAGAGGGGCTTAGATCCATTCCAACATAACATAATGAGATAAAAATTTAACATTTCATTAAGCTGAAAAAAGAGTTACAAAAGAACGAAAACAAAAACTAAGGAGAGGGGGAGAAATTTCTCTTACATAGCATTGGAATACATCTAGGCAGCACCTCCCTAAGGCAAAATGGTTTAAAAAGGGGAACAAGAACTCAAGCAGAAGCTCTGAATTTATATGGGAAAATTTACAAGTACACGCCCTCTGACACGGGCGTGTCAGGGGGCGTGTCGACACTATTCATGATGGCGGCCGGCGATGTGACTGGAAATTTGACTTCGGGCTGGACACGTGTCGGTCACGCAGTGGTCACGCCCCAGGTCACGGGCGTGACTCTGGGCGTGTCAAGAAGGTGGATCTGGGCGCGGGTTGCACCGAAAGTTGTCCCGCAGGTCTTGTCAGCCAGGTGGAGAAGTCACGCCCCAGGTCACGGGCGTGACTCTGGGCGTGTCGGTTGGTGTCGACACTCGACAAACGTCGAGCGGAAAATGTCGAGTTGATAATTGTCGAGCGGGAAGAGGTGTCACGCCCTAGGTCATGGGCGTGACTCTAGGCGGGTCGAGGGGTCGACGAACGTCGAGCTGAAAACGTCGAGCGGGTAGACACGGGCTTGGGTCACGCCCCGTGTCGGGTGACACGGGCGTGACCCCGGGCATGTCAAGCTTTTATCTTCAAAATTTGCTGATTTCACTGGAATTTGACGTGTCACGCCCTGGTCACGGGCGTGACCAATATGTCACGGGCGTGACTTTGCAATTTTTGGCAGATTTTTGATATTTTCTGAAAAATAAAATAAAACAAGTTAGTATAATATTTACAAAAATAGGAGCATTTTATTGAATAAAAACAAGTAAAAATGATAAAAACAACTAAATTAATGTACATAAAAATAAGCATATTTATAATTCATCAGTAATAAAATGAGCTTTAGAAAAATATGTATTGTGAAAGTAGATTTGTTCAGATAAACTCATTTTGCAGAAAATTTAAGAAACGAGTATTACTTTATAAAGTGTTCGCAAATTTTCGTTGCGGTAACTTCTTTCAATAAAAATGTGGGTTCAGGGGAAAATGAGCGTCCGGACGAAAAATACGTTTACACGCGAAAAATGAGCGTGCTGGCGGAAAATGCACACTCGACCAAAAATGCGCTCCGGGGGAAGGCACCATTTTTTTATATCGGACACTTTTTTTTTCGCCCTGGCGCGAATGTTTCGCACTGGTGTTTTTTTCCGCCCGGCAGCGGTATTTTCGCTCGGGATCATTTTTTTTCGCCCGGCAGCAGTTTTTTCGCCCGGGCACATATTTGTCACTCGGGCGCGATTTTTTCGCATGAGTGGTTTTTTAGCCTGGACGCGGTTTTTTCACCCGACCGCTAATTTTTTTACCCGACCTCGAATTTTTTCGCCGGGGTGCGATATTTTTCTGGCGAGCGCTAATTTTTCAGGCGGGCGCCAATTTTTGATTCGGGCGCAAATTTTTCTCCCGAGAGCGAATTTTTCGGCCGGACTCGAATTGTTTGGCCGGGCGCGCACGAACGCGAATTTTTCGCCCAGACCCGATATTTTCTTGCGGACGTGATATTTTCGCCCGAAAACGAGAAAATGCATTCGAGCGAAAAATAGCATCAGGGCGAAAAAATTACTCGGTCAGGCAAACAAATCACGAACGAGGGAGAAAATCAAGACAAGGCAAAAAATTCGCGTCCGAGCGAAAAATTCGCCCCCGGGCGGGCTCAGGCGACAAAATTGCCTCCGGGCAAAAGAATGCGCTCCGACAAAAAAATATCGCTCACTGACGAAAAATTCGCGCCCGGTCGAAAAAATCACGATCGCGCGAAAACAACAGCGTCTAGGCAAAAATTAGCTCCAAGGCGAAAAAACCGCGCTCGGGCAAAAAAATTGCTCGAAGGTTAAAAAACCGCTCTCCTGCGAAAAAAACAAGCTTCGATGAAAAATATAGATCTCGGGCGAAAGGATCAAGCCGGGGCGAAAAATGCGCTCCTGGGCGAAAAATACTGCCCGGGCGAAAAAATGTGTTTAATCGAAAAAATCGTGCCCGGGCGAAAAAATCGCGCCCGGTGGAAAAAATCGCGCCCGGTGGAAAAAATCGTGACCGCGCGAAAAAATCGCTCCCAAACAAAAATTATACTGGGGCGAAAAAAACGCCCCCGGACGAAAAAACGTGCCAGTGCAAAAAAAATTGTGCACATGCAAAGTATCGCGTTCAAGTGAAAAAATTGTGTCGATGCGAAAAAACCGCGTCCGGACGAAAAAATCGGCATGGGAAAAAAATACAAGCTCGTGCGAAAAAAAATCGTGCACGGGCGAAAAGACCGCACTCGGGCGAAAAAGCGCACCCGGGTGAAAAACCATGCGCTTGGTCGAAAAATGCCAGCGTGGACGAAAAATTCGCGCCCGAGCGAAAAATTCGCGCCCGAGCGAAAAATTCGCGCCCCGGCATAAAATCGCGGCTTGGCGAAAAAACCCGCACGTTCAAAAAAATTGCTCCCGGGGAAAAAATCGCGCCTGAACAAAAAAATCAAGTTCATTTTTTTTAAAGATTAGTCTTTTGAGATGAGGTACTTTTCGAAAAAGATTGAAAATCGGTGACAACTAACTTTTCCAAAAGTTGAGAAATAGAGTTTTCGTGATAGTTTTTTTCATAGATAGACAATTCAAATGATTTCTTACGTGTGGTAGCATTTTTCAGAAAATGAAAATTGAGCTAAAAAGTCCTCCCAAACAGACCCTTAGCCTGTGATTTACATGAAAGTGATTGTGATTTACATGAACACAGTCACGGATTTAGAAATTTTGTCCGTTAGGGCACCAAATAAAAGATCAAAATTTTAGATTTTTTTAAAAATACATATTTTTAAAAATATTACTAAAACATAATAGAAAAAAAAACTATTTCATGCATTAAATATTACTTTTACTATCATGAATAATTAAACGAATTAATTTGAGGTTTCAATTAAAATTCATTACAACTCAAACAAATCAAAAAATCAAATACAAAAACAAATTGCTAAAAACAAACAAATAAAACTAAGAAATACAATAGTATGTCCCCCAATACAAAGAACAAATGACAAAAAATGGCATGATTGGGAACCAAATTTATCGTGCACCTCACCATGTTTTCCCCTCTGGATAGCCAAAATTCTATATTCTTCATTTGACTCTAAAGTCAAGACCTATGGAAATTCTCCGATAAATCAAATTAAAACACACCACTCACAGCAAATTAGGCAATAAAAAAACTTGGAGTAGTGTTGAATTTTCCGGATCTTGGAATGAGCAGAGGCTTTCTCAACTAAAGATAGTCACAACCAGAAGCACATGCAGTAACAAGAGCCTTTATTGATAACAACAATCTTCATTACAAGGCGAGACATACATGACGAGAGATGATTCACCAAAAACACAAAAGGGAGAGCAGAGACAATTACAAAAACCCAAGACAAGTCAAGCCGCGCCGACTCAAACTCGAAGCCGTCGGATCTAATGCTATGGAGTCCGCACAGTCCGCCAGGTCGCCAGACCGCAACCCAAGCCGCACAAACTGTCCGTTATTCCAATGCTAAGTTATAGCTGCCGATCTGCAAGCCGCCTGACCGCGAGATCGCCTAACCGCCAGACCGCACAAGCTGCTGATGCCGAACTGAACAGGCCGCCTGAAGCATGCGACTTATTGAACCTAGAACACAAGTTGCCAAAGAGAAAACCGCCTGGTCGCAGTCCACGACCTGCTGTTTACTACCTGCTGCTTAACCGCAGAGTCCGCACTGTCCCTGACCGCAATCAGAGCCAAAGTTCTGCCTTTTCAGCGCTATCCGCATAACCTGCACAACACAAACCGGTCAACTCTATCAACCCACGCGGATACTAAAAGTCACTCTGCAGCAACTGATCGCGGACTCACTTACTGTTCATTCGGTCTCACTTCTTCCTGATGTGACATGACTCCTATTTATAGGCACGATGAGAAGTGTGGTCACCGCCCTAGCCGATATGATCACCGCCTCATCCCGCAACAAGAACAAGTGTCTCCGCAAACCCGCGGATACACTCCAGTCCGCTGCGACCTGTGCAGGATAGCCAGTCCACTCGTGCTTTATCAAGGCTGGACAGCAACGCTAGTCCGCCTAGTCGCCACAGGTCAAGCCATGACCGCTACAGCCAGACTCAGCAGACACAGCTCCAGTCTGCACGCCCGTGCGGACGCAACTCCAGTCCGCAGTATCCATGCTCACAATCAAGACACACAACACTTTTGCTGAGCATGGCAGACTGAGAAGCAGTGCGCGCTTTACTGCGCGATCTCCCCAGACTGAGCTAAACATGGACTTGGTTCAGAACCAACCAAGTCCACACCACTAGCCGCAAAGGCCAGTCCGCACTTACTGGCGGACACTGAAACCAGTCCGCCAGCCCCGGCGAACTCCAGCACCTGTCCGCACTGACTGGCGACCTCCGCGGCTTCCACTTGCCGCTTCACCAGAGCAAGACCAAGGCATCTGCCAAGCCGGTCTGCCAAGCTCTAGTCCAGTCTGCTTCTTGCCGGACTCCGCGGATAGAAACTCTAACCGCCCGGTTAACTTCTGGGATCCAACTTCCTGCTGAGCTTGGGCTGGCCTGTCAAACCGCCGCTGTTGTTCGCTTAGTCCACGCGAATAGACCGCCCAAGCCGCCACAGAACAAACCGTCTGCAACAGGCCTGCCGGCCTGGCTGTCCGCCAACCCTGTCTGCGTAGTCCGCGCGGATAGGTTGTCCAAGTCCTTCAATCACCCACTTTCACTTCACAATTTTCAACAAGTTGGACTAAAGAAGCAAATTCGGGCTCTGATAAATCTACAAAAAACAAATCTTACGCAGTCTCGATTCCCTTCTCCCAATAAATTTCTCCAAACACCGCTTTGTCTCAATTAAGCATAAAAGTAGATTAGCAATAAATAGTGGTGAGAGGAGTTTTGGGCCATAGCATGAGACAAATGACAGCAGGGATAGCAGGGATGAGTTAAATTAGTCTTCAGCAGTTACAGTAATAGTTTCGCAGGCGGTGTGATCTAGCCAGAAGGCCCGATTCCTCCAGTGCAGAGCAGGGACCGGGAGAAATAAGTAGGAGGCAACTGGAAGAGTGTTGTGATTGGAGGGTCGGTGGTCGACCGGCACTTGGACAGTGGAGTCGGCGGCGGCCACTACTTTTGCGGAAGGAAGGGAGTCGGTCGAGAAAACCAGGGGGTCACGATCCCGCTTAGGAGCATTCAGGTTGGGCTCGCAGATGGGTTGAGAAGACAGCTTAATTTTTTTAGAAATCTAATATCCTCAAAGTTCTGAAAGGACGTTTGAACAAAATTTCCTAAGCTACAGTAGGCTATAGTACAACCTATGTAAAAAATTTCAAAGGAACATATCCAGGCCTGGATGTGCCTCCATCTAGGTCTGCTCCTGGATCAACATAAGCTGAAGTATTTTTCTTAAATTTTGACCTTATATATAATAAAATTATTAAAAGAATATCTATACAATGTAAAAAATTGTGATATTAATATAAGATAAACGTTTTTTATATTTGTTAATTAATTTTTTTTTTTAAAATACCACCTCACTTATAAAAAAAATTCCTCCATCCATAATTTGCAAAAGTATCCGCCAGACACCGTTCAAGTCCGGCAAAATATTAACTGCCGGAAGACGTAAAAGTGGTGCCAAATGGAGGCGCAATTTGCAGAAGACCAATTCCTCTCGCAAGCTGTGCCTGTTTGCTTACCTCTAAGACAAGAAAACAAGTATTTATTATTTAAAAAATTCCTCGAATAATAAGAAGAACAGAGACAGCCAAAGACTCCAGGCAAACACTAATATTGCAGGTTGTTGAACGTTAATACCGTTAAAATTCGGTGTCAAATGTGGTTATCAAAGTATACAAATGGAATTTCCACGTCATCTTTAGTTCACTATTTTACATGTAAGCACCTCCATGTGCGATATTAAACCCAACAATTTTCCTTCCATGAGCTCTACTAATTATCAACCCCAATATTTCCAAAATTTTAAACACCTGAAATTATCAAACTTTGTCTTGAAGGAAAAAACTAGTCGCAAATAAGGCTGTTATTTAAAACTGAAAATTGTAAATCGAATCAGAATCGAACCGAAAAGACAAAAAATCAGACCGAATCATTTGCGTATTACTCGGATTCCAGTTTGAATTTTGAAACCGTGAGCAACAATGGTTCTGGTGTGGTTCTTTCATTTTATTATCCGGAGTGGAACAGGAAATGCAACATAAAAGTCTCAAGCGGTTTCATAATTTTTAGACCCGATCTGAAAGGAAACAAAGCAGAACCAAATCGCAACCTGTTTATTAATAATATTATTATTGTTGTTGTTGCGGGTCACCCAGTTTTTCCCCGTTCCAGAGAATCAGACCACCTTAGCTCCAAGTTGGACCGGGAGCACAAACAGTCAATGAAAAACAGCAGCAAATGCAACGAGGTTTTTTTTTATGTGGAAAACCCGGAAGGGCCGAAAAACAACGCGGTCGGATCTGCGTCTGGCCAAAATCCACTATTTCGTTGAGTTTACAAGAGTTTGATTATCATCGTAGGGTGACAAACCACTTCTCCGTTACAATGCTTTAAATACAAGAACAATAGAAAATTGAAAGTTATTTAACTTTAGGTTAGCTAATCACCTAGAGGGGAGGGGGGGGGGGGGGGGTGAATCGGTCTTTGAGCTTTTAATATATCTTTTGCTCTTTTCAATTTATGCTAACTAGAGCATGCCCTTAAATCCTGCAATCAAAGAGAAAAACAAGCAAACATTAGCAAACAACAGAATTTATAGTGGTTCCCTAATTGGGTACATCCACTTTCCCTCTCCACCTCTCCAAGCTTACTTGTTGGACTCGGCACAACTTCTCCAAACTGCTCATAAGAGGTTACACTTCAGATTCCGCAGGATCTTCAAGTCTCCTCCAAGACTTACTTCTCAGCCACAAGGGCCTACACTCAGTGGCCAGCAGACCACCTACCTCAGGCTGTTAAGCCCTACACTCAGGCTGGGAAAACAGCCGTACCTCAGATCCCAAAGGATCCTACCTCAGAGCTCTGCAGTAGCTCCGGCCGGGGCCCGACGCCATATACCACAGACAGACCGGGTGGTTACTCAATGGAAACCATCCAACCAATCCAACGTCCTACACATAGCATTCTAGCGGAAGCAATTTAAAATTGTTGCATTAAGAAAGAACCCAATACCAGCATGAATGTCCACTAGTACGCCAAAAGGAATGAACTACAAATACACAAGTACAGGCCTTATGGCTTTACAATGTTTTTCTCCAATTACATGTTTTCAAACCTCGGCACGCAGACCGACCATACATGAATAAACGAAAACACTCAAAATTAGGTCTTCGAGGGCCGGCTCAGCAACTTGGGCTATAGCCCGCTATCTTCCGCTCGGCTCCGCAGCACCTGCAAGCACAATCCACCGCAACGGTGGCAAATCAAAGCAACGGTCAGCCATGCTGACCAAATTATAACGATCCCGCCCCCAATTCGGGGCGGCGATGCTCCTTCCCTGCACTTTATTAGCATAACCAAGCAGTATATAAATACATTGCATCACAGGCGTAGGCACGCACGACCACACACCCCGTGCACTCAGGGCACATTCTCGGTGAACTGTCAATGTCACGTCAACTTAAGCCATAGACACCCCGGTCTCACCACCGCCACTGTGACGACCAAACTATGAGCATTTCATCTTCCCGGCATGGGTCACGTCAATTTAAGCCATAGACCGCCGAAGACCCTCATCTATGTCAACAACTCTAACAAAACGACATAGAAGGGGTACGGTTCCGTCTAACTCGTGCTCACATCACAACGACAATTTAAGCCATATACGCGGGTCAAACTTCTCCAAGTCCCGTTTCCGTTATACACTTCACATAACCCGGTTATGTTCAAGTTGGCTCCTAGGCCACCAAGTTGGCATAATCACGCATCTGCCCAGTTTTCCGGGTGCACCTTGGGGTTAATCCCCAAGGCTCCCTGTTGCTATCTACCACATAGAAAACCCGAAAAACACACAATCTCACGGAGTCTTCTCCGGCCATTTATGCAATGCAACATCCCCGATCCAGACCAACTTGTCCGGGTAGGCTTCACATATCATGGCTATATCCGTTCTCGTTTACGGACTCTACATGTACACAATGGGGACTATTCATGTCTACCAGAAGGAACGCCTCAAACTCACCGCAAACTCGCGAGAGCGGGCTTCCCTATGCAAAAGAAGTAGAGCTTCACATGCTCAAGAAGAGAATCGTTACCCTAGCGTTCTTCCTTGGCGCCATGGAAATGTAAGCGGATGAAAAGCACCGCACTCTCCTTGCCTCCGTAAATCCGAAGTCGGTTCGCGATTTGGAGCTCCGAAGCTCCGCCGGTGACCAGATCTAGGCTTCTTCTTCTTCCTTTGCTCTCCCCTCTCTCTTGAATTAGAAAGAGAACCACTCAAGTGAAATGAGGGTTTCAAAGGCCCAATCACGGGTATATCCTAGTAGGAACAACCCCGAACCGTCAAATCCCAAAATAAGGAAACGAATGGCTATGATTTGTAGCTGAAAAGTAAAACCTGGGCCGAACACGGCCTGCGACACGCCCGTGTCCAGGGCCGTGTCCCTCATTCGCCGTCAAAATCAACGAGTTACGAAAAATTACACGGGTCCCGACACGCCCGTGTTTAACCTGACATGCCCGTGTTCAAACTGACACGGCCGTGTGCCTGGCCATGTGCCCCCATCGACACAGCCCCGAAAACAATCCGAGACTCACACGGGTCTTGGACACGCCCGTGTCTTATTTGACACGCCCGTGCCAAACCCGAACACACCTGGGCTCCAGGTCGTGTTCACTGTCTCGACACTTCATCGAGCGAAGTTCATCGACTACCCGACACGGCCTTGGACACGCCCGTGTCCTAGGCCGTGTTCCCTGTCTTGACATAATGTCGAGCGAAAATGTCTACTCCCCGGGACGATCGTCGACACGGGCTCGACACGCCCTGAGACACGCCCGTGTCTCAGGCCGTGTTCGCTGCTCGACGATCGTCGACTCCAAATTTCATCGACCTCGCGGCCAAATCGTCGACTCGAGCCTGACACGCCCTGGGACACGCCCGTGTCCCAGGCCGTGTGCCCCCTACTAAATACCAGATTTGGCCCAAGACGCCTCCCGTCGCTCTTTTGAGTTTCAGGGCATTACAATTCTCCCCCTCTTAAAATAATTTCGTCCTCGAAATTTCATAAAGGAAAGAAACATAAAACTTAAATGGTACCTGAGTGAAACAACTCCGGGTACTGCTCAAGCATAGTCTGCTCTCGCTCCCAAGAGAGCTCCTCTCGACCGCAATTATCTCATTGGACCTTGACCATCCTGATCTCTTTATTGCGTAGCCGCTTGACTTCCGACTCTTCAATACGTACGGGCTTGACCTTCGTCATCAACCCACTATCAACCGGCAGTTGATCGACCGCGATCACTTGCGTAGGCTCTTGCACCGCCTTCGTAGCACCGATATATGGAATACATCATGTAGACCACTAAGCTCCACAGACAGCTTCAACCGGTACGCTGCTTCACCAATCCGCTCCAGAACCTCAAACAGTCCAAGGTACCTCGGGCTTAGATTCTTCAAGCGCCGCACCCGCGAGACACCCTTGAACGACTTGATCTTCAAGTACACCCAATCAACAACAGCGAACTCCACGTTCATGTGCTTGGCATTATAGTACTTAGCCTGACGGTCCTGAGCGATTACCAACCTCTCCCGAATGGTTCTCACCAAAGAAGTAGCATCCTCCACCTCTAATCGCTTATACAACTTTGATTCACCCGTTTCCAACTAGGACAACGACGTGCGACATTTTCTACCATAAAGCGCCTCGAAGGGCGCCATTTGAATGTTCGCTTGGTAGCTATTATTGTAAGTGAATTCCACCAAGTATAGGTGATCTTCCCATTGCTTTCCAAGGTCCAGGACACACATGCGAAGCATATCTTCCATTGTCTTATTGACCCTCTCGGTCTGCCCATCCGTTTGCGGATGAAAGGCTGTGCTAAAACTCAGCTTTGTTCCCAACATCTGCTGCACCAGCCTCCAATCATTGGACATGAACCACCCATCTCGGTCACTCAAGATGCTACGGGGCACACCATGAAGTCGTACAATATTATCCACATATAGCTTTGCCAATTTCTCAACCGGATCATCCTTCTTATGCGGAATGAAATGCGACACCTTCGTTAGACGATCTACGACCACCAAAATGGCGTCGTTCCCCTTTTGCGACCTTGGCAACCCGTGCACAAAGTCCATAGTAATGTCGTCGAACTTCCACTCCAGAATATGCAAGGATTTCAAGAATCCTCCCGGATTTTGGCATTCCGCCTTCACCAAGGTGCAAGTTTGACACTTCGCCACGTAGAGAGCCACATGCTTTTTCAGTCCTGGCCACCAGAACAATTTCTTAACATCGCGGTACATCTTCGTGCTCCCCGGGTGAATTGAGTACTTGGTATGATGCGCCTCGTACAACAATTCCGCCCGCAAATTGCCCACGCTTGGGATGCACAGACGACCGTCTTTCCAAAGTAATCCGTCCTCCACAACGAATTGGGAATTTGACCCATCCAGAGCCTCTATCATGAGTTGCTTCATGTGGACATCCATATCCAACGCCTGCCGAATCCGATCAGCCAGGTCATATTGGACTTCAGTCCAATTCAATACTGCTTCAGCACTTGATTACTTTATCGTCACAAAAGATCTCCAACGCCTCCAACTCCCGAACCAACCGCTTGTCATGGACCGACAACCAATTGGCTTGAGTTGGGGCCCGGCGACTCAACGCGTCCGCCACGGCATTGCCCTTAGCAGACACGTAATGGATCTTGAATGTATAGTCCCCCAGGAACTCCATCCATCTATGCTGCCGCATGTTCAGATCTTTCTGATCAATCAAATACTTCAGGCTCTTGTGATCGGTATAGATATCAATCTTCACACCGTACAAATAATTTCTCCATAGCTTCAAGGAAAAAATCATGACCGCTAACTCCAAGTCATGGACCGGATAGTTCCTCTCGTTCACCTTCAACTGTCTCGAGCCATATGCTATAACGCTTCCATGCTGTAACAGCACACAACCCAAACCACTGCCCGAAGCATCGCTATAAATCTCATAACCTTCGGTCCCACTCGGCGAACTCAACACAGGCGTCGTGGTCAACCGACATTTCAACTCCTCAAAAGCTCGCGCGCACTACGGCATCCAAACGAACTTCTGCTCCTTCCTCGTCAAAGTAGTGAGAGGTAACGCTATCCGTGAGAAGTTCTCTACGAAGCGCCTATAATAGCCGGCAAGCCGCAGAAAGCTCCGGACTTCCGTTACCGTAGAAAGCTCAGGCCACTCTCGTATCGCAACAATCTTCGCCGGATCCACTGTAATACCTTCCCCACTCACTATATGACCGAGGAACGCCACTGAGGACAATCAAAACTCGCACTTAGAGAACTTGTGTAACGCCCCGAAACTCAAAGGAGCAAAGGGGGACGTTTTGGGCCAGTTTGGGTTCTGGCAGCAGGCACACGGCCTGGGACACGGGCGTGTCCCAGGGCGTGTCAAGCGTGTGTCGACACTTAGCCGTGAAGACGTCGAGATTTACTCGACGATTCGTCGAGAGTGGGCACACGGCCTGCGACACAGGCATGTCGCAGGGCGTGTCGACCCGTGTCGACGATCGTCCCGGGGAGTCGTCGAGATTCGCTCGACGATCGTCGAGTCAAGGCACACGGCCTAGGACACGGGCGTGTCCAAGGCCGTGTCATCAAGTCGTCGATATTCACTCGACGAAGTGTCCCGTGTACACGGCCTGGGGCCCAAGCGTGTCAATGTGACACGGGTAAGGACACGGGCGTGTCCTAGAACCCGTGCAGTGCTCGGGTTGAAAATGGGGAAAAATCATGGGGTACACGGCCGGCCACACGGCCGTATGAGGTGGAACACTGGCATGTCAGCTCGAACACGGGCGTGTTCGATACCCGTGTGAGGTTCCAAGTGATTCGATTTTGACGGCGAATGCGGCACACGGCCCTGGACACGGGCGTGTGCCAGGCCGTGTTCGGTCCAGATTGGGCATTTCAGCCCCGAATCGAAGCCGTTCATTTCTTTGACTGAAGATCCAACGGCTGGGGGTTGTTCCTGAAGGGATATACCCAGGTTTTGACTTAGAAAACCCTTACTTTTCTTCACTTATTCTCTTTCTAAATCCTTGGAGAGAGAGGAGAGCTAAGGGAAGAAGAAGGAGCTAGATCCGCCATTGGAGGAGCTTCGGAGCTCCGAATCGCAAGCCGACTCCGGATCCACGGAGCCAATGCTAGTGCGGTGATTTCCATCCGATTACTTTTCAATGGCGCCAAAGAGGAACTCAAGGGTAACGATCCTCATCTTGAGCATGAATAGCTCTCTTTCTTAGCATAGGAAGCCCGCTCTCGCGAGTTTGCGGAGAGTTGGAGGCGTTCCTTCGGGTAGATATGTGAAGTCCTCGTTGTTTAGTGTCCGTATGCGAGAACGGACATAGGCATGATGTGTGAAGCCTATCCGGACATGTTGGTCTGGATCGGTGATGTTGCATTGCATAATGCCGGAGAAGACTCCGTGCTATTGGTTGTTTTTCGGGTTTTCTACGCGGTAGATTGCAGCAGGGAGCCTTGGGGACTAACCCAAAGGTGCACCCGGAAAACTGGGCGGATACGAGATCTTGCCAACTTGGTGGCTTGAGAGGCAACTTGAACATAACCGGGTTATGTGACTTGTGATGGAAATGGGACTCGGCGGAAGTTTGACCCGCGCAAATGGCTTAAATTGTCATTGCGATGTGAGCACGGGTTAGATGAAACCGTACCCATTCTATGTCGTTCGGTTAAAGAGACCTAAAGGCACGTGGCACTTACCGTTGGCATATAGTAGGGTCTTTGGCGGTCAATGGCTTAAATTGTCGTGACCCAGGCTAGGAAGACAAATTGCTCATAGGTTTGGCCGTCCAAGTGGCGGTGGTGAGTCCGGAATGTCTATGGCTTTAATTGACATGACATCGACCGGTTCACCGAGAATGTGCCCTGAGAGCACGGGGCGTGTGGCCGTGCGAGCCAACGTCTGTGATGAAATGGCTATATATATACATTGCTCGCTTATGCTAATGAAATGCAGGGAAGGAGCATCGCCGCCCCGAGTTGGGGGCGGGATCGTTATAATTTGGTCAGCATAGCTGACCGTTGCCTTGTTTTGCCACCGTGCGGTGGTTTGGTGCTTGCAGGTGCAGCTGGACCAAGCGGTCAATAGCGTGCTAAAGCCCTTTTTGCGAAGCCGGCCCTCGAAGGCCCAAATGGAAGTGTTTACTATTTTATTCATGTATGACCGACCTGCGTGCCGTGGTTTGTAAAACATGTAATATTCAAGTGAAACATTTTGTAAGGCCTTAAGTCTTGTTTTGGGCATTTTGTATAACATTCCTAATTTGTATTAGTGGACATTCGTGCTTGTATGCTGGGTTCTTTATTTACAACTTTCATAAACTGCTTCCGCTAGAATGCTATGTGTAGGATGTTGAGATTGGTTGGATGGTTTCCATAAGTAACCACCTGGTCTGTCTGTGGCATACGACGTCGGGCCCCAGCCGGACCTGGTGTAGGGATGTTTGTGAGATGGACGTGCTTACGCTAACGACGGGTACCCATCACAGAACATAGAAAAAAATAAGAGAGTGCTCCGACCAAAAGCGAACGAAAAGGGGTCGGTTGGCTCTCAAAAATACGGGACTCGATACAACGTCCTTAGGACCTACTCTCCAACAAGCACACAACTCGCGCCTAGCCGGACTCGATACCACGACCTTAGGACCTACCTCTCCAACAAGCACACATCTCACCGCACCTACACAAGCATCTATTCTTTTCACAATAAGCCGTCAATCGCAGCAAAAATATATTTAGGAGCGGCGGTAAACGATAAGGAGGGATCAAGAACAAGTTGAGATTAACTCCCTTGTTAGCACCAAAGCGTGCCCAATCTTGGAGAACAAGTCAAGGCTTGGCCTAGTTTGTTCTCTAGCGGATCTTCCAATCCGGAAAACAAGAGGGTCAATAACAACGTTCGATTCAGATTTGCAAGCGAAAAACACTTTAAAATCGCGGAAAAGACGGATGAATAACCTCCACAAAATTCTCACAGCAAGAAACACAAAGATAGGGAAGAGATTACCCAACCAAGAAGAAGATCACACAATATTTGTGGGAGAATCACTCTCTCCACGGTTCCACCGGTTTCACACCGAAGGGGGCTGCTTCCTTCTTCCACGGAGTCGCACCGAGAGAAGCCACGCCGGAGTCGCACCGAACGGGGATGGAGGAGGCAAGGCTAGGCTTCACACCAAAGGGGAGGAGGGGGCTATGGCTTTCACCATGGTGGCCGAAATTCCTCAAGGGGGTTTCTTTAGGTTTCTTTTTCCAATGCATAACTCATCATAATATCCTCCTTTAAATAGGAGTTACAAAAGAGATCCAACCATCCATGATGGAGATGAAATCTCATCCATCCGGGCGGTTACATACACACCAAGGGTTTAATAGCACACCAACATGAAAATAAAAATATTACAAGCCAAATGTTTTAAGCAATTAAAATAAAACTAGGTAGAATTACTAAGCAAGCTTTGCGCACCGCGGACGGAGGTTGTATCGCAGCTTTCCGTTAGCGTCCGTGGCGTTGTCATGACGCCGCAAATCTTTAACTTGTTACGCCGCAGCAACCGGGTCATCATCAGGAAGTGTTGGAGGGGCCGCAACAACCGGGTCATCATCA
The DNA here is from genome assembly GCA_039583875.1 of Platanthera guangdongensis. NCBI lineage: Eukaryota > Viridiplantae > Streptophyta > Magnoliopsida > Asparagales > Orchidaceae > Platanthera > Platanthera guangdongensis. Next base: position 34,683,449 of record CM077154.1, read on the forward strand.
GGAAGTGTTGGAGGGGCCGCGCCATCAATCCTCCCCCACTCAAAATCGCGCATCTCCGATGCGTGGGCTGATAGAAAGCGGCGGAGAAGCTCGGCATCCAAACGTTGAAGCTCTGTCGCGAGGACCCATGAGTCGTCCGACGGTGGGCGGTCACGCCAACGGATGAGGAAGCGGTAGGTAGCACCGGCAGGAGTAGTAAGTGGCTCAGCAGCGAGTATCATATCTGGATGGAGAAACGTCTTGGGAAACCTGGGAAACATGTCAGCAGTAGGAATAAAAGAAGGCAGCGTACCATCCGATGTTATACCTGCGGGGACCGGAGGAGAGAGATCATCCAAACTACCACTCCCCAACCCATTAGAAATTTCAGTGGAGGGAGAAGACGACAAAGAAACCAACTCTTGTGGAGGCGCAACAAACAACGTCAAATCCGAGACATTAAAAATAGGGGAGATACCCCATTCAGCAGGCAAATCCAATACGAAAGCGTTGTCACCTAGCTTCTTGATAATCCGAAAAGGACCGGCGCGTTTTGGAGCTAACTTTTTAACGGTGCCAGTTGGCATTCGTTCGGGAACTAACCGTACTAAAACCAGATCGCCGACCTTAAAGTGTGACACCTTCCTATGTAGATTAGCGTGCGCTTGATAAGACTCATATTGAGCAGTCAAGGTAGCTCGTATACGTGCATGTAAGTCGTGAATATGTTGGGCGAAGGATTGTGCAAATTGACTTGTTTTGTATGTGGGAGGTAAGGGGACCAAGTCAAGTGGCACAGGGGCCTTATACCCGTGAACAATTTCATTCGGAGACATACCCGTGGACCGATTTTTAGAATTATTGTAAGCCAGTTGTGCATGTGGAAGCAGTAAATCCCAAGTGCCTTTATGGTCGCTCACGAGACATCGAAGAAGATTTCCTAGGCTCCGATTGACTACTTCCGTCTGGCCATCAGTTTGTGGGTGATAAGCCGCGGAGAATAATAATTTTGTGCCCATAAGAACCCACAAGGTTTTCCAAAAGTAGCTAGTGAACTTGACGTCCCTATCTGAGACAATAGTCTTCGGAACGCCACGGTGACTAACGACGTCTTTAAAATACAGTTTCGCAATGTGAGAGGCGTCGTTGGTCTTACTACAGGGGAGGAAGTACGCCATCTTGGAGAACCTATCCACAACAACGAGTATAGAATCATGACGTCGCAGGGTGGGTGGAAGGCCTAATACAAAGTCCATGCTCACGTCTTCCCACGGGACGGACGGAATAGGTAGGGGAGTGTATAAACCTACATTGGACTTAGTACCTTTAGAAACTTGGCACGTACGGCAACTGCTCACAACTTTCCCAACCATCGCCTTTAGTTTAGGCCAAAAGAATTTCTCCTCTACGAGCGTTATCGTTTTGTCCCTGCCAAAGTGGCCACTCAAGCCACCACTATGTAACTCCCAAATGATGTGGAGTCGCAAAGAGGAGTGGGGGATACACAATTTTCCGTGTTTGAATAAGTATCCGTCTCTAAGTGAATAGACCGTGATGGTCGCGGGAGAGCTATCCTGGGCAGATAAGTATGGCTCCTGAAAATCAGGGCATGTGGCGTATTCATCCTTTATGCGCTCGAACCCTACCACGTGGACTTGCATGGAGGAAAGTAAGAGGTTGAGGCGACTGAGTGCATCGGCAACTCGATTGTCGGTCCCCTTAAGGTGCTTGAGAGTAAATGTGTATTCTTGCAAGAAGGATACCCATTTAGCGTGGCGCGGGCTGATTTTGTGCTGACCATTGATGAACCGCAACGCTTCATGATCAGAGAGGATCACGAACTCCTTATGAAGGAGGTAGTGCCTCCAATGATGCAAACATCTAATGACCGCATAAAACTCCCTATCGTAATTGGAATAATTTAATTTAGCACCCGCTAACTTCTCACTAAAATAACTAACCGGGTGACCCTCTTGACTCAAGACACCTCCAATCCCTACGCCAGATGCATCACAAGTAAGCTCGAAGACCTTGGTGAAGTCTGGGAGACGTAACACCGGTGCTTCGGTCATAAGCTCCTTAATACGATGGAATGCAAACGTGGCGGATTTGGACCATGTGAATTCTCCTTTCTTCATGCAGTCCGTAATGGGTGCCATAATGCTACTAAAATCACGTATGAAACGATGATAAAAGGTAGCTAACCCGTGGAAACTACGCACCTCACGGAGGCTAGTGGGCTCGGGCCAGTCTCTAATCACCTGAACCTTTCCTGGGTCAACACGAATTCCTTCAGAGCCAACTATATAACCTAAGAATTCAACCTCCGAAACATAAAACGTGCATTTCTTTAGATTTAGATATAAGGTTTCAGTCCTTAAGGTGGAGAGGACTACTTTGATGTGAGAGAGGTGTTCGGCGGGGGAGGTACTAAACACTAGGATGTCATCAAAATACACTACAACAAACTTCCCCATATATGGCCTAAAGATGTGCGTCATCATCCGGGAGAAGGTGCTGGGGGCATTGGATAGCCCAAAGGGCATCACAAGCCATTCATACAACCCGTCCTTAGACTTGAACGCCGTCTTCCACTCATCCCCCTCTCGGATCCTGATTTGGTGGTAACCACTCCGTAAGTCCAGTTTAGAGAAGATAGTGGCACCCGATAGGACATCCAAGAGATCATCTAGTCGCGGAATTGGAAACCTATATTTTATAGTAATTTTGTTGAGAGCTCGGCTATCAACACACATGCGCCAGGTGCCTTCCTTCTTAGGGGCAAGAAGAGCGGGGACAGCACATGGGCTCATACTCGTCCTAATAAATCCCTTATTTAACAACTCCTCTATCTGGGTTTGTAACTCTATGTGGGCAGTTGGATTAAGCCTATAGTGTGGTTGGTTGGGTAAGGACGATCCGGGGATAAGGTCTATTGCGTGTTGTATATCTCTAAGCGGTGGTAACGACGAAGGCAACTCCTCCGGGTATACATCCCTAAACTCATCCAACAATACCCGTAGCTCTCGGGGTAAATCTTCCAACACGCCACCATCAGTTTTTTCACTCAGAAGTACAAGAGCGTACATTATTCCCCCAATAAAGGGATCCTTCACAAATTCCTTCCTACCAACTAAACTCAAGGCTTTCCTCTCAACTGGGATGGTGGTATCCTTAGCCAACACTACCGGCTCTTTTGGCACAGTCGGTCTCAAGGTGACGATCTTGCCATTGAATTTAAACTCATAAGTGTTGGCACGACCATAGTGCGTCACATCACGGTCATATAGCCACGGGCGGCCTAATAACACATGACAAACGTCCATTGGTAGGACGTCGCACCAAACCTCATCCGTGTAGTATTTGAAAGACAGGGGGACTAGGCACCGTTGGGTAACCTTAATAGTAACCTTACTAATCCAAGCGACCTGGTAGGGGGTCGGGTGCGGCTCGATGGTCAAGGACATATGCTTAACGGCATTCTCAGAAACGGCGTTTACGCAACTACCACCATCAATAACTAATTTGCAAAGTTTTTCTCCACTCTTAAAGATCAGGGAAAAGATGCTCGTCCTCTTCCAGTCGTCTACAGGACGAGGAGTGGTCAAAATGCAACGCATCACCATAAGGCGGTGATCGTCCTCCAAGTCACTAGGGACTCCGTCAGGGTCGCTCTCCTCTTCGGCCTCATGGACATAGTCGTCAGGGTCGGTAGTGGACTCTAGTAAGGCTATGGCCTTCGTCTTGGTGGGGCATTCATAGGCATAGTGGCCTTGAACACCGCATGAGTAACAAGTGGTGTTAGCCTTGCTAACCTTTCCAACGGGGATACGCTCACTAGCGGGGTTCTTGGTATTTCTCGCGGTAATCACAACGGATTTCGACTCGGAGGATCTAAATTTTCCTTTATCAGGAAAAGTGGAAGAAGATGCCCCAGCGGTGGACTTATTCTTTGCATTAGAATAACGGGAGTGAGCTTTAGATGCTAGGTTCTTTTCAATGTCCAAGGCGGCATTGAAAGTCGTATTCAAGTCCGTGTGACCATAACACAAGAGTTTCCGCTGAATGTCGGGGTGAAGTCCCTTTTGAAATCTAGATAAGGTTACTTCGGGGATCTCTCGAAGGTCACATCGTACCATACGGTCCTTAAGTTCTCCCATATATTCAGCAATAGACATTGAGCCTTGCCGAAGGGTGGCAAGCTCATCGAACATTTGCGTCCGATGGTACGCGGGAATGTACTGATCGGTTAGCAGGTTCTTCATAACAGCCCATCCAATGAGTGGGACCCCGTGCCCAGCTCCTAACCTACGTTCTTCATTCAGCCAATAGGTTTTGGCACGTCCCATTAATTTCATCCTGGCAACTTGAACCTTTTGGGGGTCCGTGAGGTTGTGCCATTCGAAATAGCACTCCATGTCTATAGCCCAATGGAGGAAGATCTGGGGATCTCCCATGCCATCATAGGTGGGGGCATTTATCTTGATAGCCCTCGTGATATCAAAGCCTCGCTCGGGGCGGGGTTCTCGATGGGGCATACGGGGAGAGTTTCCCTCAGAATCCGAATCAAAGTTCGGTTGGTGCCGGTTGGGCTGCCCAGCATTAACGGGAGGTGGGGGTGGCCTAGCTTGATTTTGTAGGATCTGGGCTAAGGCGTTCCTAAGCTCTGTCATTTCGGCACGAAGACCTGCTATAGCCTCGGTGTTGGGATCACCATGCTCGTTCGCAGCCATCCTAGACGTAGACGGGGTTGCGTACTCCGTTCCTAGCCTAGTGCGCATTCAGGTTTGGGAGGCCCCGGGCAAGATGAATTTTCCTAGGACTGAAGCTATATTGAAAATACGATATTTTTATATACTCCCGATGTGAATAACACGTAGATCGTTAAAAAATTTTTTCTTTGAAATTTTGCTGAAAAATAAAGATTTCAGCCCGCTATTGGCAGACCACAGAAAATAATTTTTTTGAGTTCTAACGATCGGATCTCTAACAAGGAACGCAGAGAGGATGTTTGCAACGTGAAAGTTGAAACAACCTGGCTCTGATACCAAATTGGTGTAGGGATGTTTGTGAGATGGACGTGCTTACGCTAACGACGGGTACCCATCACAGAACATAGAAAAAAAATAAGAGAGTGCTCCGACCAAAAGCGAACGAAAAGGGGTCGGTTGGCTCTCAAAAATACGGGACTCGATACAACATCCTTAGGACCTACTCTCCAACAAGCACACAACTCGCGCCTAGCCGGACTCGATACCACGACCTTAGGACCTACCTCTCCAACAAGCACACATCTCACCGCACCTACACAAGCATCTATTCTTTTCACAATAAGCCGTTAATCGCAGCAAAAATATATTTAGGAGCGGCGGTAAACGATAAGGAGGGATCAAGAACAAGTTGAGATTAACTCCCTTGTTAGCACCAAAGCGTGCCCAATCTTGGAGAACAAGTCAAGGCTTGGCCTAGTTTGTTCTCTAGCGGATCTTCCAATCCGGAAAACAAGAGGGTCAATAACAACGTTCGATTCAGATTTGCAAGCGAAAAACACTTTAAAATCGCGGAAAAGACGGATGAATAACCTCCACAAAATTCTCACAGCAAGAAACACAAAGATAGGGAAGAGATTACCCAACCAAGAAGAAGATCACACAATATTTGTGGGAGAATCACTCTCTCCACGGTTCCACCGGTTTCACACCGAAGGGGGCTGCTTCCTTCTTCCACGGAGTCGCACCGAGAGAAGCCACGCCGGAGTCGCACCGAACGGGGATGGAGGAGGCAAGGCTAGGCTTCACACCAAAGGGGAGGAGGGGGCTATGGCTTTCACCATGGTGGCCGAAATTCCTCAAGGGGGTTTCTTTAGGTTTCTTTTTCCAATGCATAACTCATCATAATATCCTCCTTTAAATAGGAGTTACAAAAGAGATCCAACCATCCATGATGGAGATGAAATCTCATCCATCCGGGCGGTTACATACACACCAAGGGTTTAATAGCACACCAACATGAAAATAAAAATATTACAAGCCAAATGTTTTAAGCAATTAAAATAAAACTAGGTAGAATTACTAAGCAAGCTTTGCGCGCCGCGGACGGAGGTTGTATCGCAGCTTTCCGTTAGCGTCCGTGGCGTTGTCATGACGCCGCAAATCTTTAACTTGTTGCGCCGCAGCAACCGGGTCATCATCAGGAAGTGTTGGAGGGGCCGCAGCAACCGGGTCATCATCAGGAAGTGTTGGAGGGGCCGCGCCATCAGGACCTACTGCTTTATGCTATGTGACGGATAGGGGGTGTTATAATTTAGTATCAGACTACTGGTTTTGGTCGGGCTTCAAGTGAATTCGTGGGCGAATTCTTTTTAAGGGGTGGTGAGCACATTGTGTGCATCATCGTTATAATGGTAAAAGAACCCATGAATGTCCACTTAGGAATGAAAATACTCGTGTTTGAGGAACCTGCGTGTTCCTATAATTGCTGTTTGCAATTTATTTGGTCGCTTAACGGTGTTTTGTACCACTATAGGTGACCCGAAGTGGTGTTGGGCCGTCAGAACGCCGAGTTTCTGAGGCTAGTAGTGCACCGGATGTTGCTCCCGCAACACCTCTATCGGCTGAGAATATTCGATTGGTGGCTGAAGCGGTGTTGGCCGTGATTAATGCGCAGCCTGGAAGGCAAACGCAGCAGCCCGCTCCTGTGATGGAGCAAGAACCTCTGCAAGAGGCTGAGCCGAGGAGAGTGGAGCAAGTGGTTATAGAATCGGTGGTGCCAAGGAGGGCAACTGAGAGGCAGTTGAAGCATGTAATGAGCTTTAACCCTCCGTTATTCTCGGGGTTGGGAACCCCATCTCAGGCTGAAGACTGGCTCTCCAGGGTGAAGAGAGTCATGACAGCGACGGAGACGGAGGAGTGGCAAATGACCACCATCGCTACGTTCCTGCTGGACGGTGAAGCGAGGATGCGGTGGGAAGGATTGGAGCTGCATCATTTGAGAGGTAGACAACTGATAGACGTTCCGATGGAAGAGTTCTCGGGATTGTTCTTAGCAAGATACCTCCCTTCTACTCAGAGGATTTTGATGGAGAATGAGTTCCTGAAGTTGGTGCAGGGTGAGAGGAGCGTGGATGAATATCTCCACGAGTTTACTCGTCTGAGTCGTTATGCTAGTTCCACCATCATGGATGAGGAGCGCAAGACTAATCGCTTCTACGAAGGGTTGAGAGATGAGTTGAGACTACTACTGTCGGGGCCGATGACGCAGGGTTTCTTAACCTTGGTCAATACTGCCCGGTCCTTGGAGAAGGACATGAAGAATGTGCAAGCGAAGAATGGCTTGGTTGATAGAAAATCTGAATTTAAAGTGCCGACTACTTCAAAGTTCGGCTATCGGAGGGCTTTCAAGAAGCATAGGACTTCGGGTCCAGCTCCTTCTGGCGCTTCTGGGGCGACTACGGGTCGGACCCCGGGTGCGTGCTTTACATGTGGAAAGACGGGGCATTTCGCCCGTGATTGTTGGAGCGGACGTCCTAAGTCTGAGAGGAGGCCGGGAGCTACTTATGAAGAGAAGGGAAAGGCGGTGGAGTCGATCGCATCCCATTATGCTCCGGCCCAACCAAGGGTCTACAATCTTGGCCAACAGGAGGCCATTAAACAAGCTGATGTGGTGACAGGTACGATTTAATTTATAGCAAGTCAATTTCTTTAAATACTTGTTATGCACATGTTACCTTACCACTACTTGTTTAGGATTTGTATTGATTTGTGAAAATCCGGCACGAGTACTCTTCGATACGGGAGCCTCACACTCCTTCTTGTCCGAAGGATTTATATCACGCATCAGAGTCCCTTCTTCGATGACGAAGGATAAGTTGGATGTGTTGTTCCCCAATGGGTGTTCGATGCGAGTGGATAGAATCTGCGATGTTAAGGTTCGTATTGGGGAGCAGGAGTTCGACCTGCGGGCGTCTTTACTTCCGTTAGTGGAGTTCGACGTCATATTTGGCATGTACTGGCTCTCGGAGCAGCAGGCCCATATAGATTGCGGTAGCAAGGAAGTTAAGCTGGGAGCGAGTCGTGAGATGACGTTTACGGGCTTAAAGGGGTCGAGCAAGACGTTGATGTCTGCTCTTCAGGTGGTGAAGGCGGTTCGTGCTGGAGCAGAACTGTTCTTTACACTAGTGGAGGTTGCAAAGCCGAAGCCCGCGTTGGATTTTATTTCAGCGGTATCGGAATACCCTGATGTGTTCCCCGCAGATCTTCCTGGAGCCCCGCCTCAGCGGGAGATAGATTTTACGATCGAGCTAGTGCCAGGTGCAAAGCCTGTGTCACGATCTCCGTATCGGCTAGCGCCTAAGGAAATGGCGGAGCTGAAAGTTCAACTGCAAGAGTTGTTGGAGCAAGGGTATGTGCGCCCGAGTTCTTCGCCTTGGAGCGCACCGGTCCTCTTTGTTAAGAAGAAGGACGGAAGCTTGAGGTTATGTATTGATTATCGGGAGCTAAACAAGCTGACGGAGAAGAACAAGTACCCGATCCCCCGGATTGATGATCTCTTTGATCAGTTAGTCGGGTCGACGGTGTACTCGAAGTTGGATCTCAAGGCTGGGTACTATCAGCTGCGTATAAGGGAGAGTGATATCCCGAAGACAGCGTTTAGTACGAGATACGGGCATTATGAGTTTACGGTCATGCCGTTTGGGCTGACTAATGCGCCGTTAGTATTCATGGATTTGATGAACAGGACGTTCAGGGAGTACTTGGACCATTTCGTGATCGTCTTCATCGACGATATTTTGGTGTACTCGCAAAGTGAGGAAGATCACTTCAAGCATCTTCATTTGGTGTTGGAAACGCTAAGGAGAAATCAGTTGTATGCCAAGTTCTCGAAGTGCGAGTTTTGGTTATCCTCAGTAGCGTTCCTCGGTCATATAGTGAGTGGAGAGGGTATTGCTGTGGATCCGGCGAAGATTGTTGCGATACGGGAGTGGCCTGAGCTTGCTACGGTAGCAGAAGTCCGGAGCTTTTTGGGGCTCGCCGGCTATTATAGGCGCTTCATAAAGAACTTCTCACGGATAGCGTTACCTCTCACTACTTTGACGAGGAAGGAGCATAAGTTCGTTTGGACGCCGGAGTGCGCGCGAGCTTTTGAGGAGTTGAAGTGTCGGTTGACCACGGCGCCTGTGCTGAGTTTGCCATGTGGAACCGAAGGCTATGAGATATATAGCGATGCTTCGGGCAGCGGTTTGGGTTGCGTGCTACTGCAACACGGAAGCGTGATAGCTTATGGCTCGAGACAGCTAAAAGTGCACGAGAGGAATTATCCGGTCCATGACTTGGAGTTAGCGGCCGTGATTTTTGCCTTGAAGCAGTGGAGACACTATTTGTACGGTGTGAAGATTGATATCTACACCGATCACAAGAGCCTAAAGTATCTAATTGATCAGAAGGATCTGAATATGCGGTAGCGTAGATGGATGGAGTTCCTGGGGGACTATACATTCAAGATCCACTACGTGCCTGGCAAAGGGAATGCGAATGCGGACGCATTGAGTCACCGAGCCCCAGCTCAAGCCAATTGGCTATCGGTGCATGATGAGCGGTTGGTGCGGGAGTTGGAGGCGCTGGAGATTGTTTGTGTGGATAGACAATCAAGTGCTGAAGCAGTTCTGAATTGGACTGAAGTCCAATATGACCTGGCTGATCGTATTCGGCAGGCTTTGGATATGGATGCTCATATGAAGCAATTCATGATAGAGGCTCTGGATGGGTCAAATTCCCAATTCGTCGTGGAGGACGGATTGCTTTGGAAAGACGGTCGATTGTGCGTCCCAAGTGTGGGCAATTTACGGGTGGAGTTGTTGTACGAGGCACACCATACCAAGTACTCGATTCACCCGGGGAGCACGAAGATGTACCGTGATGTGAAGAAACTGTTTTGGTGGCCGGGTTTGAAAAAGGATGTGGCGCTCTACGTAGCGAAGTGCCAAACTTGCGCCTTGGTAAAGACGGAGTGCCAAAAGCTGGGAGGATTTCTTAAGTCCTTGCCTATTCCGGAGTGGAAATTCGACGACATCTCTATGGACTTTGTGCACGGTTTGCTAAGGTCGCAAAAGGGGAACGATGCCATTTGGGTGGTTGTTGATCGTTTAACGAAGGTGTCGCATTTTATTCCGCATAGGAAGGATGATCCGGTGGAGAAGCTGGCAAAGCTTTATGTGGATAACATAGTACGGCTTCATGGTGTGCCCCGCAGCATCGTGAGTGACCGTGATGGGCGGTTCACGTCCAATGATTGGAGGCTGGTGCAACAAATGTTGGGAACAAATTTGAAATTCAGCATAGCCTTCCATCCGCAAACGGATGGGCAGACCGAGAGGGTCAATAGAACCATGGAAGACATGCTTCGCATGTGTGTCTTGGATTTTGGAAAGCAATGGGAAGACCACCTTTATTTGGTGGAGTTCGCATACAACAATAGCTACCAAGCAAGTATTCAGATGGCGCCTTTCGAGGCCCTACATGGTAGAAGATGTCGCACGCCGTTGTCTTGGTTAGAAACGGGTGAGTCAAAGTTGTATAAGCGATCGGAAGTGGATGATGCTACTTCTTTGGTGCGAACAATTCGGGAGAGGTTGCTTATCGCTCAGGACCGGCAAGCAAAGTACAATAATGCCAATCACAGGAACGTGGAGTTCGCTGTGGGCGATTATGTATACTTAAAGATCAAGCCGTTCAAGGGTGTCTCGCGGGTGCGACGATTGAAAAAGCTAAGCCCGAGGTACCTTGGACCGTTTGAGGTTCTGGAGCGAGTTGGTGAAGCGGCCTATAGGTTGAAGCTTTCAGTGGAGCTAAGTGGTTTACATGATATATTCCACATTTAGGTGCTTCGGAAGGCGGTGCAAGAGCTTACGCAAGTGATCGCGGGTGATCAAGTGCCGGTGGATAGTGGGCTAACGACAAAGGTCAAGCCCGTGCGGATCGAGGACTCGGAGGTCAAGCGGCTACGCAATAAAGAAATCAGGATGGTCAAGGTCCGGTGGGACAATTGCGGTGGTGAGGAGCTCTCTTGGGAGCGAGAGCAAACTATGCTTGACGAGTATCCGGAGTTGTTCCGCTCAGGTACAAATTTTGGTTTTGTACATGTCTTTCCTTTATGTAATTTCATGGACGAAATTCTTTTAAGAGGGGGAGAGTTGTAATGCCCCGAAACTCAAAGGAGCAAAGGGGGACATTTTGGGCCAGTTTGGGTTCTGGCAGCAGGCACACGTCCTGGGACACGGGCGTGTCCCAGGGCGTGTCAAGCGTGTGTCGACACTTAGCTGCGAAGACGTCGAGATTTACTCGAAATTCGTCGAGAGCGGGCACACGGCCTGCGACACGGGCGTGTCGCAGGGCGTGTCGACCCGTGTCGACGATTGTCCCGGGGAGTCGTCGAGATTCGCTCGACGATCGTCGAGTCAAGACACACGGCCTTGGACACGGGCGTGTCCAAGGCCGTGTCATCAAGTCGTCGATCTTCACTCGACGAAGTGTCCCGTGTACACGGCCTGGGGCCCAGGCGTGTCAATGTGACACGGGTAAGGACACGGGCGTGTCCTAGAACCCGTGCAGTGCTCGGGTTGAAAATGGGGAAAAATCATGGGGTACACGGCCGACCACACGGCCGTGTGAGGTGGAACACGGGCGTGTCAGCTCGAACACGGGCGTGTTCGATACCCGTGTGAGGTTCCAGGTGATTCGATTTTGACGGCGAATGCGGCACACGGCCCTGGACACGGGCGTGTGCCAGGCCGTGTTCGGTCCAGATTGGGCATTTCAGCCCCGAATCGAAGCCGTTCATTTCTTTGACTGAAGATCCAACGGCTGGGGGTTGTTCCTAAAGGGATATACCCGGGTTTTGACTTAGAAAACCCTTACTTTTCTTCACTTGTTCTCTTTCTAAATCCTTGGAGAGAGAGGAGAGCTAAGGGAAGAAGAAGGAGCTAGATCCTCCATTGGAGGAGCTTCGGAGCTCCGAATCGCAAGCCGACTCCGGATCCATGGAGCCAACGCTAGTGCGGTGATTTCCATCCGATTACTTTTCAATGGCGCCAAAGAGGAACTCAAGGGTAACGATCCTCATCTTGAGCATGAATAGCTCTCTTTCTTAGCATAGGAAGCCCGCTCTCGCGAGTTTGCGGAGAGTTGGAGGCGTTCCTTCGGGTAGATATGTGAAGTCCCCGTTGTTTAGAGTCCGTATGCGAGAACGGACATAGGCATGATGTGTGAAGCCTATCCGGACATGTTGGTCTGGATCGGTGATGTTGCATTGCATAATGCCGGAGAAGACTCTGTGCTATTGGTTGTTTTTCGGGTTTTCTACGCGGTAGATTGCAGCAGGGAGCCTTGGGGACTAACCCAAAGGTGCACCCGGAAAACTGGGCGGATACGAGATCTTGCCAACTTGGTGGCTTGAGAGCCAACTTGAACATAACTGGGTTATGTGACTTGTGATGGAAATGGGACTCGGCGGAAGTTTGACCAGCGCAAATGGCTTAAATTGTCATTGCGATGTGAGCACGGGTTAGATGGAACCGTACCCATTCTATGTCGTTCGGTTAAAGAGACCTAAAGGCACGTGGCACTTACCGTTGGCATAGAGTAGGGTCTTCGGCGGTCAATGACTTAAATTGTCGTGACCCAGGCCAGGAAGACAAATTGCTCATAGGTTTGGCCGTCCAAGTGGCGGTGGTGAGTCCGGAATGTCTATGGCTTTAATTGACGTGACATCGACTGGTTCACCGAGAATGTGCCCTGAGAGCACGTGGCATGTGGCCGTGCGAGCCAACGTCTGTGATGAAATGGCTATATATATATACATTGCTCGCTTATGCTAATGAAATGCAGGGAAGGAGCATCGCCGCCCCGAGTTGGGGGCGGGATCGTTATAATTTGGTCAGCATAGCTGACCGTTGCCTTGTTTTGCCACCATGCGGTGGTTTGGTGCTTGCAGGTGCAGCTGGACCAAGCGGTCAATAGCGGGCTAAAGCCCTTTTTGCGAAGCCGGCCCTCGAAGGCCCAAATGGAAGTGTTTACTATTTTATTCATGTATGACCGGCCTGCGTGCCGTGGTTTGTAAAACATGTAATATTCAAGTGAAACATTTTGTAAGGCCTTAAGGCTTGTTTTGGGTATTTTGTATAACATTCCTAATCTGTATTAGTGGACATTCGTGCTTGTATGCTGGGTTCTTTATTTACAACTTTCATAAACTGCTTCCGCTAGAATGCTCTGTGTAGGAAGTTGAGATTGGTTGGATGGTTTCCATAAGTAACCACCAGGTCTGTCTGTGGCATACGGCGTCGGGCCCCGGCCGGACCTACTGCTTTATGCTATGTGACGGATAGGGGGTGTTACAACTTGACATACAATTGATTCCTCCTTAGCGTCTCCAAAACCAAATGAAGATGCATGAAGTGATCTTCCTCACTCTGCGAGTACACCAAAATATCGTCGATTAAGATGATCACAAAATGGTCCAAGTACTCTCTGAAGGTCCTGTTCATCAAATCCATGAACACTGACGGCGCATTCGTCAGCCCAAACGGCATGACCGTAAACTCGTAATGCACGTATCTTGTACTGAACATTGTCTTAGGGATATCGCTCTCCCTTATCCTCAACTGATAGTAACTAGACTTGAGATCCAACTTAGAGTACACCGTCGACCCGACCAACTGATCAAAAAGATCATCGATCCTTGGGATTGGGTACTTGTTCTTTTCCATTAGCTTGTTTAACTTCCGATAATCAATACAAAGTCTCAAGCTCCCATCCTTCTTCTTTACAAAATTGTAACAAAGAGGACCGGTGCGCTCCAAGGCGACGAACTTGGACGCACAGACCCTTGCTCCAACAACTCTTGAAGTTGCACCTTCAGCTCCGCCATCTCCTTAGGCGCTAACCGATACGAAGAGCGTATGACCAGTTTGGCATCACACCAAACCGCCTTAACCAACTGAAGAGCAGACACCAACGTCATGCTCGACCCCTTTCAAGCCCACAAATGTCGTCTCACGACCAGTTCCCAACTTGACTTTCTTGCGATTTTGATCAATGTATGCTTGCTGTTCCGAGAGCCATTCCATACCAAAGATTACGTCGAGCTCCCCTAACGGTAGTAACGATGCTTATAAGTCAAAGACTTGACTCCCTATCTGCACCTAAACGCAGCAGAGTCTACTCGCATGCAATGAGCATTATTAAACAACAACGCATCCGATTTGTCATTTACCATCGAAGGAGGTACTCCAACGCGCAATACAAATCCTTTGGTCAAAAGGGAATACGAAGCTCCCTAAGCGAAAGGTGCTCTCACCGAATTAATCGAAAATCAGAACAAAGCTTAGCACAAATAGTTCTAAGCTAACATGCACAAGGGAAACAAGTAGTTAAAGTTAAACTACTATAACTTTAAGTCGTACCTGTCATCACGACAGCGTGCTTCTTCTCGAACTTGGGACGTCCGTTCCAGCAGTCTCGGGCAAAGTGCCCCGACTTTCCACAATTAAAGCATGCGCTCGAGGTTCGACCCGTAGTCGTCCCAGAAGCACCAGAAGAAGGAGCTGGACCCGAAGTCCTAGCCTTCTTATACCACCTACGGTATGCAAACTTTGAGGAGTTCGGCATTTTGAACTTCGTCTTCTGCATATCCAAGTCTTTGCTTCCTTGGATTCGATTCATATCTCTAGCACTTTGTCCTATACCTACTCCTGACATAGCTTTCTTTAACTTCTGAGCACCATTCTGACAGTCTCGGGCAAAGTGCCCTTCCTCGCCACACTTAAAACAACCATATGGAGCCTGACCAGTAGTCATTTTAGACTTCTTGTTCCTCCTCCTTCGGTATGCAGACTTTGCAGAATCTGGAGAGTCTAGTACACTGAACTCCGACGTCCGATTGACTTTTGCCAAATCTACTTCCAATGATCTACCCGATTCCACCAAGGCTCGGAATCCCAATAATTTTGGTCATATCAACATAACTCGTAATTCGCCACGCAGGCCATTATAAAACCTGTCGACCATCGACTGCTCGCTCTCCACTTCAGAGACCGGGTAGCGTCTTATCATCAGAAATGCTTGGAAATATTCTTCAACTCAGTACGTACCCTGCACTAAGAGCATGTTCAACTGCTGACCCAATGGTCCTATAAATGCCGCTTGCTCCATCACACCACCCGGCGTTGGAATTACCTCAAAAATAGGGGACTGCACACATCTTTCATTTTGTGCACCAATCACAGCGAACACTGCTTCCACCACCATTCTTATGGTTTCAGTGGAGGGAAGAGTTGCAGGCACGTCACCAGGTGCACTATAATTCTCAGAAACCGGATATTCTGACGGCCCAGCACCGCTTCTGGTCACCTATAGTCGTACAAAACACCATTAAGCGACCATACAAAATTTCAAAAGCAATTATAGGAACACGCAGGTTCCTCAAACACGTGTATTTTTAATTCCTAAGGGGACATTCATGGGTTCTTTCGTTGTTATAACGATGACGCACGCACATGTGCTCACCACCCCTTAAAAGAATTCGCCCATGAATTCATTTTAAGCCTTACTGAAACCAGTAGTCTGATACCAAATTGTAACACTCCCTATACATCGCATAACCTATAGCAGCAGGTTCGGTCGGGGACCGACGCCATATACCACAGACAGACCGGGTGGTTACTCAATGGAAACCATCCAACCAATCCAACATCCTACACAGAGCATTCTAGGGGAAGCAATTTAAAAATGTTGCATTAAGAAAGAACCCAACACCAGCATGAATGTCCACTAATACGCCAAAAGGAATGAAGTACAAATACACAAGTACAGGCCTTATGGCCTTACAATGTTTTCCTCCAATTACATGTTTTCAAACCTCGGCACGTAGGCCGGCCATACATGAATAAACAAAAACACTCAAAATTAGGCCTTCGAGGGCCGGCTCAGCAACTTGGGCTATAGCCCGCTATTTTCCGCTCGGCTCCGCAGCACCTGCAAGCATAATCCACCACAACAGTGGCAAATCAAAGCAACGGTTAGCCATGCTGACCAAATTATAACGATCCCGCCCCCAATTTGGGGCAGCGATGCTCCGTCCCTGCACTTTATTAGCATAATAAAGCATTATATAAATACATTGCATCACATGTGTTGGGTACATTGGTCAAATGTACCTGATTTGAAGAAGCCTTCCCTAACTCAATGATATGCATCATAATGTATTTGATGTTTGTTTGAGTTACTTGTGCAGGTTAGGTATACACTGGACTGAAGCTAAAAGTTTCTAAGTCCATGTGTCGACACCCAGAGGAAAAGTGTCGACACTTGAGAAAGCTTGTGTCGACACCCAGACAAGCAGTGTCGACACTTGGAGTCATTGTGTCGACACCTGGGATGAAGAGTCGACACCAGACAGAAAGTGTCGACACTTGGAGCTGTGTCGACACTCAGTGAAGAAGTATGCAGAAAAGCTGTGTCGACACTTAGCAGAAGTGTCGACACCTAGAAGAGCTGTGTCTTCACCAGAAAGTGTCGACACTTGGAGCTGTGTCGACACTCAGCAAAAGTCTGCAGAGTCTAAGTAAAAGTGTCGACACTCAACACAATGTGTCGACACTATGCTGAAGAGTCAGTATTTGAAGTAAGTGTCGACACTCAACACAATGTGTCGACACTATGCTGAAGAGTCAGTATTTGAAGAAAGTGTCGACACTCAGCACAATGTGTCGACACACAACCAGAAGAGTCAACACTTGAAGAAAGTGTCGACACCCAGCACAATGTGTCGACACTTAGTTGAAGACTCTACACTTGAAGAAAGTGTCGACACAAGGAGCTGTGTCGACACTTAGCAAAGAACAGAAAAGTTTACAAAATATTCTAAGTACAAGTGTCAACACTAAGGGAATGTGTCGACACTCAGCTGAAGAATCAAGATTGAAGACTTGTGTCGACACCAAGAAGCAGTGTCGACACTTGACAGTTTCTACACATAAAGATGTGTCGACACAAAGGAGATGTGTCGACACTTAGAAGAATACAGTTAATGAATGAAGTACAAGTACTTGTGTCGACACTCAATTTCAGTGTCGACACATGCAGAAGAAACTGTGTCGAGACATACAAGGAATTGTGTCGACACCTTGTAGACTTGTGTCGACACTTACACAACATGTGTCGACACTTGGCCTATAAGTGTCGACACTTAAGAACAGAAAGTCTCGACACTATCTGACAGTTAGAGAATTTCAAGAAGTGACTGGTTGACATGACAGCTGCCGATCCAGCCGGTCTACAACAACTGTCAGAGGAATCAAAAGTTTGTTATGAACCGGACCAGCCGGTTACCATGAAGGAAGCCTATAAATAGGCATCCTTAGTTTACAGAAAGGTGTGTTGTGATTGAGAAACAAGAGTTACAGCTTGAGAGAATATTTAAAGTAGTTGATCAGATTAAATCAAGAAGTGATACACAGAGGATCAACACAAGAAGGTCTGTCAGTTCAACTGCAGATCTAAGAAGTTGGAGAGAGAGAGCTCCAATCAAGAATTCAGTCTTTGGAACTAAGGCTGAGAAGAAGGATTCAGAAACAACTGGATCTCAAGAAGCAGAGGTCAAGGAACAACTGCAGAAGATTCAGACTAATTCAGTTCTAACTCAAGAAGCTTTGAAGGAAGCTAAGTCAGTTTGGATCTAACTGAGTTCTTCCAAGAACTCTTCAAGAAACTCTCAACTCCTCTCTTATTTTCTGAGTTGTAGAGTTAGCAATTGTATTTCTATTTTAACTTGTAGGATCCATTGGATCTGAGAGAATTGTAAGCCTATATTATAAAGGCTGAGGGTAGGGCTTGATTGCCTGAGTGTAGGAGTTGAAGAACTCTGAGTGTAGGCCTTAATTGGCTGAGTGTAGGCCTGGGTGGCTGAGTGTAGGCCTTAGTGGCTGAGTGTAAGGCTTTGGGCCTGAGGTGTAGGAACCTAGTTGGGTTCTGAGATAGTGGAGAAGTTTGGCCGAATCTAGTACACTGCTAGATAGGCGAAGGGGGAAAGTGGATGTACCCAAAGATTGGGGAACCACTATAAATTAGTATGTCTGCTGTGGTGTGCTGAGCTGTGCTGTGGATTGACTGTTTGATTTCTGTAATTGCTGTTAGTTGTAATAATCTGTGAAATAACTGTTGTGCTGCCAACAAAATTGCAAAAAGGTTTAGGTCACCTATTCACCCCCCCTCTAGGTGTTTAGGTACCATATCTTTCAAGTGGTATCAGAGGGAGGTTCCTCAAAAAGGACTAACTGTCTGAGGAGATCCAGTTTGGCAGATTCAGTATAAGTTAGCACACAGTTTCAAGAAAATCAAGAAACATGGGTTCTTCAGAGAATCACAAGGAATTGGGTTCAATGAAACTGCCCATATGCAGAAAAGAGATTTTTGGAATCTGGAAAGAGAGGGTAAGGCTATTCATGGAAGCCTCTGACCCTAGGATCTACATCACAGTCAAAGAAGGGCCTTATGTGCCCATGAAGATTTCAGTCTTGGATGCTACACAGAGAACTCCAAAGGATTTTTTTGAGATGACCAAGGATGAGATTGTCCTAGCTACAATGGACAAAAGGGCACAGAACATCATAGTTAGTGCAATTGATGATGCCACCTTCCAGAACCTTATTCACTGTAAAACAGCAAAAGAAATGTGGGATACCCTCATTGTCTACATGGAAGGTTCTGAAGAAGTAAGATAAGATAGGAAGTCCTTGCTTAATCAAGAATATGAGAGCTTTAGGCAAGGAAGAGGAGATAACATCACTGAATGCTACAAGAAGTTTTATAGAATTGTTAATGAACTCATGTCCTATGGAAGAGAGTTCTCTAACTATGAATTGAATGATAAATTCTTAAGGTCCCTAACCAAAGACTGGGACACCAAGATCTGTGCCATCAGAGAAATGGCAAAGTTGGGAGAAATTCCTCCTCCCACACTGTTTGGCAAGTTGTTATCTTATGAGATGCAATTGTCAGTAAGAAAAGAGGAGGAAAAGTCAACAAGGACTGAACACAGGGAAAGGACTGTTGCCTTTAAGTCAGAAGTACCTAGAAAGAACAGGACTAAGTTATCAACTCCTCCTCCAGAGGTAGTTGAATCAGAATCTGATGAGTCTGTTAGCACTAAATCTACAAGCAGTGAAAGTGATGAAGATTTTGCTGCATTCACCAGACATTTTCAGAAATTCCTTAAGAAGAAACAGTGGAGGTCCAGACCTTCATATTCCAAAGGGAAAGAAGTCCAGTATCAGGAGAAGAAGCCTTCAAAGAAGGATAAGAAAAAGACAAAGACTAGTAAGGCAACTGGGTCTAAGATTGTGTGTTACTGCTGCAATAGACAGGGTCATGTTATTGCAGATTGTCCTGAGAGAAGAAAAGAATCCAGTGACAAAAAGAAGACTCACTTCAAAGGAAAGAAGGAGAAGTCCTTTGTTGCAAAGAATGAGAAGACTCTTTCAGACATTTCTTCTTCAGACACTGAGACAGATGCTGAAGCCTACATAGGGCTATTTGCTGAAGAAGAAGAAGAGTTTATGCAGATCATGGAATCAATCTATGAACAAGAAGAGTGTCAGTGCCAAGGACTGATGGCATTGACTGAAAGTACCAAAATCCTGGAGCAGCCAGGACCTAGTCAGGTACAAAGTCCAACTCAAAGTTCAGATTTCAGTTCTAGTTCAGAGTCAGATTCATCTTCATCAAGTGATGGAAGTGTTTCTGAATCTGAGGGAGATATTCATCAGCTCTTAGATGAATATAAAGTAATGTTGCAAGCCTATAAGAAAAGCAAGTCCCTTGCCAAAAGTCAGGCAAAGGAGATTGCTGATCTCAAGGCAGCTGCAACAGATTTTGAAAAACAGTATGATCAAAAACTGAATGAAGTAGCCAGGCTGAAACACATTACAGTGATTCAGATGGGTACTATTACATTTAAGAATGATCAAATTAAGAGACTGGAGATCAATCTCCAGAAGGAAAAAGAACTTGCTGCCAGGTTTTCAAAACCTAAATCAGTATTACCATTAATTGATGAATTTGTTCATCAAAAAGGCAAAGCTGGACTAGGTTTTGTTAGACCTGCAGGGACTGTACAGTCCAAGTTCAAGTCCAAGGGTAAAGCCCCAACATTCAACAAGCCTGCTGTAGTCAAGACAGCAAAGGTTGTATCTAAGCAAAGGTACAACAAGTTTGAATGCTGGTGCTGTGGCAAGGTTGGCCACTTTGCCTTGGATTGTTGGCACAATGCCAGTGCCAAGTTGAGTAGCAAGTTACCTGATGGAAAGCCAGTAGGTAGCTATGTCAAGTTGCAAACTAACAATCACCAAGGACCCAAGTTTACTTTGGGTTCTAAGGTTCATTAATTTGTTTTGCAGGTGAATCCAAGTGGCCATACCCCAACATGGTACTTGGATAGTGGATGTTCCAGACATATGACTGGAACAAGGGGACTACTGAAGGACTACATTCCAATCAAAAATGGTCCTAAAGTGACCTTTGGTGGTTCGGAATCATCAAAGGGTTTGGTAACATCTCTTCAAACCTTGTTACCATTACTCAAGTGGCTTATGTTAAAGGGTTGAAACACAACCTCATTAGTATAAGTCAGTTAAGTGATGTAGGGTATGACATCTCATTTGTTAAAAATGGTTGTCATATCAAGAGGTCAAGTGATCAAGAGATCATTTTGACAGGATATAGAAAGAGAAATGTCTATTGTTTAGACATTATGATTGAGAACAATGGTTCTCCTGTCTGTCTTGTAGCTAATGAGACAGTCTCTCAATGTGTCAAATGGCACAAGAGGCTTGCTCATCTTAATTACAAGACTATTGGCAAACTCTTTAGTAAAGAGTTAGTGAGGAATGGTCCTCAAGTTAAGTGTGTCAAAGATGGCATTTGCTCAGCTTGTCAAAAGGGCAAGCAGACTAAATCCACCTTTAGAAGCTTAGACAACAAAGATGCTGTGAGGTGTCTATACCTCTTGCATATGGATCTATTTGGTCCAATGCCAGTTCACAGCTTAGGTAGGAAGGTCTACACCTTTGTAGTGGTTGATGACTACTCAAGGTTTTCCTGGGTGTTCTTCTTAAAGCAGAAATCTGAGACACCTAGTGTCTTCTATAGTTTTGTTAAGCAAATTCAGAATGAATTGAACTGTACAGTGGTCAAAATTAGAAGTGACCATGGTACAGAGTTTCAGTCTAAAAGCATGACAAAGCTGTGTGAAGATTATGGGATATTTCAAGAATTCTCTTCACCTAGAACACCTCAGCAAAATGACATTGCTGAAAGGAAAAATAGGACCTTGATAGAGGCTGGTAGAACCCTATTAAGTGATTCATCACTGCCAGAATATTTCTGGGCTGAAGCAGTTAACACTGCATGCCATGTGATAAATAGGGCTACCATCACTAAAAGGTTAAACAAGACCCCCTATGAAGTTGTGAAAGGCAGGAAACCAAACTTATCCTATTTCAGGATTTTTGGTTGCAAATGCTTCATACTTAACAATGGAAAGTCTTACTTAACTAAGTTTGCTGCCAAATCCCAAGAGGGAGTATTTGTTGGGTACAGCAATAATAGTAAGGCTTATAGAGTCTACAACTTGACTACTCAAGTTGTAGAGGAGTCTGTGCATGTAGTTTTTGATGAGACACAACTAATTAACAATGAGTTGTCTAGTAGTGTGTGCAGCCCCACAGGTCTTACTAAGAAGATGGACAAGCTAACCATAGAAGATGTACCTGCTGCAAGGCAGCAAGTAGAAGAAGATGGCTTATGTCCAGGGGGAGAACTACATGAACAAGGAGCTGTAGAAGTACAAGGAACTCAGCTTGATGAAGATGCTGAAGAAGTTCTGAAAGTCCACCTAGTGTCGGCTATGTGCACCTATGGGGGGGGGGGATAGGTGACGTGTGGTTCTTTTGCGGAATTTACAGATGTACCTGCACAATAAGAACAACAGACACAGCACACAGAATACACAGCAAATTTATAGTGGTTCCCCGACTTGGGTACATCCACTTTCCCCCTTCGACCTATCTCCCCAACAAGGGACGACTCGGTCACTTCACCAACGGGATTGAAATCCAATCCCTGCACTAACGGAAGGAGCCCTTCCACACGTGAGAGTCAACACTCCCACAACCTGGGTTGCAACCAACCCTTACAACACGGAACAAAAGTTCCTTTACAACAAAAGTAAATATGGAATGTATATGAAATACAAACTTCTTCCGGAGACTACGGTGTTCCTCTTCGTTCGACGACGTGTTCTCGAGGTCGATGAGGAGTCTACAACCTTGGTCTCTCTTGGAGAAGATCTCCCCGGAACCGGCGGCGGCACACGAGCGGCGGCAAGCTTCGGGATCGGCGGCTACGATGAAAAGTGGCTGCAGAACTTGGAGATCTAAACTTCGTAGCGAAGCAAGCTAGGTCTACCAACGGTCACTCTAGGATCAGTCGTCTCGATCGATTCGGACGGGGGAGTTTTCCCGGTCAACGAATCGAGAGACAAGAGATCTCCGGATAGACGCGTGAGACTCAAGCCTTGCTAAGCTTCTGTCACCGGAGATCGGGAAGAAGAGCGATCAGCAGCGGCGACCACTTCACGCGAGCGGCGGCGGCGGAGCGGAGCGATTTCGCGAAGTTAGGGTTACGTCGCCGCTGGATTTTCTTTCTCTCTTATCCGTAGATTTACTGTTCAAAAATACCTGTGTATAAATACTGTAGGATTCTCAAATATGACCGTTTGTGGGACCCACAAATGAAATCCCCAAAATCCGGTTCAAACAAATCCAGAAGCAGAATCCGGTTCAGCAGCATTCTGAGAAAACGCCAAGTAAAAATCGGCGAGAATCGCAGACGATTCTCGACGAATCGGCGAGAATCACCAAGTGATTCTCGACGATTCGTCGAGAATCGTTTGTGATTCTCGTCGAATCACTTGTTGATTCTCAACGAATTTTACTTTGTATTCATGGGCTGCTAGACCACAGGTTCGGCGGGAATTACAAGTGATTCTCGCCGAATCTTACTTGGCACCATTTTGAGATGGCCAGAAGGAGTCGGCGAGAATCACTGATGATTCTCGACGATTCGACGAGAATCACCTAGTGATTCTCACCGATTCGGCGAGAATCACTTGGTGATTCTCGTCGAATTTGCCTTGGACGATTTTTCGTCTTCCACCTAGGAGCTGCTCCTTGATCCTCCAAGCTCCTTGTCTTCTCTTGCATATGAGCGGCCCTGTACTTGAAAGTAAGTGCACTCCAATAGAGAGAGTACACATAGGCCAACACACTGATCTGCTCAACGAGGGATTACGTCGTGCAGACCCGTGTATATTGACCTACTGCACCCTGACATTGGTGTGCACTTAGCGTGGAGAGACTGCAAGTACAACTTGAAAGAGTTTATCAAATACATTGTGAATTCATCTTAGCTTGACAGGTGGCTTCCTCAAATCTAGGTAATCGTGGATACAATACCCAACAATCTCCCCCTATTTGACGAAGCCAAAACCCTACTAGCTAAGATGAATAACACCTATCAAATAATAATTATAGCATTTTTTTAAAAAAAATTAAATATGCAACTCAAGGGAATATATGTAATCAGAACAGGACTTGAATCATTCACACATTCAAGAATATATATATATACCAAGAGAAATATATTCACATATAATTCAGAACTGTTCGTACGACAGTAATAATTTTTAAATGTTCTTAATACATCGTGACCAGCTATAAAATAATGACTATTTGTCCTTAGCTACGTCACCCTTAAGAGTTTGCGCCAAGTACTTTTTTCTCTGCCTTTCCATGTATTCCTTGGGCTTCGGATAGTACCTAGGAGGAGCAACTTTGTCTGGATCCTTGTTGTTTCTGAAGAAAATGTTGCGCTTCGCTTCAAATGCTTTGTGCGTCTCCCATTCATACTGGCTATATGCTTCATTTCGATTTATCTCTCCTCTTTCTTGCAGCCGGAAGGTGTCTAAGATGATGTTCCTTGAAACTGGGCTCCACCTTTCGTTTCTTACATCCTCCTCACTTAGTCTGATCCTCTTTTGAGTTGGTGTCTCCTTTGATGTCCCTTCCTGAACTTTCCTCTTTCCCCTTGCTTTAGCTAAAGCCTCCTGGTCAAACATACTTCTCAGCTTAGATTTGGAGATGGCCCTCGCGTCAGCTTCATCAGTGAAAATATCAGCAGCACTTGTACTTACATCCTCAGCAATATGTACTTCCTCAGCAGCCTTAGAAGTCTCAGGAACCTGAACACCGGCAGGTTGGTCAGGTAGGACGACGCCTAACGTGCCCAGTGCCTGTTGTAGCATCCACCAGCAACTCTCATAGACGTATTTACTTGATTGGGCAAAGTTTGCATCCATGCTTTCTTGGAGCTCGGCCAGCTTAGCGATATACTCCTTCTCCCCCTTTTTGGCTTTGTCAGCTATGCAATTGGCATATGAGTGCAAGGAGTCATCAATATGCTTAGTTGTCTTGCTGAATTCAGTGATTAGGGCCTGCTGATTTGCATTTAAAGTGACCATGTTACCATCAAATTTCTGAATATTGTTGGCCACAACGTGTGCGTTCTGATTGACAACAGCCAGAGTATCAGTAGCCTTTTTCAAGCCGGCCATTAACAGTGTGACAGCTTCGCCGGCCGCGTTATATTTTTCTTCGAATTTCTTCTCCATTACGTCTAGCTTATGGTTGATTGCCACCATATTCTTCAGCATGAGATCTTCAGAAGTCTTAATCTCTTGCAGCATTGTTTTCTGAGCTTTATCAAAAGAGGTTTTAAGCTCATTCACGATGCCCTGAATTATATGGACAGTGTGAATGGCTAGGTCATCTCGTAATGGGATACCCGGAGGCACTTCTTGGCCTTGCTCTGGCTCGGCAGCAGACGCATCAGTAGAGCTGGATACCATCACAGTCTCTATGGGAGGAATGTTGGTGGCCTTATTTACCTCCCCCTCCACTGGTGCAGACTTATCAGTAGGAGGTTCATCAGTATCCGGAGACTCAAACACTTCATGGCCCTCATTCACAGCGTCCTCTCCGTCCGCATCCAAAAATTCATCCACATCAGCAGCTTCTTCGTCTTCTTGATCAGCAAAGTCCAGTGTTTCAGCTTCAGTTCCTTGAGTGTGTCTGTTCAGGACCTCCTCATCCTCCAACCCAGGTTCACTTTCTTCATTAACTTCTGCCACCGCATCCCTGGCCACCTGGGCGATGTCAGATATTATATCCATATGAGAGGGTAGAGTCTCCCCCTCGATTCCTGCAGTCAGGGTATCAGGAATTTCACGGGGGGAGGCTGCGGGAGATACTTCCTCATGCTCTTCTATAGCAGGCTGTCCGATGCGCCGCTCCCATCGATCAAACACAGTAGCATCCATCTTTTTCAAGTAATGGAGAGGGACTCCTTTGCTCATGTCGAATTTGTCTCCGTTGAGCTGGTTGAGATATAGACTGATGATACGGCCGAAGCTTGGAGTGCCCAGAGTGTCCTTGATCTTTTGAAACAGCAACTCTCCCCAGTTGAACCTCTTTCTGCAGACCACAGCTATGAGAATTTTGAACATATCTCCGGAGATATGATCATGGGAGCCTGGCTTGCAGATGAGCACTTTTCCTATGATGTCAGATAGGAGCTTCCCTTCTTCATTCATCTCTTTTCGCTTTACTGATCGAGTGCCTCTGGGTAGGCCGCAGAACAGGAGGGTTCTGGCTTTGTCCTCGTCCTCCAAATAGTCTTCCTGCTCCGCACTTGACAGCTGCAGGTAGCGTGTTAGCTTACTGGCAGACATCTTTACCTTAGTCCCAGCCACCTTGCTCTTGATGATGGAGTCTCTGTCTCGAAGCCTTGCGGTAGAGAAGAACTCCAGCACTTCTTTATCTAAAACTTTGCAAGGATGCTCCAATACGAAGGTTAGTCCGGCTTCTTCCAGCATGAGAATGATGTTCCGGAACTCGTCCGAGGCATGAGCAAAACCAGTGCGAACCAGCTCGCAACCAGAAATCAAGCCTGCAGTCGTCCTTGGGGCCATTGAGGATCTAGAAAGAAGCCCGTCTCTAAACATTAGTGAACATTCAAAAGGAAAACATCACTTGGGGTTCGGCCTTGGAGCCATTGAGGAGGAGGTTACCTAAGGGCTTACACGCAAGTGAGTTGATGAGCTTCGGGAAGAGCTTCGGTGGAGGGAAGAGTATCCCGAGGGGTGCGGCCTTGCTAGAACCTTGCCGTGAGAAGAAGGTCACACGCAGCAGCGATTCGACGGCGTCGACGAGAGCGTCGGAGGGCTGCGGGTGTCGGCGAGTTCGCGGAAGTGCCCGTGCGCGAGTCTTAGGGAGTTCTCTTGCGCGAGGGTCGTCGGGTGGGCTCTTGCGCGAGTCGAGAGGAAGGCGAACAGGCGGAGATGGTCTTTCGGCGGGATTTATATACGTCGTCGGGATTCTTATGGAAGTCGAGCGGTCGGGAGCTTCTTCGGCGGGATTTGTCTAATTCGGCGAGATGTAAAATGGGTCGGCGGGATTCGGAGTAAATATTGATGTTTTTCTTGACTACTTTGGGAAGCATTGCACCATTTTAGAGATTTTCCGATGTCAAGTGATAAAAGGAATGATGAATACAAGTATATTCTAAAGTCACTTTATTTGAATTTTACTGAGGTTTTTGCAAAGTCTTCTAAATGTCAATTGTATGTTGTCGAGATTTACAACGACATGTCTTTGTTATCCTTTTATTGATGTGTAATGGTTTGCATGCCTCATAATAAGCATAAGTATACGTATACACAAGGATAGAAATATATATATATATGTACTTTGAATGAGGATGCATCATGACACAAGTCCTTGAACTGATCAAAATTACCTGGGATATGGAGAGTCATCGTCTTAGTCCCACAGGTAGAACATATTGGTAGCTTAAAGTGAGTATGCTCAACAGGTAGCACATCTGTTATTGCAGACGCTTGTTCCAAGTTAGCCTTGAGCCACGTACTGTCTAGTTCCCAAAGTATTCACGGGGACCTAGACTACCCTGCAAGACAGAATTACTTTACCTTAGGAACCCAAATCATATTGGGTCCTAGGTTTCTATTAGCATAAGCATGCAACTGCCTTCCTTCGGAAAACCTGTCTGGAAGACTACCCCTGTCCCTAGAATGTGGATAAGCCCTTGCTGTGGGCACTGAGGGGTTGCGCCAACAGTCAATGGCAAAGTGTCCCACTTTGCCGCAGCACCAACAAGAGTGAATGTTGTATCGCCGTTTTCGACCTGATCTAGTGACGGATGTAGTCACGGTCCTAGGTCTAAAAGGGATAGGGCATGTTCTTGTTGCACAAATTCCTCTTCCGTCGAGGCATGATGAAGGGTGGAACGAATGCATGATGTGAGCGTTATGAGGCCGAGAAGGCGGTGCCATTCTTTCAGGCATCTTCCTTGCTGAGGCTCCATGACGCCTGACATCATGACTTCTATTCTCCCTATCCCGTGTCCTCGAATGGAGAGAATTCTTCTGTGAACTAGGACCTGCAGATCCACACTTTGTTGTGGCAGTGGCCGTGAATACAAAGGGCTCAGAATGAGCCTTAGGTATTTCCTCATGAGTGGCCATGACGCCTCTTGCACTATGGACGTTTCCACATGGGGACAATTCACCCTTGCAGTGACCACGATTATTCCTGTGGTCATACCTGAAGGCATGATGAGTTGCCTTCCCGCTTGGAGTGGGAGGTCGGAACACCGTTTCCCCATTTCTCCATCCCTGGATAATCCGGGAGATCCACCCGGTTTCTTGTTTTCTCTTTATAGCATCAACTTTGGAAAAGTTAGATACTATACGTTTCTCATTTTCTAGACTATTCTCTAGAGCTGAGATCTTAGAGTCCTTGACCTTGTTGGACGCCAATTGGAGAACCAACAAGATCTTCAGTCGAGCAATCTCTCGAGCTTGCTCCTCAGCAAGTAGATTGCTTTCCTGAAGGGCTCTCTTCAGGGAATCAGTATTTTCTGGAGGGGAGCAGTTTCTGTCTTCAGAAAAGTCAAAAGATGTGGGACAGGATGAAGATGATACCTGCTCATCTGAGTTATTGTCATTAGAATCAGTGACCAATGTTTCGTCCTCATCGGAGCTGCTTTCCTCACTATCTTCTTCAGTCTCTGACAAGGATACTGGAGCTCTGATGCAATCCGAAGGATCCTTGCATTCATCTTCAGAGGTGAGGACCCCCACATACGCTTCATCCTCTGATTGGCAGCATATTTCAGCATTCTCTGACCCCCCCATCAGCTCTGAGATCATCATCCACAGAGATTTAGCCGTTTTACATTTTTCCAACCTGGAGTGAGAGGCTCTAGACCAGACATCCATAATAATTTGTCGAATCCTCTGGTCCAGTTGGAAAAGTGAGAGTTCCATCTCTGTCATCTCAGCAATGCACATGGGCACTTGGATCCCCGAGTCGGAGGTCTTCATGGGGATAAACGGACCCTCTTCCAGGATGAGGGATGCTCGTGGATCGATGGCATCCAGGTGAAATAATACTCTCATCCTCCAGATGGGATAATAATCCTTTGAGCATGCAGGGAGTTTGAGTGGCAATACGTCATAATCCAGATCCATGCTTCTGACACTGGTGGCAGGATTCTGCTCAAGGTGTTAACCTTTTTGAAGAGTAACCTCCCTCTGATACCACTTGAAAGTCCACCAAGTGTCGGCTATGTGCACCTATGGGGGGGGGGGATAGGTGACGTGTGGTTCTTTTGCGGAATTTACAGATGTACCTGCACAATAAGAACAACAGACACAGCACACAGAATACACAGCAAATTTATAGTGGTTCCCCGACTTGGGTACATCCACTTTCCCCCTTCGACCTATCTCCCCAACAAGGGATGACTCGGTCACTTCACCAACGGGATTGAAATCCAATCCCTGCACTAACGGAAGGAGCCCTTCCACACGTGAGAGTCAACACTCCCACAACCTGGGTTGCAACCAACCCTTACAACACGGAACAAAAGTTCCTTTACAACAAAAGTAAATATGGAATGTATATGAAATACAAACTTCTTCCGGAGACTACGGTGTTCCTATTCGTTCGACGACGTGTTCTCGAGGTCGATGAGGAGTCTACAACCTTGGTCTCTCTTGGAGAAGATCTCCCCGGAACCGGCGGCGGCACACGAGCGGCGGCAAGCTTCGGGATCGGCGGCTACGATGAAAAGTGGCTGCAGAACTTGGAGATCTAAACTTCGTAGCGAAGCAAGCTAGGTCTACCAATGGTCACTCTAGGATCAGTCGTCTCGATCGATTCGGACGGGGGAGTTTTCCCGGTCAACGAATCGAGAGACAAGAGATCTCCGGATAGACGCGTGAGACTCAAGCCTTGCTAAGCTTCTGTCACCGGAGATCGGGAAGAAGAGCGATCAGCAGCGGCGACCACTTCACGCGAGCGGCGGCGGCGGAGCGGAGCGATTTCGCGAAGTTAGGGTTACGTCGCCGCTGGATTTTCTTTCTCTCTTATCCGTAGATTTACTGTTCAAAAATACCTGTGTATAAATACTGTAGGATTCTCAAATATGACCGTTTGTGGGACCCACAAATGAAATCCCCAAAATCCGGTTCAAACAAATCCAGAAGCAGAATCCGGTTCAGCAGCATTCTGAGAAAACGACAAGTAAAAATCGGCGAGAATCGCAGACGATTCTCGACGAATCGGCGAGAATCACCAAGTGATTCTCGACGATTCGTCGAGAATCGTTTGTGATTCTCGTCGAATCACTTGTTGATTCTCAACGAATTTTACTTTGTATTCATGGGATGCTAGACCACAGGTTCGGCGGGAATTACAAGTGATTCTCGCCGAATCTTACTTGGCACCATTTTGAGATGGCCAGAAGGAGTCGGCGAGAATCACTGATGATTCTCGACGATTCGACGAGAATCACCTAGTGATTCTCACCGATTCGGCGAGAATCACTTGGTGATTCTCGTCGAATTTGCCTTGGATGATTTTTCGTCTTCCACCTAGGAGCTGCTCCTTGATCCTCCAAGCTCCTTGTCTTCTCTTGCATATGAGCGGCCCTGTACTTGAAAGTAAGTGCACTCCAATAGAGAGAGTACACATAGGCCAACACACTGATCTGCTCAACGAGGGATTACGTCGTGCAGACCCGTGTATATTGACCTACTGCACCCTGACATTGGTGTGCACTTAGCGTGGAGAGACTGCAAGTACAACTTGAAAGAGTTTATCAAATACATTGTGAATTCATCTTAGCTTGACAGGTGGCTTCCTCAAATCTAGGTAATCGTGGATACAATACCCAACAAGTTCAACCAGAAGTAAGGATGCCTCCAGCCAACAGGCATCTAAGAGATCATCCAGTAGAGCTGATCATTGGAGATCCAAGACAAGGTGTTCAGACTAGGAGCAGAAATCAGAATGCTGTAGTATATTCAAGTTTTCTGTCTCAAATAGAACCAAAGAAATTTGAAGAAGCTATACAAGATCCACAGTGGACTGAAGCAATGCAGGAGGAGCTTAATCAGTTCAAAAGGTGCAAGGTTTGGGATCTGGTTCCTAAGCCTAAAGATCACAATGTGATAGGAACAAAGTGGATCTACAGGAATAAGTTAGATGAACAAGGTGTCATCATTAAGAATAAGGCAAGACTGGTTGCAAAAGGATATAGGCAAGAAGAAGGTATTGATTTTGATCAAACCTTTGCTCCAGTAGCCAGACTGGAAGCCATAAGGATGTTCTTGGCCTATGCAACCTACCAAGGATTCAAAGTATACCAAATGGATGTGAAGTCAGCATTCCTTAATGGTAATTTAAAAGAAGAAGTATATGTGGAGCAGCCTTCAGGTTTTGTTGATCCTACTCTTCCACATCATGTCTATAGACTTAGGAAAGCATTGTATGGGTTAAAGCAAGCTCCTAGAGCTTGGTATGAAACCCTATCTAGTTTCCTCATTGAGAACAAGTTCACAAGGGGGAAAATAGATAAGACTCTATTCCTTAGGGAATCTAGAGGCAAAGTCATACTTGTCCAAATATATGTAGATGACATTATATTTGGGTCTACTGAAAGTAGCCTTTGCAAAAAGTTTGCAAAGCTGATGCAAAGTCAATTTGAGATGAGTAGTATGGGAGAACTGAAGTTTTTCTTGGGTCTCCAAGTTAAACAGACTGAAAGTGGTCTATCCATATGTCAGTCTAAGTTCACCCTAGAACTCATAAGGAAGTATGGTATGGATTCTTCTACTACCATGAAGACTCCAATGGGGTCAAGTATGTCTCTAAGCAAGGATGATGCAGGGAAACCTGTAGATGAAACCTTGTATAGAGGGATAGTTGGCTCCCTACTATATTTGACTGCAAGTAGGCCTGACATTATGTATGCTACATGTGTTTGTGCCAGGTATCAAGCCTGCCCTAAAGAGTCTCATATGACTGCAGTCAAAAGAATTTTGAGATATCTAAAGGGCACACCCTATCTAGGCCTCTGGTACCCTAGGAATGGAGATTTTGATCTAACAGGCTATTCAGATGCAGACTTTGCAGGATGCAAAGAAGATAGAAAGAGCACTACTGGATCCTGTCAATTCCTAGGTGGAAGAATAATTTCATGGAGCAGTAAAAAGCAGACTAGTGTGGCTATTTCCACAGCTGAGTCAGAATATGTAGCTGCAGGAAGTTGCTGTGCTCAACTTCTGTGGATTCAACATCAGTTAGAAGACTATGGATTTCAGGTAAGTAGAACTCCACTTTACTGTGATTCTACTAGTGCTATTTCAATAGCTAACAATCCTGTATCACATAGTAGAACTAAACATATTGAGATTAAATATCACTTTCTTAGAGAGCATGTAGAAAGAAATGATATTGCACTTGAATATGTTAGAACTGATAATCAGATAGCTGATATGTTCACTAAGCCCTTAGAAGAAGCTAAGTTCAATAGGTTCAAAATTGAACTAGGTATGATAAATTTAGACTAAGTTTACAGAACTAAAAATTGGCTAAGTAAAAAGGTGTCGACACATAGACAAGTCTATGTCGACACAGAATAGTAAGTGTCGACACTTCAGGAAAATGGTGTCGACACATCTAGGAAGCTGGTGTCGACACTTCAGAATGTTAGTGTCGACACATGTCGAGTAGGTGTCGACACATTCAATACGGTGTCGACACTTAAGTTTTACTCAGAATTTTCTAAGTAAAGTCTTGACTACATGTCGAGTAGTGTGGTGTCGACACTTAACCAAGTGTCGACACATAAAATCTGTTGACTAAACTTGTGTCGACACATGTGTGTCGAGACATTATAAGTCAGTGTCGACACTTATTGACAGCGTCGACACATCTTTAGAAATTCATCCCGCCTGTTCGTCTTCAAACAAGAAAGGTATAAATAGGGTTCTGTCTTTGTTTGTCGACACGCTTTCAAAAGTTTCGAGACCAAAACTCTTGTGTCGACATTTCTCTTCTCTAAAGACTAATTCTCCAAACCCTAATGGCTCCCAAGCTGGAAGAGAATGTTACCGAAGGCTATGAACTGGTGCGTGGCGCATTCGACGACGGTGATCAAGAAATCAAGTCGGTGATAACCCTAGTCACCAATTCAGGATTGGAGTTCTTGGTTTCAGAACCAACCAAGATATGGAAGAAGGAAGTTATATAATTTCTTACTGGAGCGTCTGTAGATGACTCAGGCTACAGAATCAAGTCAAGGGTGCATGGCACCAAGGTCAAGATTTCACCCAAGTCTCTGAGAAAGGTACTTCAGCTACCTAAAGTTCAGGAAGAAGAGGAAGTAACAACATCTAAGACCAGGGAAGCACTTACCTGGTGTGGACTAGATCCTAAGCTAAAGATAGGATCAGTATTCAACAGGAGAGGAATGAATACCCAAGGAAAGTTTCTGTCAGAAGTTGTGGGTAAAGTTATCCTCAGCAAGACTGGAGGGCATGACAGGGTGTCAGCCTCCATGTTCAGTGTTATGACTAGAATCATCTTCAACCTCAAAACAGACTGGTCTATGATTGTATTTGAGAAAGTGAAGGAAAGTCTGAAGAAGCCCAATCTGGGCAGGATACTAAGTCTCTACCTGGCTGGATCAATTCCAGAGGTAATGAGCACTGCTGCTGGAACTAAAATCAATCACATGAGGAGAATGGATTCAAGGATATTCTCTAGATGGGAAAGAGTGCTGTCCAAAGAAGTTCCAACCCCAGAAAAGCAAGTTTCAAAGAAAGACTCTCCTCCCAGGAAGAAGAGGAAGACTGCTGCTGTGACTCAGGAGTCCTCCAGCAGCTCAGGCAGTGAAGAACATGTTGTTTTCACTCCTGATAGTCCAATAGATGTGGCTGCAGAGAAGTCACCTGCTCCACAAGAGCCAGCTGAGATCCAGGGGGAGTTGCCTCCAGCTAGCCCCCAGGATCCAAGCCAGGGGGAGCCACCAGCTGTAGAACATCCCTCTACACTGGAGAGTGAGCAAGCTACACTTATTATCCAAGAGGTACTTTCTGACCTTAATACATTAGATTTTTCTGTAATGGATTCTGATTTGTCTGATGTCCATCAGCACATTCAGCAAGTAAGTACAGAACCAGATGTTGTTCTTCAGGACACATCTGCTGTTGTGCCACAAGTTCCTGATGAAGTAGTTGATGAAATCAGTACATCTCCTGCACAGTCACCCCCAGAATATACAATGGAAGATCTATTTCTGAATTTAGATCAAGAAGATTTTGACATGGACAAGACTGCTGCTGATGAAGTAAAGGGTGCTGCTGCTGAGGGGGAGAACTTGGATGTTCAGAAAGAGCCTATAAGGCTAAACACTGAGAAGGCACAAGATGTGCAAGCTGAACAACAATCAAGCCCTAAGGATAGGGTAAATATAGCAAGTACTTCAGAGTCTGAGGATGATGAAGCTGAGCAAGCTAAGAAGAAGCAGTTCTTTGTATTCAAAAGAAGGAGTCAGAGCTATAAGAAAGCTCTACAAACTGCTGCTCAACACTCCCTAGTCCAACAAGCTCCATCAACAGATTACAGCAGCTTAATGGTAGCAATGCAAGTTAAGCTGGATGAGCAAAGGAGGGCCATAGAGACGTATATTGATGAAAGCCAAAAGTCCCTACAATTTGATCTAGCTCAAGATATCAAATCAATAAGGTTTGAAATGAATTTGAATAAGAAGGAAATGACTGACTGCTTCCACAAGGGTGGCAATGCAGTGGTCTATTTGGCAACTCACCAGGAGAAAATCAAGTCTCAAGTAGATGATATAGCACAGAAGCAAGGCTATGTGCTGGAAAATCAATTGAGAATGAATGATAATCTGACAGCTTCTCACAATGCAATAGTCACTGAACTGAAGAGTAAGTCTGCTGAACCTTCAACATCATCTGCTGCTGCCAAAGCTGAATTTGATAAAGTATTTCAGGAAGAAATTGCTGCTGTCAAGACTGCCATTAAGGATTCACAGAAGGTCATTTCAGAACAACTTACCAAGCTTAGACCTTTCTTTAAAGAGGGAATCAGGTACTTGGACAGCCAAATCAGGTTCCAGAAAGATGATGTGAGAGATCATGTAGCACAAGAAGTCATAAAGGGGGAGAGAGTGTTAGTCAAAGCTAGCTCTGACCATGCCAAATGGATTTCTAATTCCATCAGAGCTACACTGGGCTATCCTCCCCTGTGTGATGATGACAATGTAGCTGAATCTGGTATTCAAAGTGTATATCTTGGAGGAGAGCAACAGGAAGTAGCTCAGGTGATCTATCCACCTCCAGATTTTGACATGGTTCATGCTGAGATAAGCACAATGTATAGCCCAACTGCTGGCAAGCCAAATGTTATTCTGGAAAAGGTTGTTCAACCTATTACAGCAGCCATGCAAGAGGCTATGGACAAAGAAGAAGAGACAAGGCTGTCAAAGAAGAAGTTCAGGGAACTGGCTGAGCAAAAACCAGATTTTGAACAGTAGAGCCCTACTTCTAGGAATATCATTCTCACAGCCTGGAAAGCAGCCAAGGACAATGCACATGAGAGGAATAAATGGTTCTCAGAAGCAGAATGGAGGAAGCATGAAATCAGGCAGGAAGCCATTGTCCAATATAGAAGGAAGGCTAAGTTAGGAAAGCTACCTCCTACAGCTGTGGAGCCTAGCAAGTACTTTCCTAAGCCCTATCATTATTTTGAAAGGCAGAAAATCAAGGCTGAAGAACTTAAGAAGAAGGACTCCAAATGGAAGAAGGTTGCTGATACTGAGCCTGCTGCTGCTGCTGCTGCTGTAAAGGCCAAAGTGCAAGCTGGAAAAGGCATAGTCATAAAAGAACCAGAGCAGAATTAGACTAAGCTTAGACTGAAGAATGTTGTACTCTGTTACATCTAAACATTATTGTAAATCTTTGAAAATATATTGCAAACAATGTATGAACAATTTTCGATAAATATATATTTCATGATTGTTTAGTAGAATGTGTCTAATTCTTGTTTGTTCTGTAATGCTGTATGAGTATACATGTGTGCTTTATTACATGTTTAAGTATACCCTGTTGATATATACCTGCTTTACATCATTCTCTAATTTTTAATTATGAGTGATGTATATCATTGACTAAGGGTTATGACTTCTCCAAATAGGGGGAGATTGTTGGGTACATTGGTCAAATGTACCTGATTTGAAGAAGCCTTCCCTAACTCAATGATATGCATCATAATGTATTTGATGTTTGTTTGAGTTACTTGTGCAGGTTAGGTATACACTGGACTGAAGCTAAAAGTTTCTAAGTCCATGTGTCGACACCCAGAGGAAAAGTGTCGACACTTGAGAAAGCTTGTGTCGACACCCAGACAAGCAGTGTCGACACTTGGAGTCATTGTGTCGACACCTGGGATGAAGAGTCGACACCAGACAGAAAGTGTCGACACTTGGAGCTGTGTCGACACTCAGTGAAGAAGTATGCAGAAAAGCTGTGTCGACACTTAGCAGAAGTGTCGACACCTAGAAGAGCTGTGTCTACACCAGAAAGTGTCGACACTTGGAGCTGTGTCGACACTCAGCAAAAGTCTGCAGAGTCTAAGTAAAAGTGTCGACACTCAACACAATGTGTCGACACTATGCTGAAGAGTCAGTATTTGAAGTAAGTGTCGACACTCAACACAATGTGTCGACACTATGCTGAAGAGTCAGTATTTGAAGAAAGTGTCGACACTCAGCACAATGTGTCGACACACAACCAGAAGAGTCAACACTTGAAGAAAGTGTCGACACCCAGCACAATGTGTCGACACTTAGTTGAAGACTCTACACTTGAAGAAAGTGTCGACACAAGGAGCTGTGTCGACACTTAGCAAAGAACAGAAAAGTTTACAAAATATTCTAAGTACAAGTGTCAACACTAAGGGAATGTGTCGACACTCAGCTGAAGAATCAAGATTGAAGACTTGTGTCGACACCAAGAAGCAGTGTCGACACTTGACAGTTTCTACACATAAAGATGTGTCGACACAAAGGAGATGTGTCGACACTTAGAAGAATACAGTTAATGAATGAAGTACAAGTACTTGTGTCGACACTCAATTTCAGTGTCGACACATGCAGAAGAAACTGTGTCGAGACATACAAGGAATTGTGTCGACACCTTGTAGACTTGTGTCGACACTTACACAACATGTGTCGACACTTGGCCTATAAGTGTCGACACTTAAGAACAGAAAGTCTCGACACTATCTGACAGTTAGAGAATTTCAAGAAGTGACTGGTTGACATGACAGCTGCCGATCCAGCCGGTCTACAGCAACTGTCAGAGGAATCAGAAGTTTGTTATGAACCGGACCAGCCGGTTACCATGAAGGAAGCCTATAAATAGGCATCCTTAGTTTACAGAAAGGTGTGTTGTGATTGAGAAACAAGAGTTACAGCTTGAGAGAATATTTAAAGTAGTTGATCAGATTAAATCAAGAAGTGATACACAGAGGATCAACACAAGAAGGTCTGTCAGTTCAACTGCAGATCTAAGAAGTTGGAGAGAGAGAGCTCCAATCAAGAATTCAGTCTTTGGAACTAAGGCTGAGAAGAAGGATTCAGAAACAACTGGATCTCAAAAAGCAGAGGTCAAGGAACAACTGCAGAAGATTCAGACTAATTCAGTTCTAACTCAAGAAGCTTTGAAGGAAGCTAAGTCAGTTTGGATCTAACTGAGTTCTTCCAAGAACTCTTCAAGAAACTCTCAACTCCTCTCTTATTTTCTGAGTTGTAGAGTTAGCAATTGTATTTCTATTTTAACTTGTAGGATCCATTGGATCTGAGAGAATTGTAAGCCTATATTATAAAGGCTGAGGGTAGGGCTTGATTGCCTGAGTGTAGGAGTTGAAGAACTCTGAGTGTAGGCCTTAATTGGCTGAGTGTAGGCCTGGGTGGCTGAGTGTAGGCCTTAGTGGCTGAGTGTAAGGCTTTGGGCCTGAGGTGTAGGAACCTAGTTGGGTTCTGAGATAGTGGAGAAGTTTGGCCGAATCTAGTACACTGCTAGATAGGCGAAGGGGGAAAGTGGATGTACCCAAAGATTGGGGAACCACTATAAATTAGTATGTCTGCTGTGGTGTGCTGAGCTGTGCTGTGGATTGACTGTTTGATTTCTGTAATTGCTGTTAGTTGTAATAATCTGTGAAATAACTGTTGTGCTGCCAACAAAATTGCAAAAAGGTTTAGGTCACCTATTCACCCCCCCTCTAGGTGTTTAGGTACCATATCTTTCAACATGCTTAGGCACACACGACCACACACCCCGTGCACTCTGGGCACATTCTCGGTGAACCGGTCAATGTCACGTCAATTTAAGCCATAGACACCCCGGTCTCACCACCGCCACTGTGACGGCCAAACTATGAGCATTTTGTCTTCCCGGCATGGGTCACGTCAATTTAAGTCATAGACCGCCGAAGACCCTCATCTATGCCACCAGCTCTAACCGAACGACATAGAACGGGTACGGTTTCGTCTAACCCGTGCTCACATCGCAACGACAATTTAAGCCATATACGCGGGTCAAAGTTCTCCAAGTCCCGTTTCCGTTACACACTTCACATAACCCGGTTATGTTCAAGTTGGCTCCTAGGCCACCAATTTGGCAGAATCACGCATTTGCCCAGTTTTCTGGGTGCACCTTGGGGTTAATCCCCAAGGCTCCCTGTTGCAATCTACCACGTAGAAAACCCGAAAAACACACAATCTCACGGAGTCTTCTCCGACCATTTATGCAATGCAACATCACCGATCCAAACCAACTTGTCTGAGTAGGCTTCACACATCATGCCTATATCCATTCTCGGTTACGGACTCTATATGTACACAACGGGGACTATTCATGTCTACCTGAAGGAACGCCTCAAACTCACCGCAAACTCGCGAGAGCGGGCTTCCCTATACAAAAGAAGTAGAGCTTGACATGCTCAAGTAGAGAATCGTTACCCTAGCATTCTTCCTTGGCACCATGGAAATGTAAGCGGATGAAAAGCACCGCACTCTCCTTGCCTCCGTAAATCCGAAGTCGGTTCGCGATTTGGAGCACCGAAGCTCTGCCGGTGACCGGATCTAGGCTTCTTCTTCTTCCTTTGCTCTCCCCTCTATGTTGACTTAGAAAGAGAACCACTAAAGTGAAATGAGGGTTTCAAAGGCTCAATCACGGGTATATCCCAGTAGGAACAACCCCCAACCGTCGGATCCCAAAATAAGGAAACGAATGGCTATGATTTCTAGCTGAAAAGTAAAACCTGGGCCGAACATGGCCTACAACACGCCCGTGTCCAGGGCCGTGTCCCTCATTCGCCGTCAAAATCAATGCGTTACTAAAAATTACACGGGTCCCGACACGCCCGTGTTTAACCTGACACGCCCGTGTTCAAACTGACACGGCCGTGTTCCTGGCCATGTGCCCCCATCGACACAGCCCCGAAAACAACCCGAGACTCACACGGGTCTTGGACACACCCGTGTCAAACTCGAACACGCCTAGGCTCCAGGCCGTGTTCAATGTCTCGACACTTTGTCGAGCGAAGTTCGTCGACTACTCGACACGGCCTTGGACACGCCCGTGTCCTAGGCCATGTTCCATGTCTCGACACAACGTCGAGCGAAAATGTCGACTCCCCCGGCCAATCGTCGACACGGGCTCGACACGCCCTGAGACACACCCGTGTCTCAGGCCGTGTTCGCTGATCGATGATCGTCGACTCCAAATTTCGTCGACCTCGCGGCCAAATCGTCGACTCGAGCTTGACACGCCCTAGGACACTCCCGTGTCCCAGGCCGTGTGCCCCCTGCCAAATACCAGATTTGGCCCAAGACGCCTCCCGTCGCTCTTTTGAGTTTCGGGGCGTTACAATTTTCAGCACTACAATTTCAGGCACAAGACCCAACTCTCAAAGTGCTGCAGCACTCCTACAGCTCAGTACCCCTCTAGGTACCTACCTCATTGGCCCTCCAGGCACCTACAGCTCAGTGACAAGCTTGTCACCTACCTCAGGCAAAAGGCCCTACACTCAAAGAGTAGCACTCTCCTACCTCAGACACTTAAGCCCTACAACTCAGATCCTCACTTGGATCCTACCTCAGTGCCCCTCGAGGCACCAACCCCAGTGATAAATTTGTCACCTACAGCTCAGACACAAAGTACCCTACACTTAGATTCAGAAACCTGAATCCTACAGGAAATGAATAAATAGTTGAAGAAAATAAAATAACTGACTCAGAGGAATTACTCTTAGTGAACTTTGCTAGACTGAGCAAATTCCAGTCCAGCTCACCTGCTGTAGACGAAATCAACCTTCTTCTACAACTATCACTTATTACTACTGCACTGATGAGTAGCTTCCACTTTGCTGAGAGATGAATAAGCTAAACTGTTTCGTAGAGAACAACCTTGTTGAGCTTGAAGAGCTTCAGCTATCCTTTCTTTCCTTCAGGCTATCCTGGCTGGACTTCAGCTTTCAAGCTTGATCGAAAAAATAAATGTCCAGCCGCCTCTATCTGTTTCTCTTCCTGTTTCTTAGATTCATTAATACTAATCCTTTACTGTTTCCCCTTTTATATGCATTGATTTGAATCAACGACATCATAGTATATGGGCCCAACAAGGATTGGTGAGCGCCAACTCCATCAGAAAGGGACAAAACATCTTTCGGTGCTGTAGCAGCTTTCCGACAACGGCTTCCTGTAGTTTTGACTTTGATGACGTTAGCAGTGGTCATCAAAATCTAGACTTACAAAATTTTCCTGAATCCCACCAAGCGTTGAGTGATGTTGAGACACTCAACTCCATCAACCTTGGCTCTCAGCACTTCTGGACTTTGAAAATTTCCTAGCTTTGTCTCAGCAGTTTTGTCTCTGCGGTCTCAGCGGTCTCAGCGTTTTCCATTATTAGCTAAGACAAGCCTTTGTCTCAGTGCTTTCCTCCTATCTGTTGTCTCAGCGGTTTTAGCACTTTAACTGTCACGGCGGATTTGTCTCGGCGGATTTGTCTCAGTGGTTTTCATTTATCAGTTGAGACAATTCTTTATTTCAACGCTTTCTCTTTGATCCCTATTTTGGATTTGGGCTAAGGTTCACTATTAGGATGTTTTGACCCACCTTGTATAGCCAGGGTCAAGTTTGTCTGTACTAGAGTTTAGGCTAGTCTTTAGAATCAAGTTTCATGGACCAGCCTACTGTGGACTTCAGGAAACTCAGACTTAGAAGAATTCAGAGTTCAGATTATTAGTTCGAAGTTCTTTGAACTCATCTCGACGATCGTCGATCTCGGATCGACGAACTCAGAGTTCTTTCTCTGAGTTGAGCTCGACGATATTCGAGCTCAGGTCGATAATTTCTTATCTAAAGATAGATTCTCTAATAGACGAACTTGGAGCTCCAAATTAGTAAGATATTTCTAGATTGATGTTCGCTGAGCTCAGGTCGACGAAGACGATTTCTCAGCTTGACAAACTTTGAGTTCAGGTCAACGAAATCTGTTCTGAGGTCGACAAAATCTGTAGTTCA
The DNA here is from genome assembly GCA_039583875.1 of Platanthera guangdongensis. Classification (NCBI taxonomy): domain Eukaryota; kingdom Viridiplantae; phylum Streptophyta; class Magnoliopsida; order Asparagales; family Orchidaceae; genus Platanthera; species Platanthera guangdongensis. The sequence goes on from CM077154.1 coordinate 34,724,578, forward strand.
ATATTTCCTTCTCTGCAGTTCATTTCCAGATTGACCAAGGCTGATTTAATATATTGTTGCCTATATTGCTCTAAGTAATTAAATGCATATATTCTTATGAATATAGTCATTCATTGGCAGCATTAACTACTGGAATTCACAGAGTAAAAATTCGGCTTAATTACTGCGATAGTTGAGGAATCAAATTAATGACCTTCTAGCCGTTTGTCCAAGTTCCAAGAATTCAGCAGTCAATCAAGGAGTAAAATTCAAATTCAGAAGATATACAGAGAAGAATGATCTGCCATCAATGACACAAGAGAAAAACGAGAAGTAAGAGAGAATCTACTAAGTCATACGGGCAGACCCAAAAAGTTCTTGGAGAGTCTGAAAATTCATTCTGTCTTCATCATCAGCAAATATTCTCCAAGCTTTCAAGAGACATCAAATACAATTAGTCTAAAAACCTTACTGGAGATCAACATCACTCTGAATACCTACACCCTGAAGCAAAACTTCCTTCTTTCCTGAACTACTCTACATCTCAGGCGGAGCTTTCATAATAAAGATCCACTTTTGTCTTCTTTGTTGTTTAGAGAAAAAGAGAAGACATCATCAACTTTTCTTTCACTGTATAAAGGGTTTAATAACTCCCTTCAAAAGTTTATTGTTGGGTTTTGGGCACCAGATCAAAATCCTAAAGGGTTGTGAGATCTCCCTGCAAATAGATCTTGTGGTGGCAGTCACTTGATCAAAACCTACTAGTGGATTCCTACCAGGGTGGTAGAAGAGTGGATGTACCCAGTTTGGGGAACCACTATAAAATTTCTTGTGTTGTCTGGTTGCCCCTTTTCTTTTTGTACTGTGCTGTGATAGTTTATCTTTAATCTCTTTGCATAATATTTGCTATCGCCTATTTTTACAGCTAAATCATATAAATATGTAAAAAGTTTTTAAAGCTCTATTCACCCCCATAGAGCTAATTAGATCTATCCTCTTGACTTTCAATTGGTATCAAAGGATTATCAATTGCCTAAGTCACTTTCATTTGGTATTATCAGTTTACAATTTCTTTCAATTGGTATCACAGGATTATCAATTTCCTAAGTCACTTTCATTTGGTATTAGAGGTTTACCATTTCTTTCAATTGGTATCGGAGGGTAGTTTATTTGGTTGTACAAGGTAACACATGAACCAACAGATCCTTCTAAGATCTAAATTTCTCTAGCACATTACTTATACCATGGCACAGAATAAGGACTATGCAAACACCAGACCTCCAATTTGTAACTTGAACAAGTTTGCTATCTAGAAGGCAAGAATTAAATTATATATGAACTCCATTGATGAAGATATTTTTAATTCTATCTTGACAGGTCCACCAACTCCAGTGGCTACATTACTGTAACTTCCAACACTCATGTTGTTCCACCACCTGAGTGGACAGATGCATAGAAGAAGACCAAGATAGCTAATGCCAAGGACATGAACATTCTGGTTCAGACAATGTCAGATGACATTTTCCAGAAAGTGGCAGAGTGCATGAAAGTAAGGGGTTAGATCAGGAATATTCTAGAGGGGGGGGGGGGGGGGTGAATGGAGTATCTTTAAATTTTCAAACCTTTTTGGTGTAAATAGAACTTCTGTAGAGTTGATCAGACTTGAGATAAAATAGACTATCACAGGTTCTGCAAAATATAAACTAATTAAACACAAACACCGCAAACCTAACTAGCACAGCCATAGTAAGAACAAAAAAAAAGAGCAACCAGACAACACAAGAATTTTATAGTGGTTCCCCAACCTGGGTACATCCACTCTTCTACCACCTTGGTAGGAATCCACTAAGGTTTTTGATCAGGTGACTACCACCAATGAGCTTTTGATCAGGTGCTCAAAAACAAACCTCAAGTCTTTTGATCAGGTGACTTGCAACCAGGAATAACTTTTGAAGGGAGTTAATAACCCTTTTTACAGTAGTGGATGAGAGATTGATTTTGTCTTCTCTTTCTCAAATACACTCTGAGAAGACTTAAGTGGATCTTGATGTTAGAAAAGGCTCCCCCTGAGATGTAGAATGGTTCAGGAAGTTGGAGCTTTCCTGCAGGGTGAAAGACCTTCAAACTGTTGCTTTGGCCAGATGAGCTCTATGAACTTCTTGATAGATATTGTAGTTGTTGTCCTTTGAAGAATCCTGGAAGAAGATAGAAGAGGACACTTGATTTTGATTAGCTGTTCTTCTTCTTCTTCAGATTGCTTTGATGTTTTTGGTCTAGGGTTGTTTCTCTGTGTGGTGTTGAGAAAGAAGATGCTTATTTTCTGTATTTTTTGACTGTTGTACTGATGCTGGAAGAGCAAGAAAATTCCTTTTATATTTTCAATATAAATTTCCCTTTTGAAATTTGAATTCCTCTCTGCATTCATTACTGACGGCCTGGAGAATATTTTGTATTGATTGATTTCCCCAACTGTCCCATTAAAAAATGGCAAACAATAATCCTAAAGAAGACCATAATCAATGCTCCGTCTAATGGTAATATTCAGAAAATATTTTAGCATTAATTACTCATAAATTATTGCAATAGAATAAGGATAGAAGGATGAAAATAACCAAGTCTGGAATCGTCAAACAGAGAACAGAATTCGTCGAGCTGAGTCCATAGTTCGTCGAGCTGAGAAGTTATATTCATCGATCTGATAATAGCTATTTGTCGAGCTGAGATCCAAGATTGTCGACCTAAGAACAGACAACTGCTTTCTCCAGAACCTTGCCAATTCTGTGCATGGAGTTCGTCGAGCTGAGAATAAAACTTCGTCGACTGGAGTTCAGAATACCATGTTTCTTGGACTCAAAAATGTTTTAAGTAAAATGTCCAGAAATCATCGACCTGAGAACTAGTTTCGTCGAGCTGAGAACTTCTAACTGCTAGATAAATCTTGTCAGGAATGTGGCCTAAGTTCGGCGAGCTAAGAAGATGAATTCGTCGACTGGAGTATAATCCTGGACTTAGAATATTTAGTTGTTTTTGGAATAAGATGTTGAAGTAGAATACCCATAGATCATCGACCTGAGAACTAAGTTCGTCGACTGGAGTTCAGAGAAAGTTTGGACTTGAAATATTGAAGTAGAGTGTCCATAAGTCGTCAACCTGAGTACTAAGTTCGCCAAGCTTAGCTCAGAGAATTGTCTCTGAGTTCGTCAAGCTAAGCATGACTTTCGTCGACCTGAGTTCGACGAACATCAAATTCATTTTCCTGAGTCTTTAAAATCTCTAAGTCTTGAGTCTTTTTGCAGTCTGTTGATGTCTAGTCCATGCAGTGATGACTCTAAGGACTTGGCCTATACTCTAAGACTCATACATGACCCTAGCTATACATGTTGGGTCAAACATCCTATCTTAGTGAACCTAGCCAAAATCCAACTAGGGATACAACAATCTCGCCCTATTTGGGTGAGGTCACTAATTACAGACTCATAAAAAAATTTTACAAAGCAAGAAAACATATATCTGGCAGGAAAAATTAGCATATGCAGCATATATATATACAATAAGCTTTGTATCAGGAATTTGATAAGCGGTTTTAAACTAACTCAAAAAGACTAAAGATAGTTCAAGTATCATTTTTTTGCTTTTTCTCCTTGTGCTTCTCCTCTTTGCCTTTCTCTCCAGACTGAGTGAATATGATTTCCCTATTGGGATCTGCAGCTTGCACCTTTGTCATAGTCATGTCAGCAGCCCCTATGATTTTTAGAGATGTAGCCCTGGGTACTACTGCTTCTGGATGCAGTTTCATATAGTCATCAACATTGAAAAATTTATTAGCCTTAGCAAACCTGTTTAGCTCTTCCCTTCTGTACTTGGACATTGTTGTATATTCAGATGGATCCTTCCCTTCAGCTCTAGCTTTGTTGATCATGGAAAGGCCAGCCATTTCCTGGAACCTTGCCATCCTTGCTGTTGTAGCTGTCTCAGGATCTTCAAAAGGTACAGGAGGGGAAGAAAGTTTGTTGGGGCTTTCAGCTTTTTGATGTTCAAGGAGTTGTTACTGTTTTTGTTGTTGATGGTGCTGCTGTTGTTGCTGGTGCTGCTTGCCAGATGAATAGTGTCTCTATTGGCTGCTTTCTGAAGATGAAGATCTACCTTGTTGTCTTTGGTATGTTTGAAACTGGGTAGACCTTTGAGATGCTGTGCCTGAAGCACCAACAGCTGGAGGAGGAGGTGGAGAAGGATCCTTTCTATATTTTTGAGTAGGAGGAGGTGAATATCTTCTGCTCTTCTTTTCTCTTTTTGTTCATTCTTGGATAGCCACATTCATGCTGGCATGCCCTTGTAAGGAGTGATCTTCTAGAGTATATAATAAGGTGTGTCATTTGCTGGGTTGGGCTTTGGAGCAGGAGGTGGAGGAGCTTTCCTCTTCTTGGAAACTTTCTTTTTCTTGGGTTCCTCATCTGAGTCCTCATCTTTATCCTCATCATCATCAGTGGAGTCCTGAGGATTATCATATAATGCATTTAATGCTTTTAGGGCTTCAGTAGATATTGGAGGTTTCTCAGCCTGAGAGGGAGCTGGAGGAGGAGGACTGCATGGAGCTGGAGGAGGAGCAGGAGCGCTATTAATAACAGTGCTTTCAACCACTATCTTATTTTCTTCTTCAATGTAAGCCATGATCAAGGCATCAAGATCAGACATAGGTGAGTCATCCATTACAAAAACTGGAACATAAATATCTGTTGGAGGAGATGAAATAATGGGTGAAATAGCTCTGGGTGGAGATGGAATGGCTGGAATCTCTGGAGTAGCAAAAATGGCCTTGAGTTGCTTGACAACTTTGGAGCTTGTTGGTGTGGTGTAAGGAATTATAACCATGGATGGCTTAGTGCTGTCTTCTGGAAGTATGTTGAAATAAGCTGTATCAAAAACCTTCAATAAATCTAACAGATCTACTGTGGGATTAATAATATAATCACCAACAGTAGTTATTTCTTCTATGGCAGTCTCATCCACATCCATGTCAGTATTAATGAAATTAATGAAATCAAATAATTCATCATCAGTAGCTACTGCTTCTTCTTCTGATGCTACTGCTGTTACTTTTGTTGTTGCTGGTACTGCTGCTGCTGATACTGCTGTTGCTGCTTCTTCATCAAGTATCTTCCCCTGCCTGGTTTCAGTGGAAACTGAAGCCAGCCACCTTACTAAAGAGGGGGCAACAAAGAGGGCAGTGATTTGGGCAGCTAAGGAGGAGATGGAAACAGCAAGAGGTGAGATAGCCTCTACTATAAGAGTTTTGAGGAGAGGAGTAAACAGTGCAAAAGAGAAGAAATGGTGGATGGATCCAACAGTGGAGTGGTAGAGGGGGTGGGAATGGAGACAGAAGTGGGGATGGTAATAGTTGGTGGAGTAGGAGGGAGAGCATCTTACATGTGGACATCTGAAAGAGAGGAAGTATGAGGAGGGGATGTTTGTAGAGTAAAGAATGGGATGTTTTCCCAATGAGGGGGTAAGGGAGATGAAGGTGGTGAGGGAATGTGTGTATCATGGGGAGATTGAGGTGGTGTTTGTTGTGGTGATTGAGAGGGAGAAGGTTGTTGAGATTCCTGAAGTGGGGAAGATGGGATGTTAGTGAGATCTATTGGTGGATAAGTTGCAGGAGATGTAGCTGGAGTAGGAACATGAATAAGTTATTGTGGTTGTTGTTGTGGTTGTTGTTGTGGTTGTTGTTGTGTTTGTTGTAGTGGTTGTTGTTGTGTTTGTTGTATAGAAGGAATAGTGGAGGAGGATGAAGGTGGAGGAGTGATCTCATCAGTAGGGTGGGGAGTGGCTAAACCAGCCCTAGTACTCTCAAAAGCCCTGGTGGAAGAGGAGGAACCCTTGGAGGGCTTGGTGATGGTCCTCTCCCACTTACCAAAAAGGGCATAAGTGATGAGTGCGATTATGATAGGCCTTTTACTATCATAATTGTAATCATGTCCACTATTTTCTGCCTCCTTGTGTAGTAATTTCGCAAGATTAGTTGAGAAATTGTCTTATCATGAATAGGAGAGCACAATTAGGATTTTTGGTTACTCCTTGTATTAAGCTATATATTTATCCTTTCATTTTTCTAATGCAGGTAATGCCAACCAATGGAACTAAAAGTCTTGGAGCAAACAGAGGAGTTCACAGAGTCAACATGGCTGATGACAGGAAAACAATTTGGCGCACACGGGTAGACACACGACCATGTCAATACCCGTGTCCTATATGCCCTAGAACAGAAGAAATTGGACGCAGGAGACAGAGACTCACAGGGGTAGGCACACGCCCGTGTGCCTACCCGTGTCCAATTTGAACACGACTGTCGACCAACCCGTGTCTAGAGAACATGAAGAACAACACGGCTGTGTCAATACCCGTATCATCTGACACTACCCACAAGCAGACACGCCTGTTCGTAGGGAACTGCTCTAGAACCGTCAACACAGCCTGATACACGGCCGTGTTGGTACCCATGTTCGACTTTGTTTACTAGGAGACTATAAAAATCCTGTAGAAAAATGAGAGGGGACTTTTGGATCAGTTTTCGTTGGGGAGAACTTCTGGAGCACGAAGTGGAGCATCCAAGAGAAGGAGGATTTGTAGGGTATTTTTGTATGCATTTAATCTTTCATTAATCCCTTTTGATCTTCCCTATCTCTTGGTGATTCAACTTTAGTTATCTTTTATTTTGCATGAACTTTAATTTGGAACAATTTGTTAATCATGTATCGCCTTATTTTCATTGAATTTGTGGTAATTTGTTCGTATGTAGGCTTGCAACCAAAGAGATTTCTCCTAATTATGAATTACTTATTTGTTTTATATGAATTGCAAATCTCTAGATTGAGAAATTAGAAGTTTGTAATGATAGTTACATGTTCATATTTTGGTGTTAAATCTTTTTGTAATTCAAATTTCATGATCTAGAGATATGCTGTTTGGATACTTGGAATACAAATAAATGGATTCATGGTATTTTAGAGATAAGATTTCATGAATGTTTGTAGTGGATATGCTGTTTCCACTAATGCAGACTTGAGTATTGTAAATTGTTCGAGAGAAAGTTTACTAACTTAGGTCTAGATCTTGAATTGCTCGAGAGAGAATTCGAAAGATGTTTACCCTTTACATTACAACAAATTTGATAACCTTATTATTTCATGATTACGTAAAATTGAGTTAATGAATGAGTTTTTCATGTAATTACTCATAACGTTCGACTTTTTATCATCTTGAATTCCCCAATGTTTTATTATCCAAATAGTCATAGTTAGGTTAATTTTAGATTAAAAATCAATTTTAATTGTTGGTACGATAATAGAGTGAGGGTGAATATGAGTATTTGAAATGACCTTGTGGAATACGACACGAGATATAGATTTCTCCTATACTATGATTAATAGGTGCACTTGCCTGAAAGTTAATTCAATCAAGCTTATGCCCATTTACATAGTTTATACTAGAGTGTAGAATGAATCCGCATCGAGTTATTACTTGTTAGCAAAGGAAATCATCAAGTTTTTGGCGCTGTTGCCGGGGACTCGATTTCATTATTTTGAATGTCTAAACTTTATTAATCTACCAATTTTTGTTTATTAATATATAATTGTAAATTAGTTATGCAATATTTATATCGCTTAATCTCTGTTTTGTAGTCTGTTAGTCTATGACCAGGGGCAGAAATTCTGGGCTAGCACCATTTCATACTGACCTAGAGCGAATTATCCATAACACCAACCAAAGGGACGTGGGAGTTAATACCATAGATATTTCAAACGAACAAGTAGAAGAAGATACAGTTAACCAAGGAGAGAATCATCCAGAAAATTTGGATACCATGGCCAACCATAATGAGCAAACTATATCTAACTTTGCTAGACCTAACCTCCAAGGAACTGGGTCAGTATCGTTAGACCGCCAATAGTCACCAATAACTTCGAATTGAAGCCTAGTGTCATACAGATGGTTCAACAGTATGTCCAGTATGATGGCCTGCAAGATGAAGATCCTAACACCCACTTGGCCGGATTCCTAGAGATATGTGATACATTCAAGATCAATGGTGTTTCCAATGATGCCATTCGATTGCGATTGTTTCCATTCTCGTTAAGGCATAAGGCGAAGCAGTGGTTGAACTCATTACCTAGAGGGTCGATTACTACTTGGGATATGATGGTTGAGAAGTTTTTGATGAAGTATTTCCCACCGGCGAAGACTGCAAAGCTAAGGAATGACATTTCTACGTTCATGCAATTAGAATCTGAATCATTGAACGACACATGGGAACGATTCAAGGACCTTTTGAGGAGATGTTCCCACCATGCTCTACCTTCATGACTTCAGATTCAGACCTTCTACAATGGTCTAAATTCGGCCACTAAACAGATGATTGATGCAGCTAGTGGAGGCACCTTGAACAACAAGACACCTGAAGCGGCTCAGTAGTTGATAGAAGACATGACGATGAACAACTATCAATGGACTACCATAAGACAAAAGCCTAGCATGCCCACAGGAATTTATGAAGTGGATGTTGTTACCGCCTTAGCCATTCAAGTGAAGAAGCTTCACCAAAAGATGGACAACCTTGCCTTAGCATCACCCTCCATGACACCTCAATAATGGGACCCTTCATATAGTGGAATGCCTAGTTGTGAACCTTCAGTATAAGAGCATGTTGACTATATGGGTAACAATATTAGACCTCCTTTAAATCAAGAGAACAACCCATATAGTTATACATACAATCCTGGATGGAGGAACCACCCCAATTTCTCTTGGGGAGGACAAGGCAATCAAGGGAGGCAACCCATGTTTGGACAACAACAACAACCGGAACCAAGGAAGCTTACATTGGAAGATGTGCTCACCAAGTTCATGCAAACTACCGATGTAGCCTTTCGGAATCAAGAGGGCTCAATTTGGAATTTGGAGAATCAGATTGGACAGCTTGCAAGGATGGTTTCTGAAAGACAACAAGGAATGCTTCCAGGAAATACTGAGACAAATCCTAGGGAGCATGAAAAAGCCATTCAATTGAGGAACAAAAAGGAGTTACAAGACCCAAGGATTACGAAGAAAGCGCCCCAAGTGGAGTCTAGCGGTGAAGGACCAAGCGAGATGAACATGCAACCGATGGAGTATAAACCAGCAGTACCATACCCAACAAAGCTTAACAAGGAGTGCATGGATGCGTAGTATGGTAAATTTCTATCTATGTTTAAACAATTACATGTCAATTTACCTTTTTCTGAAATTATTCAAATGCCTAAGTATGCGAAATTTCTTAAGGATTTAATTTCTAATAAAAGGAAAATAGAGGAATTATCTTTAGTAACACTTAGTGAAGAATGTTCTGCTATTTTGCAAAATAAATTACCACAAAAAATTAAGGATCCCGGTTCATTTTCAATTCCATGTTTAATAGGAGATTTGCAAGTAAATAAAGCTTTAGCGGATTTAGGAGCAAGTATAAATTTAATGTCTTATAAACTATATTTGAAACTAGGTCTAAGAGAACTTAGCCCAACTAGAATGAGTATTCAACTAGCAAATCGATCGGTTAAGTATCCTAGAGGAATAGTGGAAGATATATTGGTTAAGGTACATAAGTTTATATTTCCTACTGATTTTGTTATTATAGATATGGATGAAAATATTGAAGTACCACTTATATTAGGTCGTCCATTTTTAGCCACTTCTAGAGCGCTTATTGATGTTTTTGATGGTAAATTAGTTTTGCGAGTAGGAGAAGATGAAATCACTTTTCAAATTGTTAATACTATGAAACAATCTTTAGATAATGATGATTATTGATATTTTTCTCATGGTATTGATAATGTTATGTCTTCTATAAATTCTAATTTTTATTGTAAATATCCTTTAGAAATTTGTATTACAAACTGCTATCTAGAAGAAGAAAAAAATAAAGATATTGTTGAACATTTATTTTTTCTAGATAATAGTGTGACGATGAATAGAATGACTGAATATAGTTTGATTACTCAAGGAGATCATGCAGCTCTTAAGAATAATACTAAGAATCCACCAATAGTAGAACTTAAATAATCACCGGATCATCTTGAGTATGCATTCTTAGGAACTAATTCTTCTTATCCAGTTATTATTTCCTCTAATCTGTCTAATACTGAAAAAGATAAATTAATAACTGTCTTGAAGAAATGTAAAGGTGCAATAGCATGAAAAATATCTGATATAAAGGGTATAAATCCTAGTTTTTGCACTCACAAAATCCTTTTGGAAGAAAACTATAAATCTTCTATTCAACCGCAGCGTAGGCTAAACCCGAATATGAAAGAGGTAGTTAAGGCGGAGATTATTAAGTTGTTAGATGCTGGTATTATATACCCTATTTCAGGTAGTTCATGGATTAGTCCTGTCCAAGTCATTCCTAAGAAGGGTGGTCTAACAGTGGTAGCTAACGATAAGAATGAGTTAATTCCTACACGAACGGTAACAGGTTGGCGTGTCTGTATTGACTATAGGAAATTAAACGATGCCACTAGGAAAGATTATTTCCCTCTGCCTTTCATTGACCAAATATTAGAACGTTTGTCAGGAAATTCCTATTATTGTTTTCTAGATGGACTTTCTGGATACTTCAAAATTACTATAGCACCAGAAGACCAGGAGAAAACAACATTTACTTGCCCATTCGGTATATTTGCCTATAGACGTATGCCTTTCGGGTTATGTAATGCACCCGCCACTTTTCAAAGGTGCATGCTAGCCATCTTTAACGAATATGTTAAGGATATCATGGAAGTATTTATGGATGATTTTTCTATTTTTGGCGACTCGTTTAATCTATGTTTGGATAATTTAGAGAAAGTTCTTAGGAGGTGTGAGGAGACTAACCTAGTGCTTGGTTGGGAGAAGTGCCATTTCATGGTCAAGGAAGGGTTAGTGCTTGGCCATAAAATCTCAAGCCAATGAATCCAAGTAGATAGAGCGAAAATTGAGACCATCGAAAAGTTACCACCGCCAACCTCTGTCAAGGCAGTGAGAAGTTTCTTAGGACATGCGGGATTTTACCGCCGGTTTATTAAAGACTTCTCTAAAATAGCTAAACCACTTACCAGGCTGTTAGAAAAAGACACACCTTTTATTTTTGAACAAGAGTGTCTACATGCCTTTGAGTTTTTAAAAGAGAGATTAATTAATTCTCCTATTATGATCGCGCACAATTTTAATCAACCATTTGAGATTATGTGTGACGCTAGTAGTTTTGCGATAGGGGCTGTTTTAGGACAACGCCGAAACAAACACTTTCATCTTATATACTACGCCAGCAAAACACTTAATAATGCACATGAGAATTATATAACTACAAAAAAAGAACTCCTAGCAGTGGTATTCGCCTTCGATAAATTTAGATATTATTTAACATTATCTAAAGTGGTACTATATACCGATCACTCTGCCCTAAGATATTTATTAGCCAAGGCGGAAGCCAAGCCTCGTTTAATCCGTTGGGTTCTCTATTACAAGAATTTGATTTAGAAATTAGGGATAAACGAGGAGCAGAAAACTTAGTGGCAGACCATCTTTCACGTTTAGAAAATCCACTACGATCAATGTTAGATGAATCTGAAATTTCTGATACATTTCCCGAGGAATCACTATTTGCCATATCTACAAATATACATCTTGATTATCCATGGTTTGCGGATTATGCAAACTATCTTGTAGCTAAGGTTCTTCCAAAAGAATTTTCATACCAGCAGAAAAAGAAATTTTTCTTTGATTTGAAATACTATATTTGGGAGGACCCCTTTATTTTTTGGATATGTGCAGATTCCGTTATACGAAGATGTGTATTAGCGGAGGAAAGTTGGAAAATTTTGGAGCAGTGTCATTCAGGCCCTGTCGGTGGTCACTATGGAGCAAATCACTCGGCAAAAAAGGTTCTTGATTCTGGTTTTTATTGGCCCCTTCTATTCAAGGATGCCCAAAGGTATGCGCTTTCATGTGATTCTTGTCAGAAAGCAGGTAATATTTCTAAATTACATGAAATGCCACAAAAATATATTCTTGAATGTGAAGTATTCGATGTGTGGGGGATTTATTTTATGGGACCATTTCCAGCTTATTTTGGGAATAAATATATTTTAGTAGCTGTGGATTATGTATCAAAGTGGGTCGAAGCACAAGCTTTGCCTACTAATGATAGTAGGGTAGTAGTCCGATTTTTAAAATCCTTATTTGCACGATTTGGCACACCACGTGCACTTATTAGTGATAGGGGTTCACATTTCTGTAATTTGCAGCTAGATAAAGTATTGGAAAAGTATGGAGTTACACATAGGATAACCACTCCTTATCAGCCACAATCTAGTGGTCAAGTTAAAGTTTTCAATAGAGAGCTTAAGAGGATCCTAGAAAAATCTATAGAAGGGAATATGAAGCAGTGGTCTAGAAAACTTAATGATTATTTGTGGGCATATAGGACCGCCTTCAAAACACCTATAGGGACCACCCCCTTTAGATTAGTCTATGGTAAATCTTGTCACCTGCCTATAGAATTAGAACACAAGTCGTATTGGGTGATACGCTCTTTGAATTTTGATACTAATTCTATAGGGGAGAAATGTAAACTTCAACTTAACGAGTTAGATGAGTGGAGAACCATGGCCTATGAGATCTTCCGGATTTATAAGGAGAAGACCAAGCTATTTCATGACCGTCACCTTCGCAAACCCAAGATATTTCAGAAAGGTGACCAAGTCCTCCTTTTTAATTCTCGTCTTCGTTTATTCCCAGGGAAGTTAAGGTCTAAGTGGTCCGGACCCTTCAAGGTTAAAGAAGTCTTCCCCTACGGCACCGTCGAACTTACCCACCATGAGAAGGGAGATTTTAATGTTAATGGACACCGACTGAAGCCTTATTATGGTGAGCTCCCTAAAGACTTCGCTCGTCAAAAGACCTGTGTTGGGTACATTGGAAAATGTGTACCAGATTTGAAGAAGCCTCACCTTACTCAATGATATGCATCAAGGTGTATTTGATGTTGTTTTGAGTTTATATGTGCAGGTTAAGAAAATGCAAGAATGCAGAAAAAAGTTTCTAAGTCCATATGTCAACACCAAAAGAAGCTATGTCGACACTTATGAAGGCTTGTGTCGACACTGGAGAAAAGCTGTGTCGACACTTGGAGTTAATTGTGTCGACACTTAGAAAGGCTGTGTCGACATCAGAAGAAACTAAGTCAACATAAAGAAGTAGTGTCGACACACAGAGAAGCATAGTCGACATCAATTGTGTCGAAAACATAGAGGCAGTGTCGACACACAGAGAAAGTTTAGTTGACATCAACTGTGTCGACACACAGAGGCAGTGTCGACACACAGAAGCTTAGTCGACATTAATTGTGTCGACACACATAAGACTTTGTTGACATCAACTGTGTCGACACACAGGACTTGTGTCGACACACTGCAGAGCTTCATCAAAGTTAAAGAGAAGAAGTGTTTGTGTCGACACACAGAATCAGTGTCGACACATTCTACAGAAGGCTGTGTCGAGAAGCATTAACAACAACAAAGGAGATGTGTAGAAACCACCAAGGCTTGTGTCGACACTTAGTTCACTTGTGTCGACACTTAGTCTACTTGTGTCAACACATAATGAAGTTCAGTCTCGAAATTTTGCTGGCAGAGACAGAGTTCAAGAAGTGACTGGATGACTTGACAGCTGCCATTTCTAACCGGTCTACTGCAACTATCAAAGCTGTCAGAAGTTTGTTAGAAACCAGATCAACCGGTTACTATGGAGGAAGACTATATAAAGGCTTTCTCCTTCAATAGAAGAATGATGAACTCATATAGAAAAAAAGTATATATACACATAGAAGAAGATTTTCGTCAGAATATCTAAGAAGAAAGTGGAGAGAGAGAGCTCCATCTACTCAAGTGCAGTTGCTGAACCAAGCTGCTAAGAAGGATTCAGATTGTGATCTGAGTATCAACAAAGAAGCTGATTGAAGATCAACTTCACAAGAGATTCAACCCTACTGAGTTCAGGTTTAAGAAGCTTTGAAGAAAGCTAAGAGTGGTTGTTCTCTGCCATCAGATTCTTCCAAGAACTGATCAAGAAGCCATCCATCCATTCTCTCTCTGCCAGGGTGGTGGTTAAATACATTGTAAATCTATTTTCTGTAGGATCTATTCTAGATCTAAGCTGTAAGCCTGTTTTATAAAGGCTGAGTTGTAGGAGATTTAGGTCTCTGAGTGGTAGGCCTTGTTGAAGGCTGAGGTAGGGCTGTGAGCTTGAGTTGTAGGAGATTATTATCTCTGAGGTGTAGGCCTTGTTGAAGGCTGAGGTAGGGCTGTGTGCCTGAGCTGTAGGAGTGTGGACTCACTCTGAGTTGTAGGAACCTTGATTGGGTTCTGAGTTGTAAGATCTACAGAACTGAGGTGAAGAGAAGAATTTAGGCCGAATCTAGCACACTGCTAGATAGGCGAAGGGGGAAAGTGGATATAACCAATACTTGGGGAACCACTATAAATTCTGTGCACTCTGTGATTGGATATATTTCTGTGATGTGTTTGCTGTGTTAACAGAAAACTAGAGTTTATTATCTGCCTTAGAATAAAAACGATTTGAACCTATTCACCCCCCTCTAGGTGTATTAGGTTATCTTGAAACCAATTCTTTCAAGTGGTATCAGAGGGAGGTTACTCAAAGAAGGACTTAACAGACTGAGTTAGATCCATAAGGCAGATTCAAGATCAAGAAAATGGATTCAGGAGAAAATCATAAGGAACTAGGTTCTATGAAATTACCCATATATAGGAAGGAGATATTTGGAACATGGAAAGAAAGGGTCAGACTGTTTATGGAGGCTTCTGATCTAAGGATCTACATTACAATAAAGGAAGGTCCTTATATTCCAATGAAGTTGTCAGTTCTAGATGCAAACCAAAGAATTCCCAAGGATTTTTTAGAGATGACTAAGGATGAGATCATCCTGGCAACTATGGATAAAAGAGCCCAGAATATCATAGTAAGTGTCATAGATGATTCAACCATTCAAAATTTGATTCACTGCAAGACCTCTAAGGAAATGTGGGATACTTTGATAGTCTACATGGAGGGTTCTGAAGAAGTCAGACAAGATAGAAAGTCTATGCTGAACCAGGAATATGAGAGTTTCAGACAAGGAAAGTCTGACAGTATAACTGAGTGTTATAAAAAGTTCTATAGAATAGTAAATGAGCTGATGTCCTCTGGAAGAATCTTCAGTACATATGAACTGAATGATAAATTCCTAAGATCCTTGACAAAATATTGGGACACTAAGATTTGTGACATTAGGGAAGTGACCAAACTTGCAGATATCTCTCCTCAACTTTGTTTGGAAAATTGCTGTCATATGAGATGCAGCTGATGGGTAGGAAAGAGGAAGAGAAAAGTGCAAAAGGGGAGCATAGAGAAAAGTTTGTGGCCTTCAAGGAAGAAGCCACTAGGAAGAGTAGGAGGATGTCTCCATCACCTCCTAAGATAGTTGCTGAAATTGCTTTAGATAATTCAGACAACCAAAGTTCAGACAGCAGTGAATCAAATAAAGACTTTGCTGCCTTCACAAGGCAGTTTCAGAGATTCCTGAAGAAGAAGCAGTGGAAGTCTAAACCCTCCACATCTCAGCCTAAGGATGACTATTATCAAAAGAGGAAGTCATCCAAGAAGGACAGGAGCAGGTTTAAGCCAAGCAAATCTACAACATCAAAGATAGTTTGCTACTACTATAAGAGGCCTGGACATGTTGTGGCTGAGTGTCCAGACAAAAGAAAAGAGTCTGCTGATAAAAAGAAGATTCAACACCAGAGTAAGAAGGAGAAATCTTTTGTTGCTAAGAAGGAGAAGAGCTTGACAGACCAATCATCTTCAGAGTCAGAATCTGAAGCTGAGGCATACATTGGTCTATATGCAGCAGATGAAGAAGATGAGTTTCTACAAGTGCTGAACTATATCTATGAATAAGAAGACCATCAGTGCAAGGGACTGATGGCTGTGTTAGAAGAAGACAAGTGGCAGGATCAGCATGGTCTTAATAAGGTACAATGTTTTTCTAGAAATTCAGATTGTAGTACTGGGTCAGAGTCAGCAACATCTGCATCAAGTGATGTGGATTGGTCTGAGTCTGAAGGTGATATTCATCAGCTGATAGATGAATATGGGGACTTGTTGCAGGCACTAAAGAAAAGCAAAAACCTGGCAAAAACTCAGGCTAAGGAAATTGCAGATCTTAAGATGGCTTCATCTGATTCAGAGAAGATGCTGGATCAAAAGTTGAATGAGATAGCCAGACTGAAAAACATTACTGTTATTCAGATGGGTACTATCACATTTAAAAATGATCAGATTAAAAGTCTGGAGAATAGACTTCAGAAAGAAAAAGGAGATAGTGGCTAGTTTTTCTAAGCCAAAATCTGTATTACCCT
Organism: Platanthera guangdongensis; assembly: GCA_039583875.1. Lineage (NCBI taxonomy): Eukaryota > Viridiplantae > Streptophyta > Magnoliopsida > Asparagales > Orchidaceae > Platanthera > Platanthera guangdongensis. The sequence continues at coordinate 34,741,041 of CM077154.1, forward strand.
TGATTGATGAGTTTGTGTCTCAAAAGGGTAAGATTGGATTAGGGTTTAAGAGAACTGCATGGACTGCTAAGTCCAATAAAAAGGCAATGCCCCAACATAGAACAATAGATCTGTTGCTAATAATTCAGCTAAATTTGTACCTAAACAAAGGTATAATAAGTTTGAGTGCTGGTGCTGTGGCAAGATAGGCCACTTTGACTTAGACTGTTGGCACAATATCAGTGTCAAGAAGAGTAGCAGTCTGCCTGTTAGAAAAGCTGCAGACAGATTTGTTAAAGTTCAGACTAACTTGCACCAAGGACCCAAAAGTTATTTGGGTTCTAAGGTTAAGTAATCTTTATTGCAGGTGAGTCCAAATTGCCATGCCCCTATATGGTACTTGGACACTGGATGTTCCAGGCACATGATTGGAATAAAGGGGTTGCTGAAGGACTAGTCACCTATGCTGAATGGGCCTAAAGTAATCTTTGGTGGTTCTGTAAAGGGAGTCATCAAAGGTTTTGGTAACATTTCTAGTAACTCAGTTACAATCACTCAAGTGGCCTATGTAAAGGGTTTGAAACACAACCTAATTAGAATATGTCAGCTGAGTGATTTAGGTCATGACATTTCATTTGTCAAGAAAGGTTGTCATATCAAAAGGTCAAGTGATCAAAAGGTCAAATTGATAGGATATAGAAAAAGAAATGTGTACTGTCTTAACTTTGAGTGTGAGAACAATGTTTCTCCTATTTGTCTTGTAGCTGATGAGAGAGCCTCTCATTGTGTTAAATGGCACAAGAGGCTGACCCATCTTAACTATAAGACTATTGGCCAACTCTTTAGCAAAGAGTTAGTGAGGAATGGTCCTCAAGTTAAGTGTATAAAGGATGAGATATGCTCAGCTTGTCAAAAAGGCAAGCAGACCAAATCCTCCTTTCATAGCCTTGAAAACAAGGATTCAGTGAGGTGTCTATACCTCTTGCATATGGATCTATTTGGTCCTATGCTAGTTCATAGTCTAGGTAGGAAGGTCTACACTTTTGTGGTGGTAGATGACTATTCTAGATATTCATGGGTGTTCTTTCTGAGACAAAAATCTGAAACCCCAAGTGTTTTATATAGTTTTTTCAAACAAATTTAGAATGAGCTGGACAGTACAGTGGTCAAAATCAGAACTGACCATGGCACTGGATTTCAATCTGAGAGTATGACAAGACTGTGTGAAGAATTTGGGATTTTTCAAGAATTCTCCTCACCTAGAACACCACATGTAACGCCCCCGGTTTTTCCTTGTTTTGTTTGATCTTTGGCGGGCGTTACGATGGCGTATTTCCGGCTCTTTGTCATTGTAGAGCGTGGTCTTAGCTCTTAGGGTTCCTTGTGTAGCCTGTTTGTAGCCTGTTAGCAAGATTCCCCAGCTAGCCGGGGTCCGTTTGATGACTCGGTTGGGCCTCTTAGGGAATGCTTGTGTTTTTGGCTTCGGGTGGTGATATCCCGGGTTTTGTTCGTCGAATGCTAATTTCAACTTCGCAGTTGTGTTCGTAGCGTGGGTTTTTAGCTGCGATGTGAATTTCATCATTTTCCGAGATGTTTCGGGTCTCGCGTCGTTTTGATATTGAGTGTAAGTAATTAATATGTATTGATTGTTTATTATTAAAACTAATGTCTATATATAGCCTTAGGTTAGAAATTAGGGCTCGGTTCAGTGCTTTTGTTTCATTTTCCCTTTGGAAGGAGCTGCCGCCTGTACGAGAGGAAGAGAACCGCCAGACTACCCTAGCCTTCGGACGCCGATTCCTGGAGATTTAGCTGTCGAAATTCGACATCGAGAGTGGATCTGGATTGCTCTCGCCTGGATCTGCATTCTTTCTATTCCCCGGCTTGGTGCTCTGCGCCTAGATCCGAGAGTGGGGGAGTTCGCCGACCAAGCTTTTCTGGTATTGAGGCAAGTGATGTTCCCTCATCCTTGCCAAAGTTGATCTTTGTCTTCATCTTGATTAAATTTTATCTCTCTCCTGCTTAGATCTTAGGTGTACGCTAGGGTTCGTCCCCGATTATACTGTGGTTAGTGTAGAGAAGTTCCAGTTAAATCTCAATTTTCCCTGAGGGTTTGTGTTTATTAGGTACGGATTTGGTATGGTTCACTTTGAGTAGTTGCTATTGCCGGTGGATGATGAATTTTTTTTAGAGTAGGGCCTCGTTCTCGTTTTGGTTGTTTGCTGGGTCTGGCGCCTGCAGCCAGTCGGGGTGTCGACACCTTTGTGTCGACACCGGTCAGTCGTGGTGTCGATGCTTGGTGTTGACACCGGCAGCGGTAGTGTCGACACTTTGTGTCGACACCGGCCGCAGTGGTGTCGACACTTGGTGTCGACACCAGCAGCGGTAGTGTCGACACTTTGTGTCGACACCGGTCGCAGTGGTGTCGACACTTGGTGTCGACACCAGCAACGGTCGTGTCGACACTTTGTGTCGACACCGGCCGCAGTGGTGTCGACACTTGGTGTCGACACCAGCAGCGGTAGTGTCGACACCTTGTGTCGACACCGGCCGCAGTGGTGTCGACACTTGGTGTCGACACCGGCAGCGGTTGTGTCGACACATTGTGTCGACACCGGCTAGTCGTGGTATCGACACATCGTGTCGACACTGGGTGATGCGCTGGTTTTGGGGTCAGGTAAAACTCGGGGTTGGTTCGGGTTAGGCGTGCAAGGCCGCGTCGGTTGGACCCGACATTTTTGCCTTGGGTTCGTGTGTTTCTTAGGATTGTTAGTGTGACTTTTCCCTTGGGGGGGCATTGGGTGCTCGGCTAGTTTCTGCATGTCGACTCTTGGGTTGTGGCAGGTGGTGGAGTTTTGGTGGCCTCTGGAGGGGTGGTTTTATGTGGAGAGCTGTGGCCACCGCCTTTTTGCCCCGGTTTGGGTTGGCATGTGTGGGACCCTAGTGCTGCCACTGTTTGACCCCTTAGCCATTTTTGGATCTGGTTTTGGTTATGTATTCAGATCCATGTTTTGACCACCGCCATTAACCCACGTGTTAGGACTGTTAGTTCCTTTCCTATTCTTTGGCTTTTTCTTTTGGTATGTCTTGTTGCTGTTGCAGACTCTTTGTAGGGCATGTTGCTTTTATTGCTCGCACTTGGTGTGCTTTGCTGTGCTTTAGACAGTACTCTTTTCTTACTGTCATGCCCTCTCTTTTGCTTATAGCAGTTTGTTGCCGGGTTGGTAAGCCCTTCTTTTATTTGCTCATTAATCTAAAGCTCTATTTACCTTTTGATTATTTTCTTGCTGGGGTGTTCTTTTCTTGAATGCCTCAGGTCCAGGTTGTAGCCAGTTCTGCGGCTAGTTCTTTTGGAGGGGCTGGTTGGTGGCCTCTTGGGTAGCTGAGATAGCGGATCCCCGATTTTGTGAGGTAGTTCTTTACCTTTCTGTATAGACATACATACTCACCAGTGGGTTCGTGTCAGGTTGTTGGCGCCCACTTGTGGCTTCTTGCGATGCTGGGTATGAACTTAAACTGCTGTTTTTGCCTATTTGTGATTGTTTACTTGCTTCTGGGAATGTTTTATGCTAGGTTGCATGTTAGATATTTTAAACCCTAAAAGCATTATTATATGTACATCATGCATAACATATTTATAAAACAAAGACACTATATTTCCTTAGCGTAAAAAGACTATCTTTCATATATATATTATATTCACTTTAGAGTCGTGCATACCATGAGTCGTCCCTCGGGGACACTTATGCTTATTTAGGGTGTCAACCTAATTGAACCAAAGTATTTTCTGCTGCGTATAAATATACTTTTATTGTGTACTAGCTGATCCACCGTGCCGAGGGATACGACCTTTCAATATAACTGGTTTTCTTTTATAATTCATCAACGGTTTTCCTTAAAAAATCAAAGGTCTGGAGTTTCGCCTGAGCGTGTGCAGTTATCCCCTGCACGACGTGGCATCACGACACGTGTTTTCTCTTGCTATGATATGATTTTATCGTTGAGAAAATACGGGTTGTGACAGTTGGTATCAGAGGGAGGTTGCTTGACAAATGGTCAGGCAACCTTTCCCTTATTTGCATTAATGGTTAGCGTCATACCATACACACACCGATATGTCATCAGCCCGTCTTGGCTAAAGCACGAACACTACACTCATGAGAATAAAGAAGTATACGAGGCATATTATGTAGTATGGGATGCATAATATGTGTTTGTATATGGATCCACCATAGGAGACAACATGTGAGGGTTATGTAGTATGGGATGCATAACCTCACCACATGAATGCGCTAGCACGTTTTCTTTTTTCGTTGCATGGGAATGTTATGTAGTATGGTATGCATAACATTTTCATGTGTACGCCGCCCATGTCATGCATTAAGGCCTTTTTAGAATGCATAGCACATCATGCATAACATAACATTTCATAAGCACAACGTGCCAAGCTAAAGATTTGCATGATGACATATGTACACACATGGATTTGAGTCAAAAAGAATACAAATACATGCATTCATGGTTTAGGCACATGAGTTAGTATGATGGTGGTGAACCATCTTAGGTTAAGCATAACATCATCATGGTAAAACAACTCCCAGAGCAAGTTTTGCAGTTGAAGTTCATATTTAAGTGTGTTTGTCTGTACCGGGTAGTTTTGTTCTAGCTGTTGGGCTAGGTTTTGTCTAAAGCTGGTGCGATTATAGGATGGCGAGACATCCTGCGACGAGATCGACCCCCCAATCCGAGGGTGAGACGTCAGGAGAGCAGAGCGATGCGTTGGTAGAAAACCTGCGGCAGAGTAATGAGGCGTTATCGAGGCAGGTAGTGGCTATACAGGCTCAGATTCAGTCCCTTGTAGCAGTGGTGGCGGGACAAACCCCGAGAGCTCAGGACCCCACTGAGGGGGTATCTGTTCCTGCCCCTCCTGCTCCTCCCGTGCCTTTGGTTGTGGTGCCCCCGGAGATGACGTTCATATCCCAGTTTCAGCGGCTGAGACCCCCTACCTATGATGGGCAAGCAGATTTCATTATTTTGGATGACTGGCTGATTACCATTGAGGAGATGTTCTCTTACTCAGGGATTACGGACGATCAGAGAGTGATGCTCGCTGCCTACCAGCTCAAGGGCTTAGCAAAGAATTGGTGGCTGAGGGAGAAAGAGAGTTTGGTGGCAGGCTGTACTTGGGAGTCATTTAAGGTGATGTTGTTAAGTAAGTTTCTGCCTTCAGTCGAGCGGGACCGGCTAATGAATGACTTTCTTCATTTAAAGCATAGGAAACTCACGGTTAGTGAGTATGAGACTGAGTTTAGTAAGTTGAGTCGGTTTGCTCCTGGTCTGGTGAGTGTTGAGGCAGACCGAGTTAAGCGATTTCTGGGTGGACTAAGAAGCGACATTCAGCAGTTAGCGAATGCCTACGGAGCAGTCAGTTATGCCAGCGTGGTTGAAGCTGCCTTGAGGGTTGAGGCCATTGAGAATGCCAAGAATAGAGGTCAGCAGCTGAGGAAGGATAAGCGGAAGTTCGGTGGAGGGAAGATCCCTCAGGAACCTGATGCTGTCTCGAGAAAGTGGAACAAAGAGGTTTGTAGTTTTTGTGGCCGGCCAGGTCACCCCTTTGAGAAGTGTTTAAAAAGGTTGGGAGCGCAGAAGAAGGAACAGGTGCACGCGATTCAGGGTGCTCCCAGAGGAGACTTGGTATGTGCCTTATGTGGAAGGAAGGGGCATGAGGCTGCCCGTTGCTGGTTAAAAGATAAGGTCTGTTTTCAGTGCGGCCAGAAGGGCCATCTCAAGACAAAGTGCCCACAGTCCCAGCCTATTCTGCAGCCAGTTCCCCTCCAGGCTTTGCCACTGCCTCAACAATTGGATAGAGGAAAGGGGAAGCTGAATGTGCTTTCGGCAGACGAAGCGCAGACTTCGACCCAGGTTATCTCAGGTTCGACTCCTCCCCAGTCGTTTCATTACGTTCCCTTTTTGGTTGTAGATTTCGTTTTAGCGCTTGTTGCCTTAGATACGTGTGCAATTCGTAGGACGATTTAAGGTAAAGAACCACTGGGCGCGCGTTCTCTTCGATTCCGGCGCTACCCACTCGTTTGTGGCTAGAGCCTTCGTGGTGCGGTTCAGTTTGGGCCTAGATCGTGTTGGTGGTGCCTTCTGCGTTAAGTTCCCCTCCGGTGACTCTGTGGTTACGGACCTGGGTGTCCTCGATTGTCCGATTTTGTTGGGAGATTTTCTAGCCAAGGCAGATCTGAAGGTGATTGACCTGGAGGACTTCGCTGTTATTTTGGGCATGGACTGGTTGTCAAGGTACGATGCTGTGATCCAGTGCAAGGGTAAGCGCTTGGACTTCGTCAAAGACAACGGTCAGCCAGGGAGCGTTTATGGGTATTCCCTCCAGGAGTCTCCAGTCATTTCTGCGGTGCGTGCTCGGAAGTTGCTTAATTCTGGCTGTTTTGCCTGTGCGGTCTCTCTGGTAGGGACGATTGTTAGTGTGCCCCATTTGGAAGAGATTCCTGTGGTGTGTGACTTCTCAGATGTGTTTCCTGACGATCTTCCCGGTCTTCCACCCGAACGAGATGTCGAGTTTGTGATAGATTTGGAGCCAGGCACGCATACTATTATAAAGTCGCCGTACCGGATGGCCCCGCGAGGGATGGAAGAGTTGCGAATTCAGCTGGATGAGTTGTTGGCAAAAGGCTTCATAAGGTCGAGTTCTTCGCCTTGGGGTGCACCAGTGCTGTTCGTTAAAAAGAAAGATGGGTCGATGAGGTTATGCATCGACTATAGAGAGCTGAACAAGGTTACTATTAAGAACAGGTACCCTTTGCCGCGAATCGACGATTTGTTTGATCAACTGTGTGGTAGCTCCGTGTTTTCCAAGATTGATCTTCGATCGGGCTATCACCAGTTGAGGATTCGGGAGTCAGATGTTTCGCGGACGGCGTTCCGCTCTCGTCATGGGCATTTTGAGTTTTTGGTTATGTCATTTGGTTTGACTAATGCGCCCTCAGCTTTTATGGATTTGATGAACAGGGTTTTCAAGGATTTTCTAGATAAGTTTGTGATTGTCTTTATAGACGATGTTTTGGTGTACTCTAAAGATGCGGAGGAGCATGATCGGCATTTGCGTCTGGTCCTGGCGACCCTGAGAAACCATAAGTTATACGCCAAGCTGAGCAAATGCGAATTTTGGTTGCCTCAAGTTTCTTTTCTAGGCCACGTGATTAATAAGAAGGGGATATCAATGGACCCAGAAAAGATCGCTGCTGTTATGGAATGGGCGAGGCCTGTAACTCCCAAAGAGATCAGAAGCTTCTTGGATTTGGCTGGATATTATAGAAGATTTGTAGAAGGCTTCTCTACCTTGTCCGCGCCGTTGACCAAGTTGACGCAGAAGAATGTAGCCTTCATATGGGATGACAAGTGTGAGAAGGCTTTTGAGGAACTAAAAAGAAGGCTATGTTCGGCTCCAATTTTGTCTTTGCCTACGGAGGGTAGTGAGTATGATATATATGTGGATGCGTCGCATGTCGGTCTGGGCTGCATTTTGATGCAGGGCGGGAAGGTGATTGCGTACGGGTCAAGACAGCTAAAGACTCACGAGAGGAATTACCCTACGCATGACCTGGAATTTGCAGCTGTGATCTATGCGTTGAAGTTGTGGAGGCATTTGCTGTATGGCGCGCAGTGCAAGATTTTCACGGATCATAAGAGTTTGAAGTATGTCTTCACTGAGAAAGAATTGAATCTGCGCCAGCGGCGGTGGTTGGAGTACGTGGCCGACTATGACGTTGAAATCCAGTATCATCCGGGCAAGGCGAATGTGGTGGCCGATACCCTGAGTCGGAAGTCAGATAAGATTTTCAACCTCTCCGCCGAGCGTCTAGTGGAAGAGTTTCTTTTGATGGACATTTCTGTGGGAAGCTGCGATTCGCAGAGTAGCTTGGCAGTGGAAGAACCTTCGTGGATTGCGCTTACGAGACTACATCAGAAGGATGATCCCGATCTTCTGCATTTGTATCTTCGAGCTGAAAGTGGTGAATTACCAGACTTCTCTATAGATGATGCGGGTACCTTGAAGTATCGTGGCAGGTTGTGCATCCCCGTAGTTGGAGATATCCGGGATATGGTGTGCTGAGAAGCCCACGAATCTAGTGTTGCCTACCATCCAGGGTCTACCAAGATGTATCATGATTTAAAGCAGATTGCCTGGTGGTGTGGGATGAAGAAGGACATAGCCAGATTTGTTTCAGGGTGTTTCACTTGCAGGCGTGTGAAAGCCGACCATTGGAGGCCTGGTGGCAAGCTGACTCCCTTGGAGATTCCAATGTGGAAGTGGGAGAGTATCTCGATGGATTTCATTACAGGCTTACCGAGATCTCCTAAGGGGCATGATTCAGTTTGGGTAATCGTAGACAGATTGACGAAGAGTGCTCATTTCGTACCATTTAAGATCGATTATCCGATGAGGAAGATAGCCGAGCTGTATCTGGAAGAGGTTGTCAGATTGCATGGTGTACCCGTAAGTATCATATCAGATCGAGACTCTAGGTTCACGTCTCGTTTTTGGAAGAGCCTTCAAGAGGGGTTGGGTACAGATTTGAGATATTCTACGGCTTATCATCCGCAGACCAATGGTCAGACGGAGCGAGTAAATCAGATTGTGGAAGATATGATCCGATGCTATATTCTGGACCACGGAGGAGCGTGGGACGAGCGCTTGCGGCTTATGGAATTCGCATATAACAACAGTTATCAAGAAAGCTTGCAAATGGCTCCTTTTGAAGCTTTGTATGGGAGGCGCTGCAGGACTCCCTTGTTTTGGGCTGAGCTTGGAGAGGGACCTTTGTTGGGTCCAGAAGCGCTCGAGGAGATGGAAACCGCTGTGAAGCTTATTCGGGAAAAGCTTCGGATAGCCCAGGAGAGATATGAGAAGAACGCCAATCGGCGTAGATCGGACTTGGAATTTGTGGTGGGGGACTCCGTGTTCTTAAAGGTCTCCCCGTTGATCGGAGTCAAGCGGTTTGGCAAGAATAGGAAGTTGGACCCGAGGTACGTGGGGCCGTTTCCGATTGTTGACCGGATTGGGGTATCAGCCTATAGGCTGGCTTTGCCTGCAAATTTCTCTCGCATGCATGATGTCTTTCACATCAGTCAGCTGCGGAAATGTGTGATAGATGGCAGGCAGGTTTTGGATTTTGTGCCTCTGTTGGAGCCAAATATTTCTTATGTGGAGGTGCATGTCCGTATTTTGGATTCTCAAGTTCGTGCTTTGCGGAAGAAGACTATTCCTATGGTTAAAGTTTTATGGAGGAATCAGTGTGTGGAAAGCGCGACTTGGGAATTGGAGTCGGCTATGAGGGAGGCTCACCCTCATCTGTTTCCCTGAGCTTGTACCTGGTATGCTCTGTTTTATTCTTATATAGCCCTTTCCTGGCTCTTTCTCTCTCTCCTTCTTTATAGGAGTGTTGTGAGTGAAGTTTCGAGGCGAAACTTCCTTTTAGGGGGAGTGGCTGTAATGCCTCCGGTTTTTCTGTGTTTTGTTTGATCTTTGGCGGGCGTTACGATGACGTATTTCCGGCTCTTTGCCGTTGTAGAGCATGGTCTTAGCTCTTAGGGTTCCTTGTGTAGCATGTTTGTAGCCTGTTAGCAAGATTCCCCAGCTAGCCGGGGTCCGTTTGATGACTCGGTTGGGCCTCTTAGGGAATGCTTGTGTTTTTAGCTTCGGGTGGTGATATCCCGGGTTTTGTTCGTCGAATGCTAATTTCGACTTCGCAGTTGTGTTCGTAGCGTGGGTTTTTAGCTGCGATGTGAATTTCGTCATTTTCCGAGATGTTTCGGGGTCTCACGTTGTTTTGATATTCAGTGTAAGTAATTAATATGTATTGGTTGTTTATTATTAAAACTGATGTCTATATATAGCCTTAGGTTAGAAATTAGGGCTCGGTTCAGTGCTTTTGTTTCATTTTCCCTTTGGAAGGAGCCGCCGCCTGTACAAGAGGAAGAGAACCGCCGGACTACCCTAGCCTTCGGACGCCGATTCCTGGAGATTTAGCTGTCGAAATTCGACTTCGAGAGTGGATCTGGATTGCTCTCGTCTGGATCTGCATTCTTTCTATTCCTCGGCTTGGTGCTCTGCGGCTAGATCCGAGAGTGGGGGAGGTCGCCGACCAAGCTTTTCTGGTATTGAGGCAAGTGATGTTCCCTCATCCTTGCCAAAGTTGATCTTTGTCTTCTTCTTGATTAAATTTTATCTCTCTCCTGCTTAGATCTTAGGTGTATGCTAGGGTTCGTCCCCGATTATACTGTGGTTAGTGTAGAGAAGTTCCAGTTAAATCTCAATTTTTCTTGAGGATTTGTGTTTATTAGGGACAGATTTGGTATGGTTCACTTCGAGTAGTTGTTATTGCCGTTGGATGATGAATTTTGTTTAGAGTAGGGCCTCGTTCTCATTTTGGTTGTTTGCTGGGTCTGGCGCATGTAGCCAGTCGGGGTGTCGACACCTTTGTGTCGACACCGGCCAGTCGTGGTGTCGATGCTTGGTGTCGACACCAGCAGCGGTAGTGTCGACACTTTGTGTCGACACCAGTCGCAGTGATGTCGACACTTGGTGTCGACACCAGTAGCGGTAGTGTCGACACTTTGTGTCGACACCGGCCGCAGTGGTGTCGACACTTGGTGTCGACACCAGTAGCGGGAGTGTCGACACTTTGTGTCAACATCGGCCGTAGTGGTGTCGACACTTGGTGTCAACACCAGCAGCGGTAGTGTCGACACCTTGTGTCGACACCGGCCGCAGGGGTGTCGACACTTGGTGTCGACACCAGCAGCGGTTGTGTCGACACCGGCTAGTTGTGGTGTCAACACATCATGTTGACACTGGGTGCTGCGCTAGTTTTGGGGTCAGGTAAGACTCGGGGTTGGTTCGGGTTAGGCGTGCAAGGCCGCGTCGGTTGGACCCGACGTTTTTGCCTTGGGTTCGTGTGTTTCTTAGGATTGTTAGTGTGACTTTTCCCTTGGGGGAGGGCATTGGGTGTTCGGCTAGTTTCTGCATGCCGACTCTTGGGTTGTGGCTGGTGGTGGAGTTTTGGTGGCCTCTGGAGGGGTGGTTTTATGTGGAGAGCTGTGACCACTGCCTTTTTGCCCCGGTTTGGGTTGGCGTGTGTGGGACCCTAGTGCTGCCACTATTTGACCCCTTAGCTCTTTTTGGATCTGGTTTTGGTTATGTATTCAGATCCATGTTTTGACCACCGCCATTAACCCACGTGTAAGGACTGTTAGTTCCTTTCCTATTCTTTGGCTTTTTCTTTTGGTATGTCTTGTTGCTGTTGCAGACTCTTTGTAGGGCATGTTGCTTTTATTGCTCGCACTTGGTGTGCTTTGCTGTGCTTTAGACAGTACTCTTTTCTTACTGTCATGCCCTCTCTTTTGCTTATAGCAGTTTGTTGCCGGGTTGGTAAACCCTTCTTTTATTTGCTCATTAATCTAATGCTCTATTTACCTTTTGATTATTTTCTTGCTGAGGTGTTCTTTTCTTGAATGCCTCAGGTCCAGGTTGTAGCCAGTTCTGCAGCTAGTTCTTTTGGAGGGGCTAGTTGGTGGCCTCTTGGGTAGCTGAGATAGCGGATCCCCGATTTTGTGAGGTAGTTCTTTACCTTTCTGTATAGACATACATACTCACCAGTGGGTTCGTGTCAGGTTGTTGGCGCCCACTCGTGGTTTCTTGCGATGCTGGGTATGAACTTAAATTGCTGTTTTTGCCTATTTGTGATTGTTTACTTGCTTCTGGGAAGGATTTATGCTAGGTTGCATGTTAGATATTTTAAACCCTAAAAGCATTATTATATGTACATCATGCATAACATATTTATAAAACAAAGACACTATATTTCCTTAGCGTAAAAAGACTATCTTTCATATATATATTATATTCACTTTAGAGTCGTGCATACCATGAGTCGTCCCTCGGGAACACTTATGCTCATTTAGGGTGTCAACCTAATTGAACCAAAGTATTTTCTGCTGCGTATAAATATACTTTTATTGTGGACTAGCTGATCCACCGTGCCGAGGGATACGACCTTTCAATATAACTGGTTTTCTTTTATAATTCATCAACGGCTTTCCTTAAAAAATCAAAGGTCTGGAGTTTCGCCTGAGCGTGTGCAGTTATCCCCTGCACGACGTGGAATCACGACACGTGTTTTCTCTTGCTCTGATATGATTTTATCGTTGAGAAAATGCGGGTTGTGACACCACAGCAAAATGGTATTGCTGAAAGGAAGAATAGAACACTGATTGAGGCTGGTAGAACTCTATTAAGTGACACTTCTCTCACAGAATATTTTTGGGCTGAGGCAGTAAACACTGCATGTCATGTGATTAATAGGGCTTCTATCACCAAAAGCCACAAAAAGACTCCCTATGAGATTATGAAAGGTAAAAAACCAAACTTATCCTATTTTAGGATCTTTGGTTGTGTAAAAGTAGCGAACACACGGCTAATAAACAGACAGAAATTTGAATAATTGAAATTTTATTATCCAAAAAAGATATCATTTACAAAGGTATGACCTCCCTTTTATAGAATGGAGGAGATAAGAGAGAGTACAAACAAATAATGTGAGACTAAACATGTACATGGCTGAGCGGCTAGAAATAAAAGAGACCGCACATGCCGTGCGGTTAGACAGATGGCCTAACCGCTCGGCAACTCCAGCAGGATATGAACAGGACGCAATAGGAGACCGATAGACCTCCCGATCTCCAGGCTTCTGAGAGAGTCCGCCAGACCGCGCGGACTACAATCAGCAACAGTCAGAATATGAACATGCTGGGAAGGAACCGCTAGACCGCGCAGTCAACAAACCTCCAGACAAGACCAAAAGGCCTCCCGGTCTAATACTTCAACACACCCCCTCAAGCTGGAGCATAGATATCAATCATGCCCATCTTGTCACAAATGTGGAAGAAGGAAGTAGAGACCGGTTTTGTGAAGATATCCGCCAATTATCTGTCAGAGGTGACAAACGGAGTACAAATCTGTTTCTTCAAAATCTCCTCCCGAATGAAGTGACAGTCAACCTTTATATGCTTTGTTCTCTCATGGAAGACCGGATTTTTGGATATGTATATAGCGGCCTTGTTGTCACAGAACATAGGAAGAGGATAGTCATAGACCTCTCCTAGGTCAAGCATGAGAGCCCGCAACCACTTTAAATCACATGTGGTTGACACCATACTCCGCTATTCGGCTTCTGCACTGGATCTGGAGACAACAGACTGTTTCTTGCTCTTCCAGCTCACAAAATTTTCTCCAACAAAAGTACAAAAACCTGATGTGGATTTACGATCGCCTTTATCATCCGCATAGCTTGAATCTGAGTAGGCTTCAACCCTCAGATGACCATTCCTTTGAAAGACTAGCCCTTTGACCGGTGCTGCTTTGACATACTCTAAAATCTTCAAGGCAGACTGAAGATGACACTCCCAAGGAGCTTGCATAAACTGACTTACCTTGCCTACAACATAGGAGATGTCGGGTCTGGTCACCGTGAGATAGATGAGTTTGCCCACCAAACGTCTGTACCTTGTGACATCAGATAAAAGAGGCGAGGCATCCGTCCATGTTTTGTCTTCTCCAATAGCCATGTAGAAGGTCAATCCTGCCTCTTGTAGAAGGTCAAGGGCATACTTCCGTTGGGAGAGAACTAACGAGTCAAGCTTCCGAGAGATTTCTATCCCCAAAAAGTATTTCGGGGAGCCCATATCCTTCGTGACCAGGTGTTGACGGAGGTGTTTCTTCGTCAAGTCCACCCCAGCTTGGTCATCGCCAGTAAGAAGAATATCATATACATACACTTCCAAAACCACCAGTCCCGAGTCCATTTTGTGAATGAATAAGGAGTGGTCGGCCGAACTCCTTGCAAAGCCGATGGTAGCCACAATACCACTGAACTTGTCGAACCACGCCCGAGGGCTCTTCTTTAGGCCATAAATGGCCTTCTTAAAACGGCATACGCGTGTCTCCCCCTGAGCAACATATCCAGGAGGTTGCTCCATGTAGACGTCCTCCTGAAGATCTCCATAGAGAAAGGCATTCTTGACATCAAGCTGGGAAATAGCCCAATCCCTGTTAACAGCTACAGAGAGAAGGACCCAGATGGTGCTGAGGCGAGCAACCGGAGAGAAAGTGTCAAAGTAATCAATGTCGTAAGTCTGAGTGAAGCCTTTGGCCACCAGTCGGGCCTTATAGCGATCCACAGTGCCATCGGGGCGAAATTTCACAACAAAGACCCAACGACAGCCAACCACATCAGTACCTACTGGGGGAGGAACAAGGGTCCAGGTACCCCATTCAGTAAGAGTAGCCATCTCTTCATCCATGGCAGATTTCCAATGAGGAATAACAAGAGCCTCCTGGTAGGTGCGGGGAGTAGTAGTAGCGGAGATAGCCAAGACAAAACACCTGTGAGAAGGAGAAAGCCGATCATAAGAAACAATTGACGCCAGCGGGTGTTGAGTACACGCCTGCACCCCTTTGCGAAGAGCAATGGGAAGATCCAGGTCGACGGGTGCCTCAGCGACCGGAGCATCCGTGACGGAGAAGGCTGGCTCGGGACTAGAGAGAGACGACCGCGGAGAAGAGGGAGGAGGTGTAGGGGGTGAGACGGACAGAGAAGGAGACGGAGGAGGAGATGAGGGAAGAGGGGAGACGTCGATAGGCGTGGAAGGAACAAAGAGAGGCGGTGGAGAAGTAGAGACATCAGGAGGAAGAGAGGAGTCAAGAGAGAAGTAGGAAGCATTCTCAAAGAATGTCACGTCCGCGGAGACAAATTGTTTGCGCAGAACGGGGTCAAAACAACAATAGCCTTTTTGAGTGGTAGAGTACCCCAAAAAGACACACGGTGGAACAGGGGGAAAGCTTATCGCGGGTAGCGGATAGTGCGTAAACAAAAGTCGTACACCCAAAGACACGAAGAAGGAGAGGAAAATGTTCCTTGTGGCGGTAGAGAATGGAGAAGGGGGTCTGGCCGTGGAGAACCGTGGAGGGAAGGCGATTGATGAGATAGCAGGCGATGAGTATAGCGTAGCCCCAGTAGGAGCGGGGTACTTGCATCCGCGTCATGAGAGTGCGAGCGACATCAAGGAGGTGGCAGTTTTTACGCTCCGCCACCCCATTCTGCTGGGTGATGTAAACACAGGTGGTTTGATGAAGAAGACCATGTTGCCGAAATAAAGAGGAGAACTCATGACTAAGATATTCCTTAGCATTATCAGAGCGTAAAACTTTAATAGAAATGCCAAATTGAGTCTTAATCATAAAATAAAAGGTGTGCCAGATAGAAAAGAGTTCAGAGCGATCTTTTAATAGATACACCCAGGTACATCTAGAAAAATCATCTATAAAAGTTACAAAGTAAGAACTACCTCGACCAACGGTAAGGGTAGGAGCAGGACCCCAGACATCAGAATGAATGAGATCAAACGGGCGAGAGGAGCCACAGCCTTGCTTCGGCGGGAAGGAGGAGCGATGATGTTTGCTAAGCTGACACGCATCACAGTTGAGCGGAGGACTGGTCGGAGGTAAGTGGGGCAGAAGCTGGCAAGAATCCAAGGAGGAGGATGTCCAAGGCGAAGATGCCATTGCAGCAAATCGGTAGAGGAGGTGGAGTGGGCGGACAGAGCGGAAACGTTATCGAGGAAATAGAGCCCGCCGCTCTCAGTCCAAGTAGCAATCGTCCGCTGGGTCCTCGGGTCCTGAAAAGAACAAGAAGTGGGAGTGAATAAGACAGAGCACTGAAGTTGCCGGCATAAAGTAGTAATAGATAATAAATTGCACGGGAACTTCGGGACATAGAGAGTGTCCTCCAAGCGAAGTGATGGGGTGACTTGAACCATGCCCGTCCCAAGCACCAGGGATGGGTGTAACGCCCCCGATTTTCCAGTGATTTATTTAATTTCTTATTTGACGTATTATGACGTCAGAGCGTTATGTTAACGCGTGTTGGTCATGTGACGTTGTTAGAGCGTGCTCTTAGTTCTTTAGGTTCCCTGCGTGGCTTGGTGATGCCTGGTAGCAAGATTCCCTAGCGAGCCGGAGTCTGTTTGGTGACTCGGTGGAGCCTCTTGGGGAATGCTTGTGTTTTGGCTTCGGGAGAAATTTGCCCGAGTTTTGTTCGTCGGATTTTGTTACCGACTTTGTCGTTAGCGCGTTTTGCGTTCGTTAGGTTTGCCCGGCCAAATTTTGGGATTTGCGTCGGGAGTGGAAAATTTTATATTAGGAAATTAGATCGGCTAATTTTAGACTTGCTCGTCAAGTTTCGTCGCGTTCCGAGCATTTTTGTAGCCTCGGCGCGCGATTGAAGTTTGTATGTTTTCGCGTACGCCGTTAACTTTAGAAATTATTATCTCGAAAACGGTGCGTCGGAATTCGATTTCGACTTCGCCGTTGGATTCGTAGCGTCGTCATTCGCCTACGGTGCGAATTTCGTTCGATTCGGCGCGCGTTTGGCCCTCCGTAACGATATATGTTATATCATTTCTTTTTTTTATAATTATAAATATTAATATTTTATATATATATAAAGTATTTAAATAAAAAAAAGAAATTAAGGGGGAGGGGGAATCGGTGAGAATGGTTTACCATTCTCACCGAATCAACCCCCCCCCTTTTGTTATATATTATTATTAATATTATTATTTTAAGTATATATATAAAAAAAGAGAAGCAGCCCCCCCCTTTTGTTATGTAATAATTATATAATTATAATTATAATTATATTAAGTATATATATATAAGATTAAGAAAAAAACCCTTTCTTCTTCCTCCGAACCAGCAGCCCTCCCTCCTGTGCGAAACAAAATTAGGCGAGTGCGGATCCTCTCGTTCGCGAACCTTCCGGCGGCCGCCACCGCCGATCCGGTGGACAGAATCTCGATCCGATCGCGGCGTTGGAAAGCTCTCGGCGAGAGCTTCGTGATCGCGGTAAGCTTTTCCCGTTTCGGTGACCGTTTCGCCATAGTTTTTTTTCGGCCCTAACCCCGGTTGTCCGTTTTTTCGTAGATCTCGTCTCCGCGTACCCCCTTTTGGACGGATCTATGTGAGGAGTATTTTGGGTGGACGTTTTCAAGAACGATTTGAGGCAAGTGGATTTCTCCCCTCTTGCGTGCCTCCATGGGTTGTATTTCGCTTTATTAATTCTCCTTGTCGTAGAATACCGGAATAGTATAGGTGAGATTAGAAATATTCCTAGGTTAGGGCTTGTAGTCGGCCTAAACTAGGAAGTTATCGAAAGTTATTTTAAGTTGAATTCGGCGGGTAGGGGGAAATAATTCGGCGGGTAGGGGGAAATAATTCGGCGGGTAGGGGGAAATAATTCGGCGGGTTTTGGTTGTAGAACTTGGTAGTTTCTAAGTGGTGTTGTCGGCTAGTTTTGGCGCCGAATCGTGGATCCTTAGCATGTGGTAGCTGGGTTTCTGAGGGAGTATGGTACCGGGGGAGTTCGAGCCGTGGCCACCACCATTCCCTCCTTTGGACATTTTGGGTTCCTGTAAGAGGTTGGAACTCTATGTGTGTGGACCCTGTGACGGCCCCTTTAGTACTCTTGAGACACCTGGACCTGGTTGTTCGGTTGTGACTGTTCTTAGTCTCCGACACAGGTTTGGGATTTGTGCCAGTGCTAACAATTTACAAGTTTAGGACTGTTAGTTCCTTTCATACTGTTCATTTGATGCATATTGGTTTCCTTTTGTCTCTGCAGGCTTGAGCGGAGTTTGGTACGTTTTAGTACTTGATGCATTTCTCTCGCTTTACTGATTGTTACTTACATTTTGTCCCTTTTTGGATTCTTTAGCTGAGATTTTCAGCATTTTCCCTTGCAGGGTTGGTAACCCTTTTTCTTTCTGCTCTTTTCATTCAATTATTATCTGATGTTTCTTTGCCTCTTGTTTTATTATTTCTTGCTGAGGTGTTCTTCTTTTGAATGCCTCAGGTTCAGGTCTGTAGCCGGCTGAACGGCTAATTTCAGGAGTTCCCTTGTGGACTGTGTTGTGGCAGTGTTTTCCTCACCTGTTGAGGTAGTTCTTTAGCCTTGTAGTTGTACAGACATGCATGCTCGCCAGCGAGTTCGTGTCAGGTTGTTGACGCTCGTTGGTGATTTTCCTTGGTGATACTAAGTCTTTGCTTAGCTGCTAGTTTGCCTGTTTTGTGGTAGTTTCACTTGCTCTCTGGGAATGTTTTATGCTAGGTTGCTAGTTACTTTGAAACCTATAAAAAAATTACTATATGTATTGCATGATCAACATGTTTTATAAAAGCTCAATCATTATTTTCCAAATGCGTAAAAAGATTGTTTTCTTTATAAATATTATAAATTGAAATCTAGGGTCTTGCATAGTGTAAGTTGTCCTCTTAGGACACTTATGCGCTCTTTTAGGATGTTAAACATAAATGAAGTATTTTTCCGCTACGTATAAAAATAGTTTTCAAACCGTGGACTATCTGATCCACTGAGCCGAGGGATACGGCCAATTAATTTAAAAAAATCAGTTTTCTATTCATTTTAACTTATGATTTGAAGGATTAGAGTGTTGCCTGAGCGTCAACAGTTATCCCCTGCTTGACGTGGCATCACAGCTCGTAGTTATCTCGTGCTCTGATTTATTTATTAATGAGAAAAATGCGGGTTTTGACAGTTGGTATCAGAGGGAGGTTGCTTGACAAATTGTCGGGCAACCTGTCCCTGTAAGTATTAGGTGTTTAGAGTCATATCATACACACACCGATATGTCATCAGCACGTCTTGGCTGAAGCACGAACACTACACTCATAGCATGACATGAAGTATACGAGGCATATTATGTAGTATGGGATGTATACTATGTGTTTGTATATGGATCGGCCATAGGAGGCAACATGTGAGGGTTATGTAGTATGAGATGCATAACCTCACCACATGAATGCGGCTAGCACATTTTCTTTTTTCGTTGCATGGAAATGTTATGTAGTATGGGATGCATAACATTTTCATGTGTACGCCGCTCATAACATGCATTAGGGCCTTTTTAGAATGCATAGCACAATCATGCATAGCATAACATTGCATAAGCACAACGTGCCAAGCTAAAGATTTGCAGGATGACATGTGTACACACATATTTTTTGAGTCAAAAAGAATATAAATTCATGCATTCCCGATCTAGGCACAAGAGTTAGTGTGATGATAGTGAATCATCGTAGGATAAGCATAACGTCATTATTGAAAATCCCAGAGCAAGTTAGCAGCATGAGCAAGTACTTAAGTATGTATTGTTTGTACTATGTTATTTGGTTCTAGTGGGTGGGCTAGGTGTCTGATTAGTGTTTTGTTGTTCCATTAGAATGTCGAGGCGTCCTTCGACAAGGTTGACTCCCCAATTGGAGGGAGAATCTTCAGGTGCGCAGAGCAGTGCAATGATAGAAGGTCTGCGACAAAGCAATGAAGCCTTGTCAAAGCAAGTAGTGGATTTGCAGTCTCAGGTCCAGTCCTTGTTAGCAGTTGTGGCAGGGCAAATTCCGAGAGTTCAGGACCCTGTTGTGGGTCAAGCTGTCCCTATTCCCCCCGCTCCTCTGGTGCCTCCGGTCGTGGTGCCACCAGAGATGACCTTTATTTCTCAGTTTCAGCGGCTTAGGCCTCCGACGTATGATGGCAAGGCAGATTACATGGTCTTAGATGATTGGATGATATCAATCGAGGAGATGTTCTCATACTCCGGGATCACTGATGATCAGAAAGTGATGTTAGCCGCATATCAGCTCAAAGGGTTGGCAAAGGGCTGGTGGCTGAGGGAGAAAGAAGGTCTGAAGGACGGGTGTTCCTGGGAGTCCTTTAAGGAGCTACTTCTGAGCAAGTTTCTGCCATCGGTCGAGAGGGACCGTCTGATGAATGATTTCCTGCACTTAAAGCAGAGGCAGCTCACGATTAGTGAGTACGAAATCGAGTTTAGTAAGCTAAGCCGATTTGCCGCAGACTTGGTGAGTTCCGATGAAAATAGAAGCAAGCGATTTCTGGCTGGGCTAAGGAGTGACGTCCAGCAATTAGCAAGTGCCTATACGACCTCAAGTTATGCTGGTATGGTGGAAGCTGCCTTAAAGGTAGAGGCAATTGATAACGCCAAGAATCGAGGTCAACAACTGAGAAAAGATAAAAGAAAGTCTGATGAGGTTAAGAGTACTCAGGTCCCTGACGCTGCTCCGAGGAAGAGAAACAAAGAGGTATGCAGTTTCTGTGGCCGACCGGGCCATCCATTGGAAAGGTGCTATCAAAGATTAGGAGCTCAGAAGAAAGAGCAGATTCATGCGATCCAAGGTATCCCAAAGAAAGACTTGCTTTGTTCTGTATGCAAGAAGCCGGGGCACGATGCTGCCCATTGCTGGAAGAAGGCGAGAAGTTGTTTCTTGTGTGGTCAAGAGGGTCATCTCAAGTATCAGTGTCCGCAAGCTCAGCTTACTCTGCAGCCAGTTCCTCTTCAGGCCTTGCCGCCGCCGCAGTGAGTGGACAAGGGAAAAGGAAAGTTGAACGTGGTCTCTATGTAGGAAGCTCAGGCGTCCACGCAAGTGATATCAGGTTAGATTCTCCCCTAGTTTTAATGTTTAGCTCATAGTTATAGTTTTGAGCGTTCACTTCCTTAGTCGCGAGTGCAATTTTATAGGACGATTTAAGGTAAAGAGCCGCTGGGCGCGTGTTCTGTTCGATTCCGGCGCTACCCACTCATTTGTGGCTAGGGACTTCGTAGAGCGTTACCGTTTGGATCTCGATCGTGTTGGTGATGCGTTCCGTGTCAAGTTTCCTTCAGGCGAATCTGTAGTTTCGTATCAGGGTATTCAGAGTTGTCCGATTTTACTAGGCGATTTTCTCGCGATTGCTGATTTGAAGCTGTTGGATCTGGTAGACTTCGATGTGATCCTAGGCATGGACTGGTTGTCCAGATATGATGCTGTGATCCATTGCAAGGGTAAACGCTTGGACTTCAGGATGGACAACGGTCAGCCCGGGAGTGTTTACGGTTATCCGCGCCAGGATTCTCCGACTATATCGGTGGTATGTGCTCGGAAGCTTGTAGATTCCGGATGTTTTGCTTGTTTGGTTTCGGTTTTAGAAACCAAGGTTAGTTTGCCGTGTTTGGAGGAGATCCCGGTGGTTCGTGATTTTTCTGATGTCTTTCCAGCTAATCTTCCTGGTCTCCCGTCTAATCGAGACGTGGAGTTTGTTATAGATTTGGAGCCGGGTACGCGTCCTATTGCCAAGGCGCCTTACCGGATGGCCCCACGCGAACTGGAGAAGTTGCGTATCCAGTTAGACGAGTTGCTTGAGAACGGATTTATAAGGCCGAGTTCTTCGCCTTGGGGTGCTCCCATTTTGTTCGTCAAGAAAAAAGATGGATCGATGAGATTGTGCATCGATTATAGAGAGCTAAATAAGAAAACGATCAAGAATAGGTATCCGTTGCCGAGGATAGATGATTTGTTTGATCAACTGCGAGGCAGCGCCGTGTTCTCTAAGATTGACCTTCGTTCGGGCTACCACAAGTTAAGGATCCGTGAATCAGATATCTCGCGGACTGCCTTCCGTTCCAGACATGGTCATTTTGAATTTTTGGTGATGTCGTTTGGTTTGACCAACGCACCTTCTGCTTTCATGGACATAATGAATAGTGTCTTCAAGGACTTTCTGGACAAGTTTGTAGTCGTATTTGTAGACGATGTGTTGGTGTATTCACGCAATGTTGAGGAGCATGACCAACATTTACGTCTAGTTTTATCTGCCTTGAGGGACCATAGGTTGTTCGCCAAGCTAAGTAAATGCGAGTTCTAGTTGCCTCAGGTTTCTTTCCTGGGTCATGTGGTTAACAAGGACGGAATCTCTGTCGACCCAGAAAAGATAGCCGCAGTTATGGAATGGACGAGTCCTGCCACACCCAAAGAAATAAGAAGCTTCCTAGGGTTGGCTGGCTACTATAGATGATTTGTAGAGGGTTTCTCTACATTATCTGCGCCATTGACCAAATTGACGCAGAAGAATGCAGCATTTGTGTGGAGCGATAAGTGCGAAGAAGCGTTCCAAGAGCTAAAGAATAGACTGTGCACTGCTCCGATATTGACATTACCTACGGAAGGATTAGACTATGCCGTTTACGTGGACGCAGCCCACGTGGGTCTTGGTTGTGTGCTGATGCAAGAAGGAAAAGTGATTGCGTATGTGTCAAGACAGCTTAAGATTTATGAAAGGAACTACCCTACGCATGACTTGGAATTCGCAGTAGTTATTTATGCATTGAAATTATGGAGACACTTGTTGTATGGCGCGCAGTGCAAGATTTATACAGATCATAAGAGTTTGAAGTACGTCGTCACTCAAAAGGAGTTGAACTTGCGCCAGCGCAGATGGTTAGAGTATGTGGCTGATTATGAAGTGGAGATCCTATACCATCCGGGTAAGGCTAACGTGGTAGCCGATGCCTTAAGCAGGAAGACAAGGAAAATTTTCAATCTCTCCACTGAGTTGTTAGTAGAAGAGTTCCTTTTAATGGATATTTCAGTTGGTAGATGTGACTCGCCAAGTTGTTTGGAAGTGTCTGAGCCTTCATGGATTTCTCTTACGAGGCTTCATCAAAAGGACGATCTTGATCTACTGCACCTTCATAATAGAACTGAGAAGGGGGAGCTGCCTGACTTTTCGATCGATGACGCGGGTACTCTAAAGTACCGCGGTAGATTTTGCGTCCCCAATTTTCGAGATATTCGAGTTAAGTTGTGCAGTGAGGCACACGGTTCAAGTGTGGCCTACCATCCAGGGTCTACAAAAATGTATAAGGACTTGAAACAGATTGCCTGGTGGATTGGGATGAAGGGTGACATTGCAAGGTTTGTGTCAGAATGTTTTACGTGCAAAAGAGTTAAGGCTGATCATGGAAGGCCTGGTGGAAAATTAGCGCCTTTAGAGATTCCAACTTGGAAGTGGGAGAGTATCTCAATGGATTTCATTACTGGTTTGCTGAGATCTCCCCGAGGGAATGACTCTGTTTGGGTAATTGTTGATAGATTAACAAAGTGTGCGCACTTCGTACCCTTTCAGATTGGTTACTCAATGAAAAAGATAGCGGAACTATATTTGAATGAAGTTACCAGGTTACATGGAGTACCCGTAAGTATAGTATCAGATCGAGACTCCAGGTTTACGTCTCGTTTCTGGAAGAGCCTTCAAGAAGGATTGGGAACTGACTTGAGATATTCTACCGCATATCATCCACAAACCAATGGTCAAACGGAGCGTGTTAATCAGATTGTGGAAGATATGATCCGTTGTTATATATTAGACTACGGAGGAGCGTGAGATGAACGCTTGAGGTTGATGGAGTTCGCATATAATAACAGTTATCAAGAGAGTCTGCAAATGGCTCCTTTCGAAGCGCTATATGGAAGACGATGTAGAACTCCTCTATTTTGGGCTGAGGTTGGTGAGAGGCCGATGTTAGGTCCAGATGCCTTAGAAGAAATGGAAGTCTCTGTAAAGCTTATTCGAGAGAAGCTTCGGATAGCTCAAGAGCGATACGAGAAGAACGCCAATCGGCGTAGGTCCGTTTTGGAATTTTCTGTGGGGGACATGGTATTCCTTAAGGTTTCCCCGATGGTTGGAGTGAAGAGGTTCGGTAAGAACCATAAGTTGGACCCAAGGTATGTGGGACCATTTGAAATTGTGGAGCGGATCGGTGTGTCAGCCTACAAGTTGAAATTGCCCGCAAATTTTCCTGGCGTGCATAATGTTTTTCACGTGAGCCAACTGCGGAGGTGCGTGCTAGGTGAAAGACAAGTTCTGGATGCAGTGCCCCAGTTGGAGCCTAACCTTTCTTACGTGGAAGATCCTATTCGTGTTTTGGATGTGCAAGATCGAGTGTTGCGGAGAAAGACAATACCGATGGTAAAGATTCTGTGGAGAAACCAAGACGTGGAGAGCGCGACTTGGGAGTTGGAGTCAGCTATGAGGGAGGCGCATCCTCATTTGTTCTTCTAGCTGTGCTCGGTAAGCATTCGATAACCCTTGGTTATTTTCTTTTCCTTCTATGGTAGAAGTGTTTTATGCGTAAAGTTTCGGGACGAAACTTTCTTTTAGGGGGAGTGACTGTAACGCCCCCGATTTTCCAATGATTTATTTAATTTCTTATTTGACGTATTATGACGTCAGAGCGGTATGTTAGCCCGTGTTGGTCATGTGACGTTGTTAGAGCGTGCTCTTAGCTCTTTAGGTTCCCTGCGTGGCTTGGTGATGCCTGGTAGCAAGATTCCCTAGCGAGCCGGAGTCTGTTTGGTGACTCGGTGGAGCCTCTTGGGGAATGCTTGTGTTTTGGCTTCAGGAGAAATTTGCCCGAGTTTTGTTCGTCGGATTTTGTTACCGACTTTGTCGTTAGCGCGTTTTGCGTTCGTTAGGTTTGACCGGCCAAATTTTGGGATTTGCGTCGGGAGTGGAAAATTTTACATTAAGAAATTAGATCGGCTAATTTTAGACTTGCTCGTCAAGTTTCGTCGCATTCCGAGCATTTTTGGAGCCTCGACGCATGATTGAAGTTTGTATGTTTTCGCGTACGCCGTTAACTTTAGAAATTATTATCTCGAAAACGGTGCGTCGAATTCGATTTTGACTTCGCCGTTGGATTCGTAGCGTCGTCATTCGCCTACGGTGCGAATTTCGTTCGATTCGGCGCACGTTTGGCCCTCCGTAACGATATATGTTATATCATTTCTTTTTTTTATAATTATAAATATTAATATTTTATATATATATAAAGAATTTAAATAAAAAAAAGAAATTAAGGGGGAGGGGGAATGGTGAGAATGGTTTACCATTCTCACCGAATCAGCCCCCCCCCCTCTTTTATTATATATTATTATTAATATTATTATTTTAAGTATATATATAAAAAAAAAAAAAGAGAAGCAGCCCCCCCTTTTGTTATGTAATAATTATATAATTATAATTATAATTATATTAAGTATATATATATAAGATTAAGAAAAAAACCATTTCTTCTTCCTCCGAACCAGCAGCCCCCCCCTCCTGTGCGAAACAAAATTAGGCGAGTGCGGATCCTCTCGTTCGCGAACCTTCCGGCGGCCGCCACCGCCGATCCGGTGGACGGAATCTCGATCCGATCGCGGCGTTGGAAAGCTCTCGGTGAGAGCTTCGTGATCGCGGTAAGCTTTTCCCGTTTCGGTGACCGTTTCGCCATAGTTTTTTTTCGGCCCTAACCCCGGTTGTCCGTTTTTTCGTAGATCTCGTCTCCGCGTGCCCCCTTTTGGAAGGATCTACGTGGTGGAGTATTTTGGGTGGACGTTTTCAAGTACGATTTGAGGCAAGTGGATTTCTCCCCTCTTGTGTGCCTCCATGGGTTGTATTTCGCTTTATTAATTCTCCTTGTCGTAGAATACCGGAATAGTATAGGTGAGATTAGAAATATTCCTACGTTAGGGCTTGTAGTCGGCCTAAACTAGGAAGTTATCGGAAGTTATTTTAAGTTGAATTCGGCGGGTAGGGGGAAATAATTCGGCGGGTAGGGGGAAATAATTGGCGGGTAGGGGGAAATAATTCGGCGGGTTTTGGTTGTAGAACTTGGTAGTTTCTAAGTGGTGTTGTCGGCTAGTTTTGGCGCCGAATCGTGGATCCTTAGCATGTGGTAGCTGGGTTTCTGAGGGAGTATGGTACCGGGGGAGTTCGAGCCGTGGCCACCACC
This sequence comes from Platanthera guangdongensis, assembly GCA_039583875.1. Classification (NCBI taxonomy): domain Eukaryota; kingdom Viridiplantae; phylum Streptophyta; class Magnoliopsida; order Asparagales; family Orchidaceae; genus Platanthera; species Platanthera guangdongensis. The sequence continues at coordinate 34,766,781 of CM077154.1, forward strand.
ATTCCGTCCTTTGGACATTTTGGGTTCCTGTAAGAGGTTGAAACTCTATGTGTGTGGACCCTGTGGCGGCCCCTTTAGTACTCTTGAGACACCTGAACCTGGTTGTTCGGTTGTGACTGTTCTTAGTCTCCGACACAGGTTTGGGATTTGTGCCAGTGCTAACGATTTACAATTTAGGACTGTTAGTTCCTTTCATACTGTTCATTTGATGCATATTGGTTTCCTTTTGTCTCTGCAGGCTTGAGCGGAGTTTGGTACGTTTTAGTACTTGATGCATTTCTCTCGCTTTACTGATTGTTACTTACATTTTGTCCCTTTTTGGATTCTTTAGCTGAGATTTTCAGCATTTTCCCTTGCAGGGTTGGTAACCCTTTTTCTTTCTGCTCTTTTCATTCGATTATTATCTGATGTTTCTTTGCCTCTTGTTTTATTATTTCTTGCTGAGGTGTTCTTCTTTTGAATGTCTCAGGTTCAGGTCTGTAGCCGGCTGAACGGCTAATTTCAGGAGTTCCCTTGTGGACTGCGTTGTGGCAGTATTTTCCTCACCTGTTGAGGTAGTTCTTTAGCCTTGTAGTAGTACATACATGCATGCTCGCCAGCGAGTTCGTGTCAGGTTGTTGACGCTCGTTGGTGATTTTCCTTGGTGATACTAAGTCTTTGCTTAGCTGCTAGTTTACCTGTTTTGTGGTAGTTTCACTTGCACTCTGGGAATGTTTTATGCTAGGTTGCTAGTTACTTTGAAACCTATAAAAAATTACTATATGTATTGCATGATCAGCATGTTTTATAAAAGCTCAATCATTATTTTCCAAATGCGTAAAAAGATTGTTTTCTTTATAAATATTATAAATTGAAATCTAGGGTCTTGCATAGTGTAAGTTGTCCTCTTAGGACACTTATGCGCTCTTTTAGGATGTTAAACATAAATAAAGTATTTTTCCGCTACGTATAAAAATAGTTTTCAAACCGTGGACTATCTGATCCACTAAGCCGAGGGATACGACCAATTAATTTAAAAAAATCAGTTTTCTATTCATTTTAACTTATGATTTGAAGGATTAGAGTGTTGCCTGAGCGTCAGCAGTTATCCCCTGCTTGACGTGGCATCACAGCTCGTAGTTATCTCGTGCTCTGATTTATTTATTAATGAGAAAAATTCGGGTTGTGACAACGGGGAACCATCCGCCACACGAACCGGGGGAAGGCGGTCATGTGTTTCGAGGAGAGAGAAGAAATGAGGGTTGCCAGTCATATGATTTGTAGCACCTGAGTCAATCAGCCATTTACCTTGGGTAACGGCGTAGGCACTACCTGAAATCGTGGCCACAGAAGTAGACGGCCGAGAGGAGGCGGAGGCCGAAGAGGAAGCATCACCGGAAGGGCGAAGATGAGGATGTTTCTGCCAACAGCGGTCAACAGAATGGCTGGTACGACCACAGTGAGAGCATAGGAACCTAGACGAACCACGCCCGCCTGAGTGGCTGCGGCCACTAGACCCCCCCCCCCCCCCCCCGCTGAGCCTGGTGAGCATAGGAGTCCTGGGAAGGAGGGGAGGCCAACAGAGGGCGCTGGAGCAGCGAAGTAACAGCGGCAATGCGAGCCACGGTGGCATCCAAAGTATGAGATTCCGCCTCACCCAAGATCTGCTGGCGGATCATATCATAGGAGTCAGGAATACAGAGAAGATAACAAACAACTAGGAGTTCCTGGAAGTGTTTGTGCTGGTCGGCCAAGTCCGCGGAGAAGGGGCGATTCTGTAGGATCTCTGCGCCAAGAGCCTGAACATGCTGGTAAGCCGCAGCAGGAGTCATGGAGTGGGGGGGGGGGGCAAAGAGGTCTGCATAAAGAGTATAAATGCGGGACGTCTTGCCCCCCTTCGAATAGAGAGCAGCTAGGTGAAGCCAGGCGGCCTTGACCGTATCATCATGGCGAATGACGGGAAGGCACTCATCAGAGAGGCTGTTGGCCAGCCAAGTGTGGACAAGGGCATCACTCGCATCCCAGTCATCAAATTCAGGAGAGTTGAGAGGAGGAGGATCATCAGTGAGGTGATGACGCTTGCGCTGAGAGCGAAGAAGAAAGGTGAAAGAAACGCTCCAATCAGGATAGTTGGAGCCAACAAGCTTAGAAATCGTGCCAAGGTTGCCCGAAGGAGTAGGAGGAGGAGGAGCTGCAGGAGTGGTGGAGGTAGAGATAACGGGGGTGGAGAGACCGGAAGTGGCCATAGAGAAGGCAGGAAACGGTGCGAGAAGAAGAGAAGCCGCTGGGAGAGAGAAAAGGAGAGCAAGCCGCACGACCTAAGGAGGAGGCCGGGACACGAGAAAGAAACCGCAGCGAACAAGGATGAAACCGTAGCGGGCTAAAGAGAAGAAGCTGCAGCGACACGGTGGCAGAACACCAGCGGCCAGGAAGCAGTCCAAGGCACAGGGAAGAGGTCGCGCGAACTGAAAAAGTTTGAGCGAACAGAAGAGAAGAGGAAGCAAAGGACCCAAGAGGACAGGCAGAGAACAGACCGAAGAAAGGCGCGCAAACATGGAGAAGCCGCGCGAACAGCCCAGCGGTCAGAAGAGAAAACAAGCCGCGAGAACAGGTTGCGGAAGGAAGAAAACAAGCCGCGCGTGCAGAGAGAGCTGAGTCAGGTGGAAACGACCGAGTCCTCTGATACCATGTAAAAGTAGCGAACACGCGGCTAACAAACGAACAAAAAATTGAATAATTGAAATTTTATTATCCAAAAAAGATATCATTTACAAAGGTATGACCTCCCTTTTATAGAATGGAGGAGATAAGAGAGAGTACAAACAAATAATGTGGGACTAAACATGTACAGGGCTGAGCGGCTAGAAATAAAAGAGACCGCACAGGCCACACGGTTAGACAGATGGGCTAACCGCTCGACAACTCCAGCAGGATAAGAACAGGCCGCAATAGGAGACCGATAGACCGGCCGATCTCCAGGCTTCTGAGAGAGACCGCTAGACCGCGCGGACTACAATCAGCAACAGTCAGAATATGAACCTGCTGGGAAGGAACCGCTAGACCGCGCAGTCAACAAACCGCTAGACCACGCAGTCAACAAACCGCCAGACAAGACCGAAAGTGTACAACCCCGTGTCCGGCGAACGGGTCCCGCCAGGGAGGCCGAGCAGACCTCGCCCCGCGACCCGCATCCGAGCGACAAACGGGTATACGGCAGGAGGGCCGGCCCGCTCCCGCACGTTCCAAGCGAGCGAGCCGGCGATGCGAGCGAGCGGGACGAGCGGAGAATCACTGACCACAGCGGATGGATCTGGCGACCCGCGACCTGGCTGCCGGTCCACCCGGCAGAAGACAGGCAGGTCGCGACGGCCCGGCTCGCGCTCGCCCAGGGAGGATAGGCGAGCCACGAGAGCCAGGTCGCTCCTGCCTCCCGCGGAGGGGGATTCGAGGCGAGCTGACTCCCCGTGGGGTGCGAATAGCTACTCAGGACAGCGGAGCTTCGCTGTTGGCAGACCAGGCCGGACTGCGCATAGCCACTTAGAACAGCGGAGTTTGGCTGCTGGCAGACCCAACCAGGGGTTTTTTGGTATTTTCAGGTCAGTTCTTTTGGTTATTGGCAGTTCAGGTTCTAAAAAGCTATAAATAAGACCCAAGGGGTACCACAGAGGGCACGCTTTGAGTGCCTCCTTACTCTCACTCTTAGGTGCTCTCTGAGGGTACCTTAGCTCGGTTTCTGGCTAAGGAGGGGAAGCGCTCAGAGGTCTTCCAGGTTTGTGGTGGGATCTCCCTGCCGAGCCCTTGGGTCTGTTCTTTCTTGTCTCTTTCGTTGTTTTTCTTGCAGGAGCAAAGTAGGCGCGAGACCACCCCTTCCCCAAGGGTCGAACTCCACAAGAGGCCGGATTCCGATTTCAACATCTTGGTGCGGTGAGCGTGGAAAGTGGTCAGTGCGGAAAAGCTTCGGCGAGCTCAATGACGGGAGGACAAGGATCTGACAGGCAGGACTCGCCGCCCCCTGCCTCTCGCAATAGTAGGGATGTTGGAGGACTTCAGGAACGAGGTGCTGGGCCTCGTCAGGATCGCGCCCGGCGCGCGGGCCGAGTAATCGACGCCGGCAGCCCAGATCGCGGCCGCCCCCTCTTTGGGTGAGGACGCCCCTGGCCGGCGAGCTGGAAAGGAAGTTGCCGAGGAAGGCCGAGGATGCGAGATCCCGGGGCGCGAGCTTTTCCCCGGGTCGGCAAGTCGAGGCAGGTTCGGCGAGCTGGGTCCGCGAGATTCGCCGGCTCGCCCAGTGGGGGAGGCAGTCCTTTCAGCGAGCTGGTCTCCTCCGCACCAGTACCAGAAGGGTTCAGGGAGCCCGAGATGTCCTACTACACCGGGAAGGGAGACCCGGTTCAGCACGTCCAATGGTTCGAGGACGTGGTCTCCATCCGTCAGATGTCGGATGGATTCAAGTGCCGTCTCTTCGCCATCACCCTCCGCGAGAAGGCAAGGGAGTGGTTCCACCAGCTGCCGGCTAGTTCCATCTATTGCTTCGAGGACTTGCGCCGAGGGTTCATGTTGAAGTTCACTACCTCAAAGAAGAGGAAGAAGGAGTCTGAGTCCTTGTTCCACATAAAGCAGGGGGTGAACGAGACGTTGGGGAGCTACGTGGACCGATTTCAGGAGGAGGTCACCCAGGTCCAGGAGATGCCGGGCCACAGTCTGATGATGGCCTTCACCCTGGGCCTGCAGCATGGTTTCTTCCGAATGGAGCTGAAGAGAGTTCATCCCCTCTCCTACGAAGAACTGATGGAGAGGGCGGCAAGAGAAGTCGATGGGGAGGCGTCGAATCCGGAGTTCGCAAGGAAGCTAGCCAGATGGGCCACCGAGGAAGAGAAGGAGTCGAAGGGAGGAAGAGCGCAGGAGGAGAGAAGAGGGGAGCCCAGGTAGAGGGAGCAGAGGCAGCTCCAAGGACAGCAGCCGGGGTGGGGGCGTCAGGAGCCCGACCGTCGGCTGGGCTGGAGACCAGAGTGGCAGGGACAGGGGCCACAGAGAGGGTACTTCGGAAGGGGTCACTATCAGGGGAGGCAGGACCAGTTCCACCCACCGGGCTGGAGGCAGGGTCACCGGCCCCGGCTCCCCGATCAGGAGGAGGCCATGACCATAGCTTTGGGAGCGAGGAGGGGGATCATGAGGAGAAGGAGAAGAGAGTTCAGGGTGGAGCTGCCCTATTGAGACTTCCATCAGGAAGAGGGGCACGCAACAGCCACGTGCCCGGAATTCTTGGAGATGAGAGGGAATAGGGGGCGGCAGCAGCAGCAGGAGGAGGCGCGACAAGAAGTGAGGATCGAGGAGGTCCTGCCTCGGGCAGAGGAGGATCGTTGCGAGGACCGGGTTGATGTTGGGACCCGAGGAGGGATCGGAGTTATCCACGGGGGAGTGGGGATCGAGGCTTCCCGCAAGGCAAGCCTCCACACCATGTACCGGCGGAGCGTCGCCTCTACATCCCAAACCCCGCCGCCGGAGGAGAGGATCACCTTCTCCAGAAGTGACATGGCAGACCACGAGGATCCGTTCTGTGATGCGCTGGTCATCAAGGCCGCCATTGAGAATTTCACTGTCTCGCGAATCCTCGTGGACAATGGGAGCTCCGTCAACGTCGTCTTCAAAAAGGCGTTTGACGCGATGAAGGTAGAGGCTAAGAGGGTGTTGGCCTCGGACGGGCCCTTGTTCGGGTTCTCGGGAGAGAGGAAGGAAGTAGAGGGAGGAGTTGGCCTCCATGTCACCCTGGGGGGGACAGTCCCGAAACTGCAAGTTCGTCATCGTGGACGCCCCCAGCAGCTACAGCGCAATCTTCGGGAGGCCCCTGATCAGCGCCTTCCGCTGCGTCCCCTCATCTTTCCATCAGTGCTTGAAATTCAACGCTGAGGGGGTGCAGGTCAGGGTTACGGGGGACCCAAAGGTGGCACGGGAGTGCTATGTCACCGCGGTGAACACCATCTCTTGGCAGGAGGGAGCCGAGGAGATGGGGTGGAGTATGGAGAAGGTCGAGCAGGAAGCAGGAGGGGAGGAGCTCGGAGTGAAGGACTACACAGAGAAGGCGGCAGGGGGAGATCTGGAGGAGGTGGCCGAAGTAAGGGCTGTGGGGGGAGAGATGGAGGTAGAGGTCCCCGTTCCGGAGGAAGGGGATGCCGAAGGATGGGGGGAGCGGTCCAGGCTGGAGGCGGCAGAAGAAGTGGTGGAGCTGGAGGTGATCACCCGGGGAGGAAGGATGGAGAAGATCCGCGTCAGCGGAGGGCTGACCCCGGAGGACCAAGGCAGGATGCTGGAGTGCATCCAGAAGAACGTGGATATCTTCGCCTGGAGCGCCGCGGAGATGCCGGGGGTTGACGCGGATGTGGCCTGCCACCGCCTCAACTTGGACCCGGGGACACGCCCCGTCCAGCAGAAAAAGAGATCCACGACGGACAAGCTGGCGGAACCCATCAGGGAGGAGGTGGCGAAGCTTCTCAAAGCTGGCTTCGTGTCCGAAATTCAGTACCCCGACTGGGTCTCCAACGTTGTGATGGTCAAAAAAGGAGACGGTCGCTGGCGGTTGTGTATCGATTTTTCCCTTCTTAATAAAGCTTGTCCTAAGGACTGTTATCCTTTGCCTCGGATCGACGCGCTGGTTGACTCAGCCGTCGGCTTTTCTGTAATGAGTTTTTTAGATGTTATCACGGGGGACGGCTGCTACTGCTACAAGATGATGCCATTCGGGCTGAAGAACGCCGGGGCCACCTACCAAAAAATGATGGACAGGGTCTTCAAGGAGCAAAGGGGGAGGAACTTGGAGGTGTACGTGGACGACCTCATGATCAAAAGCCGGGATGTGGACTCCCACCTCCGGGACTTGGAAGAGACCTTCGCCACCCTACGCAGATACAAGATGCGACTGAATCCCCTCAAGTGTGTCTTTGCGGCCGGCTGGGGGAAGTTCCTGGGGCATCTCCTCACCCACGCGGGGGTTGAGCCGAATCCAGACAAGGTCAAGGCTATCTTGGAGCTAGGGTCCCCGCGGAATGCAAAGGAGGTCCAACGGTTGACAGGGAAGCTAGCAGGGCTGAGTCGCTTCCTCTCTCGGGCAGGGGAGAAGTGCTCCCCCTTCTTCAAAATGCTGAGGGGAGGCCAGAGGTTCGAATGGACCAAGGAATGCGAGGAGGCGTTCCAGGCCCTCAAGGCGCAGTTGACATAGGCTCCGCTGCTCCAAGGGCCGAAGGAGGGTGAGGATTTGTTCTTATATCTCGGGGTCGGGGCAGAGGCCTTGAGCTCCGTCTTGGAGCGTGAAGAAGGGAAGGGGCAGCTCCCTATTTATTACGTCAGCCGGGTCCTGAGGAAGGCCGAGCTCCGGTATCCGATCTTGGAGAAGCTTGCATTCGCACTAATCATCTCGGCTCGGAGGCTGCGACCATATTTCCAGGCCCACTCAATCCGAGTGGTGACCGACCATCCTCTCCGCAACATCTTCGAGGGGGTGGAGCATTCAGGCCGGCTGGCCAAGTGGTCGGTGGAGCTGAGCGAGATCAATGTCTCCTTCGTTCCGCGGCTCTCGATCAAAGCTCAGGCGATGGCCGACTTCCTGGCCGACTACGTGGTAGAAGTAGCGGAGGAGGAGCTCACCCGCCCGACTCCTTGGAAGGTGAGGGTGGATGGAGACTCAGGAAGGCATTCTCTTGTAGTAGGAGTGGTTCTGGAAAGCCCTCAAGGGACTCAGATTGAGCAGACGGTGGTGGTGCATTTTCCCATTACCAACAACCAGGCCGAGTACGAAGCAATGATAGCGGGGCTGCGCCTGGCCAGGGAGTTGGGGGTGCTGGATGTGGAGGTCCTGACCGACTCCATGGTGGTGGCTTCCCAGATCAATGGGGAGTTCGAAGCAAGGGAGCCTGCTCTGAAGTTATACTTGGCCAAAGTGAAGGGGGTCATAGGGACCTTCCAGACCTTCTCCATCCGACACGTGCCAAGGGGAGAGAATGAACAGGCGGACCAACTAGCAAAGCATGGCCCCCGGGTGGGGGGCACCATCACCGACCTGTTCCGCCCCTCCATCGAAGAAGGGGAGCTCATGGAGATCGATCAGCAGCCTTCGTGGATGGATCCAGTAGTAGTTTTCCTCTGCACGGGAGAATATCCGGAGGGGGTAGACAGGAAGAAGCTGAGGCACAAGTCCGCTTACTACCTCCTTAAGGACGGGAAGCTATACAGGAAGACCCTCTCCGGGATGCTGGCTCGCTGCGTAGCCGAGGATGAGGCGCAGAGGATCTTGGAGGAAGACCACTCCGGGGAGTGCGGGAGTCATTCCGGGAGTCAGACCCTGGAGGGAAGGATAGTCAGGCAAGGGTATTTGTGGCCCACCCTGGGCCGAGACGCCACGGAGTTCGCACGGAGATGTCATAAGTGCCAGTTGTTCGCCCCCCTCCAACTGCAGGCGGCCCAACAGCTCAAGAGTATCACGACCCCCTGGCCCTTTGCAATCTGGGGAATGGATTTGGTTGGACCGTTCCCCCAGGCCAGCGGTCAGAGAAGGTTCCTCCTGGTGATGATCGACTACTTCTCGAAGTGGATGGAGGTGAAGGCGTTGGCCAAGGTGACCTCCCAAGTAATCAGGAACTTCGTTTGGGGGGGAGATCATCTGTCGCCATGGGCTGCCCCAGGCCATCGTCACCGACAACGGACCCCAGTTCGCCAGTGCCGAGTTCACCAGCTTCTGCGAGCAGCTTGGAATCGACCTCAGGTTCGCCTCGGTCCGCCACCCCAGGAGCAACGGGCAGGTGGAGGCCGCGAACAAGATCATCGTCTATCTCCTCAAGAAAAAGGTGGAAAACTTGAGGGGGAGCTGGGTGGAGCAGCTCCCCGCAGTTCTTTAGGCCCGAAGAACCACCCCTAACACGGCAACGGGGGAGACCCCCTTTAAGCTCTCCCATGGGTGCGAGGCGGTGCTCCCCATAGAATTTGAAGTCCAAATGCCGCGAGTCGGGGCGGCTAGAGAGGGCCGATAGGAATGGCGAGTTGAGAACGAGGAGGAGCTGAGACTCTCCCTTGACATGGTGGAAGAGTTGAGGGACCTTTCGGCCATCCGACAGGAGGAGGTCAAAAGGAGGATGGCAAAATACTTTGACAAGCATGTCAGGGTCAAGCAGTTCGCAGAAGGGGACCTGGTGCTGAAGAAGGTGGACGCGACAGGGAGGTCAGCGTCCGTAGGAAAGCTCAACCCCAGCTAGGAGGGGCCATTCATTGTGAAGGAAGCTTTGAAGTCAGGGGGCTATCGGCTCCAAAATATAGAGGGCGAGACCCTGAGTCTCACCTGGAGTGGAGACGACCTGAAGAGGTTTTTTCCCTAAGCACCTGTAAGCGACACGATTTGTTATAATGAATTCCTTTTTCTCCCCCCCCAGAATTGCCATATCCAGCTTGCACAAAGAATTGGAATGAGTTTGGACCCCGAGAAGGTCCCGCTGCCAGGCTCTCACCTAGCTGGCAGGGCCGGAAGTCACTCGTTGTCATCCCTAGCCTCGAGAAGATCCCGCTGCCAGGCTCTCACCTAGCTGGCAGGGCCGGAAGTCACTCGATGGAATGTGTTTGGACCCAGAGAAGATCCCGCTGCCAGGCTCCCACCTAGCTGGCAGGGCCGGAAGTCACTCGGTGTCATCCCTAGCCTCGAGAAGATCTCGCATCCAGGCTCTCACCTAGCTGGCAGGGCCGAAAGTCACTCGATGGAATGTGTTTGGACCCCGAGAAGATCCCGCTGCCAGGCTCCCACCTAGCTGGCAGGGCCGGAAGTCACTCGGTGTCATCCCTAGCCTCGAGAAGATCCCGCTGCCAGGCTCTCACCTAGCTGGCAGGGACGGAAGTCACTCGATGGAATGAGTTTGGACCCCGAGAAGATCCCGCTGCCAGGCTCCCACCTAGCTGGCAGGGCCGGAAGTCACTCGGTGTCATCCCTAGCCTCGAGAAGATCCCGCTGCCAGGCTCCCACCTAGCTGGCAGGGCCGGAAGTCACTCGATGGAATGAGTTTGGACCCCGAGAAGATCCCACTGCCAGGCTCCCACCTAGCTGGCAGAGCCGGAAGTCACTCGGTGTCATCCCTAGCCTCGAGAAGATCCCGCTGCCAGGCTCCCACCTAGCTGGCAGGGCCGGAAGTCACTCGATGGAATGAGTTTGGACCCCGAGAAGATCCCGCTGCCAGGCTCCCACCTAGCTGGCAGGGCCGGAAGTCACTCGGTGTCATCCCTAGCCTCGAGAAGATCCCGCTGCCAGGCTCTCACCTAGCTGGCAGGGCCGGAAGTCACTCGATGGAATGTGTTTGGACCCCGAGAAGATCCCGCTGCCAGGCTCCCACCTAGCTGGCAGGGCCGAAAGTCACTCGGTGTCATCCCTAGCCTCGAGAAGATCCCGCTGCCAGGCTCTCACCTAGCTGGCAGGGCCGGAAGTCACTCGATGGAATGTGTTTGGACCTCGAGAAGATCCCGTTTCCAGGCTCCCACCTAGCTGGCAGGGCCGGAAGTCACTCGGTCTCATCCCTAGCCTTGAGAAGATCCCGCTGCCAGGCTCCCACCTAGCTGGCAGGGCCGGAAGTCACTCGATGGAATGAGTTTGGACCCCGAGAAGATCCCGCTGCCAGGCTCTCACCTAGCTGGCGGGGGCGGGAGTCACTCAATGGCAATAACTTGCGACCCAGAACAAATCACGCTGCCGGACTCCCACCTAGCCGGCGAGGCCGGGAACTACTCAAACGATGTTAACAACAGGTCGGAATCACAAAAGCTAATCAAAAAGGGGAGGGGTCTAACATAGCCCCCCAGCCCCAGGAAAGGCGGCCGAGTGGAGGCGAGAACCTGGGCGAGAGTCCGCAAGAAATTAGGCAATACAGACGAGGGACGAGCCGGCTCGCCTCGCTCGGCGGGCGAGCAGCCGCCTCATCGGGGCCAGGCCGCAGGGGCAGGTCGCGTCGCACGGCAATAGCAAATGTATAAATAAGGCGGGCGAGAGAGCATTTATAAAAGCAACAATAGCTGAAAAACACGAAGTATAGGCGCAGCCCGCGCGTACATCTCAAAACAGGTAAACATTGATGATAATATACATCTAAAAAAATAAATGTCAAAAGGCAGGGGAGACGCGAGATCCGGGGCGAGAAGTCCTAAATGGGCTGGAAGGCTTTGTCCCCAGGGTCCGGCACGGGGAGAAATAGCGCCGGAACCACGTCTTCCGCCGAGAGTTCCGCCGCCTCGCTCGTAAGGAGATCCGCGCGTCGCAGCATTTGCATCGTATACTTCGCGGAGCTGGCGGCGTTCTTTTGCATCAGCACTTCCAAATCGTAGTCGGAGTGGTGCTCGAGCGGACAGACCCTGCTGTCTGGAGGAGGGACAGCGGCGGCGGCCTCCAGCTCGCGTACCCGCGCCTCCAACGCCGCTTTGTCCTGACCAAGGGTGGCGATCTCGGCACCCATCCGGCTCGCCGTCGCCGCATCCTGGGAAAAGGAAGGAGAAGAATCGTGAGCTGTATTCGCGAGAAGGGGCAGTAGTTCAGGGTGAGTACGTACCACTCCGCCCAGGTACTGCGCGAGGGTCTCCTCTGCCGCGTCGGCCCGCCTCCTCTGAAGGTTCGCGTCCTCCTGAGCGAGCTTCTGGGCCTCCTCCCTCTCGTCCTCCAGCTTCTTCAGGGAGGTGGCGTTCCGCTCCAGCTGAGTGCAGCGCCTCCCTACCATGTGAGCTAGCTCCAGGCCGCGTAGCTGGGCCCGCGCGCTTTTGTGAACCAATACTCGCGTCGCCTCTTTGTCGTAGATGGCGGCGTCTTCTCGCGAGTACAGGCCGAACGAGAAGTTATAGGCTTCCCCGCCGATGGTGTCCTGCTCCATCCAACTCGGTAGCAAGGTCGAGATCGCGGCGCGATTCGACTCCTTGTCCCACGAAAGGAGCGGAGCGCCGAGCTCGTCCAGATATCTCTCGCCATAGCCAAAGTTGCGGTGACCCCTCGGCACCGGCTTCGCAGCAGCTTGAGACCCGTCCAGCGGCGCGGAGGTGCCCGCCGCCCGGTCCGGGGTATCGCTGGTCGAAGCAACCAGCGGGGGCGAAGGGCCCTCAGACGGAGGGTCCACAGGGGCCTTGCCTTTCCTTTGGCTCACGGCGGGTTGCTGACCCGCGGTCTTCGCCACTTTCGGCGGAGGGGTGGGCTGACCGCCACCCGGCCGCTTCTTGGCCGGGACTGACGGGATGTCGCACTGAGCGGCATCCGTAGCCTGAGCTCGGGCGAGAACCCCAGGGGGAATCCGAGCGCTCTCGTAAGGGGGGTGAAGAGGGATGTCGCGCTCGCCTGCCAGGAAGAAGGGGTGAGGTAAAGGAAAAAAGAGGGGTAAGGCATAACAGCGGCGAGTGGCAAATCTCCCCCTGGCGGGACGGAGGCGAGGTCGTCAAGATGGCGGCGCAGGTACGCGACCTCAAAATTCTTCCCGGCAAAAAACGCGCACAAGTCGGCTTCATGGCCCCCTGGGCTGGGCGGACGGTAGCTCGGCTCGCTAAGCTGCACCGGCGAGAAGGGGACGTTGCCGAAATCCCCTTTGACGAAAAGGAACTTTTTGAGCCAATTATGACTCTTATTGACTGTCTCCCGCGCCTTGAGGTGGGCGCTGGAGAAGTAGGCGGTCCCGTCCCGATTCGCCCGGAAGGAGAACAGCTTCCGGAAAACGGCGAGGCTGAACTCCACTCGCTCCTCTCGCAGGAAGCAGGCGAACCCCACCATGACGGCTATGGAGTTCGGGGTCATCTGACCTAGGGCGACCCCGAAGTATTTCAGCATCTGGCGCACCTCGGGCCATAGGGGGAGTCGCAGGCCCACCTCAAAGTGAGCTAGGGGGATGGCGAGCTCGTCCCTAGATAAGTCGTTGATCTTTTCCCCATCCCCGGGCCATCTCGCAGAAAAGTCCGGCGGAACATGGTCGCTGAGAGCATCCAGGTACTCGCGTTCAGAGATGACGGCGTGAGGAAAATCATGCTCTGAGAACGTCCAAGCGCACTTAATTCGTCCGTCCACGTCGCCGCCGCCTCCGCCCATTCCCATCAGATCGCCGCCGAACGTGCGAGACAGATCCGGAAGGCGAGCGCGAACCGTACTTCGCGGGAAAAAGGAAGCGAGAGGACGTTTGGAATCGGTGAGGGAATAAGAGTCGGCAAGGCCTATTTATAGGGAAAGAGAAAGGGCAGGAAACTTTCCGCCGAAAGAGGGGGTGCAGATAGCAAAAATCAGCCCGATGGTTCTACTTCCCCGCCCGCGACCGCACCCCAAAGGCCGATCAGGCGCGGGTCTCGCCCGGCCGCGTCCGTGGAAGACCCGAGCGGGAGAGTCTCGGCCCGCACCCGCCCGGGATTCCGCGCGAGTCGGGAGGCTCCCGTCTGGCGAGCTCCTCGGCTCGCCCTCGCCCCGATCAGCACGAGGGGAAGAGCGGATCTTTGCCTTAACCCGCCCACAGAAAGCAAAAGCAACAGCATGATATTTTCAATAAACCTCAGCAGTAAAAAGTTAGGCCCATAGGCGGGCAAAAAGAGTCACAAGTGGTTACAAATACAAGATAACTTTGAAATAACAGCAACCCCGCGGTGTCCCGCAAGCGGGGGGCAGAAGACTGGATCAGTACTCGACCCACTTCCACCTGTACCGCCGCTTCGTTCCCGATCGCGGCGGCACGCGAGGGTCGTGGTAATCGCGAACCGCCACCAGTTCCCGCTGAGCCAGGCCGACTTGCTCTGTGGCGATCCTAAGATGCCCCTCGGCTCGCGTTATATGCACGCCCGGTGAAGTGACATCGTCGTATTCCGCTGTGCGTGGAGGTCCCTCCAAGGCCGCGAGCCGGGCCTCGGTCTCGGCCTTGTCTTCATCGACCCTCTTCACGATCTCCTGCAGCAGCAGCGTGTGTTTTTGGAACAGCCGCGTCACCTGCCTCTTCATCCCCACCGCATCGGTCGGGTCGCCCAGGTAATCAGAGACACTGTCCACATCGGGCGGAGGCGAATACACTTCGCTCATCTCAGTTTCGGAGGAGGCCCTGTTATAGCCTACAAACGGGCGAGTCAAAAGGAGCGAATAAGGACAAAGCCAATGGTAAATATCAGCTCACCAGGGGTTGGCACGTCGCCCGCACCGACGGATGGGCGAGAGGAGCCTGGCCGACCCTGAAAGGTTTCTCCCCCGAGGGTCTCAAGAGAATTTCCCAGTCCGTGGGAAGCCGGCGGGCGGGGGGTTTCCGGAGGTGGGCGGTCCAGACCTGGGGAACTAGCGACCCTCTCAGGCGACAAGCGAGGGGGGCGATCCTCTCCCCCGTTCCCCACCTCTTCACGAGGAATCTCTTGCAAAACAAAAGATCAGAGGTACATCGATAATCCGCGGAAGGTCACGTACCCCAGGGACGACCTCAACACCCGCCGCCGAGCTGGAGCCCGGACAGTCACCCGCCAGAGACCGCCTAACAATCCTTCCCTTCGCCGGCCTAAAGAGAGGGCCGGGAGACCCATATGCTAGCCAAGGGGCGGCCTCGAGGGCCTCCTCCTGAGTCTTCAGGCCCGCTGCCGCCAGGCGGGCTCGCACCTCTTCGCTAACCGACATCGAGAAACTAAAGTCTGCTCAAAGAAAATGAAGGGACCTGGGGAGCCTCCTCCAGGGGTCAGCAGTATGTATTTATAGCCGGACGGTGGGGCCCCACCAGAAGATTCCATGTCAGCTCAGCACAGTGCTCGCCGAACACGCGGGTTGGATGATTCTTTCCGAGCTTGAATCAAGCTCAAAAGAGCGGGGATTGTGTACAACCCCGTGTCCGGCGAACGGGTCCCACCAGGGAGGCCGAGCAGACCTCGCCCCGCGCCCCGCATCCGAGAGACAAACGGGTATACGACAGGAGGGCCGGCCCGCTCCCGCCCGTTCCAAGCGAGCGAGCCGGCGAGGCGAGCGAGCGGGACGAGCGGAGAATCACTGACCACAACAGATGGATCTGGCGACCCGCGACCTGGCTGCCGGTCCGCCCGGCAGAAGACAGGCAGGTCGCAACGGCCCGGCTTGCGCTCGCCCAGGGAGGATAGGCGAGCCACGAGAGCCAAGTCGCGCCCGCCTCCCGCGGAGGGGGATTGGAGGCGAGCTGACTCCCCGTGGGGTACGAATAGCTACTCAGGACAGCGGAGCTTCGCTGTTGGCAGACCAGGCCGGACTGCGCATAGCCACTTAGAACAACGGAGTTTGGCTGTTGGCAGACCTAACTAGGGGTTTTTTGGTATTTTCAGGTCAGTTCTTTTGGTTATTAGCAGTTCAGGTTCTAAAAAGCTATAAATAAGACCCAAGGGGTACCACAGAGGGCACGCTTTGAGTGCCTCCTTACTTTCATTCTTAGGTGCTCTCTGAGGGTACCTTAGCTCGGTTTCTGGCTAAGGAGGGGAAGCGCTCAGAGGTCTTCCGGGTTTGTGGTGGGACCTCCCTGCCGAGCCCTTGGGTCTGTTCTTTCTTGTCTCTTTCGTTGTTTTTCTTGCAGGAGCAAAGTAGACGCGAGACCACCCCTTCCCCAAGGGTCGAACTCCACAAGAGGCCGGATTCCGGTTTCAACAGCAAGGCCGCCCGGTCTAATACTTCAACAGGTTGAAAGTGTTATGTCCTTAATAATGGAAAGTCTTATCTAACTAAGTTTGCTGCCAAATCCCAAGATGGGATATTTGTTAGGTACAACAACAAGAGTAAGCCTTATAGGGTCTACAACTTGATTACTCAAGTTGTAGAAGAGTCTGTACATGTTGTCTTTGATGAAACAAGACTTATTAACAGTGAGTTGCCAAGTAGTTCTTGCAGTTCTACAGGTATAAATGAGAGAATGGACAAGCTTACCATTACAGAAGATTCAACTGCAAATCAGGAAGTGGAAAATGGTGGCTGCTGTCCAGGGGGAGTACAAGACTCTCTAGATGCTGATGAAAACCAAGAGGTGCAGCATAATGAAGAGACTGGAGGTGTTCAACCTGAAGATAGACTACCTCCAGCTATTAGACACTTAAAGGATCATCCAACAAATCAGATAATTGGTGATCCAAGACAAGGAGTACAAACAAGGAGCAGGAATCTGAACACAGTTCTTTGCTCTAGCTTCTTATCTCAAGTGGAACCCAAGAAATTTGAAGAAGATGTTCTAGACCCACATTGGATTGATGTCATGCAAGAGGAGCTGAATCAGTTCATAAGGTGCAAGGTCTGGAAGTTAGTTCCTAAACCAAAAGACCACAACATCATTGGAACAAAGTGGATCTTTAGGAACAAACTGGATGAGAGTGGGATCATTGTGAAGAACAAAGCAAGACTTGTTGTAAAAGGATACAGGCAGGAAGAGGGTATTGAATTTGATCAAACCTTTACCCTAGTAGCAAGACTGGAAGCAATTAGGATGTTCCTTGCTTATGCAGCATATCAACGCTTCAAGGTATTCCAAATGGATGTAAAATCAGCATTCCTAAATGGAAATCTAAAAGAAGAAATCTATGTAGAGCAGCCCTCAGGTTTTGTTGATTCTCTCAAACTTGATTATGTTTATGGACTTAGGAAAGCTTTATATGGGTTAAAGTAAGCCACAAGGGCCTGGTATGAAACCCTGTCTACTTTCCTCATTGAGAACAAATTCTCAAGGGGGAAAATAGATAAGACTCTATTCCTTAGGCAATCCAAAGGAAAGATAATCCTAGTCCAAATATATGTTGATGACATAATATTTGGTTCTACTGAAAGTAACCTTTGTAGAAAGTTTGCAAAACTTATGCAAGGGAAATTTGAAATGAGCAGTATGGGAGAACTTAAGTTTTCTTGGGTCTCCAAGTAAGACAGACTGAAGATGGCTTGTCCTTATCTCAGTCTAAATTCACCCACGAGTTAATTAAGAAGTATGGTATGAAATCATCCACTACCATGAGAACTCCAATGGGGACAAGTGTGTCTCTAAGCAAAGATGATGCAGGGAAACCTGTAGATGAAACTTTATATAGAGGGATAGTTGGGTCCCTCCTATATCTGACTGCTAGTAGACCAGATATCATGTATGCTACATGTGTATGTGCTAGTACCAATCCTGCTCTAAAGAATCTCATCTTACTGCAGTCAAAAGGATTTTGAGATATCTTAAGGGCACACCTAATCTAGGCCTTTGGTACCCTAGGAATGGAGATTTTCTACTGACAGGATATTCAGATGCAGACTTTGCAGGTTGCAAAGAAGATAGAAAAAGCACTACAGGCACCTGTCAATTTCTAGCAGGAAGATTGGTGTCTTTGAGCAGTAAGAAGCAGACAAGTGTGGAAATTTCCACAGCTGAGTCTGAATATGTGGCAGCAGGAAGTTGCTGTGCACAACTATTGTGGATTCAGCACCACCTAGAAGACTATGGTATTCAGGTAAGTAGAACACCTTTGCTTTGTGATTCTACAAGTGCTATTTCTATTACTATTAATCCTATTTCACATAGTAGGACTAAGCATATAGAAATTAGATACCATTTTCTTAGAGAACATGTAGAGAAAGAGGACATCTCACTAGAATTTGTCAAAACAGATTATCAAATTGCAGATATGTTTACTAAGCCTCTAGATGAAACTAAATTCAATAAGTTTAAAATTGAATTAGAAATGTTGAACATAGATTAGTTTAACAAAATTGGCTAAGTAAAATTGTGTCGACACAAGAAGTTGTCTGTGTCGACACATAATAGTTGGTGTCGACATTCCAGAGAAGTGGTGTCGACATATAGTAGTTGGTGTCGACATTCCAGGAAAGTGGTGTCGAAACATCTAGAGAATCAGTGTCGACACTTCAGAGAAGTGGTGTCGACACATCCAGAGTTGGTGTCGACACTTAGAGTATAGGCGCAGATTCGTCGACCTCAGATCGTCGAACTTGACAAAGTCAAATAGAATTGATGTCGAGTCATTAGAAGACTGTGTCGACACTTTTCAACAGTGTCAACACATTTAGAGATTGTTGACGTGACTTTTGACCTTCATTACTTAGAAAGGTATAAATAGGTCAACATCATATTCTGTCGACACATTCTCCATATTTTCGAGACCAAAACCCTGTGTCGACAACTTCTCTCTTCTTAATCCAAGCTTTCTCTCAACAACCATGGCGCCAAAGATCGAGGACAATGTCAATGAAGGATACGAACTTGTTCGAAATGCATTTGATGGAGCGGAATCAGAAATTATAGGAGTAATAACCCTAATAGCTGAAAATGGTCTGGAATTCTTAGTTTCTGAACCAACTAAGATTTGGAAGAAAGAAAAACTAGAATTCTTTGGTGCTGCTACCCTAGATCAAACTGGACTAAAAATTAGATCCACAGTACATGGAGTAAAGGTGAAAATCACCCAGAAGAGTTTAAGGAAAGTTCTTCACCTGCCAAGAACACAAGAAGAAGAAGATGTACCCACATCTAAGTTAAGGGAAGCACTTCAATGGTGTGGACTGGATTCCACCTTGAAGATTGGCTCAGCTTTGAACAGGAAAGTCATGAATATGCAAGGGAAGTTCTTGTCTGAAGTTGTAGGAAAAGTGATTATTTGTAAACCAGGGGGGCATGATAGGATTTCTGTCTATATGTTCAGCCTTATGACCAGAATCATCTATAGACTAAACACAGATTGGTCAGAAGTCATTTTTGAAAAGATTAAGGAAAGTCTGAAGAAGCCAAATCTCGGAAGAATTGTGAGCTTGTATTTAGCTGGAACAATACCTGAAGTGATGGAATAGTCAACTGGGACTAAGATAAATCACATGAGGAGTATGGACATAAGGATCATCTCCAGATGCGATAGGGTCCTAACTAAGGACTTGCCTGATGAGGAGAGGCAAGAGATTCCTGAACAATCTACAACATAAGATATTCCTGTACAAGATATTGCAGATAGCGCTCAAGTGTAGGGGGAGCCTCATGTTGAGGAAGAGCCAATACACTTGGAAAGTGATATTTCTACACAAACTATACTTGAGGTACTACACGAGGTTAATCAATCAATTCCTAATGATAAGGATGAAATTCTAACTGAATCTTTGATTGATGTTGACCAGCCAACTCAATTACACAGTCAAGCACAAGATGTTATCATGGAGGATACAACTGATACTGATAATGCTCTAGAGATAAGAGTATCTCCAGTCCCTACTCAACAAGAATTCACTCTTGAAGAGTTGTTCCCTGATTTAGGGCAGACTGAATTTGAGGGGGAGAAAGCAGACTTGGAGGGGGGAGCAAGTTGATCTTGAGAAGGAGCAAGTAAGTACTACGGGGGAGGAGCAAGGAACTCAGGGGGAGCAACCTAGAACTAAACAGGTATTGCCTCCTAGTACTAAAGATAGAGTTGATATAGCTAGTTCCTCAGCATCTGAGTATGAAGAAGCTACAAGAGCTAAGAAGAGGAAGCTAATGGTCTTCAAAAGGAGAAGCCGAAGCTACAAGAATGCATTACAAACTGCTGCTCCACAATCTGCCCCAACAACTGATTATAGCTCCTTATTAGTCTCTATACAAGTAAAGCTAGATGAACAAAGGATTGCCTTGGAGAAGTATATGGATGAAACTCACAAAGATCTACAACTCTCCTTGGCTACAGATATAAAATCTATAAGATTTGAAGTTAATCAAAATAAGAAGGAGATGACTGATTGTTTCCACAAAGGAGGCAATGTTGTGGTTTTCCTAGCCACACATCAAAAGAAAATCAAGACTCAAGTTGATGATATAGCTCTTAAACAAGGCTATGTTCTAGAGAATCAGATTAGGATGAATGATAATCTAACAGCATCACACAATGTGATTGTTACAGAACTGAAGAATGTTGCAACTGCCCAGCCTGAAGCAAGGCCTAATGCTAAGGCAGATTTTGACAAGCAATTCAGGGAAGGACTAGCTGCTGTAAAAACAGCTATTGAGCAATCTCAAAAGACCATTTCTGGACATATACTGACGTTAAAAGCTTTTTATAAAGATGGTGTAAATTTTCTTGATGAACAAATCAGATTTCAAAAAGATGACCTCAGGGATCATGTTGCCAGAGAAGTCATAAAGGGGGAGAGAGTGTTAGTCAAAACTGACTCTGATCATGCTAAATGGATCTCTAACAGCATCAGAGCCACACTTGGATATCCACCCCTCTGTGATGATGACAATGTGGCTGAGTCTGGTATACACCCTGCCTACTTTGGAGGTGACCAACCTGAAGTTGCTCAAGTTATTTATCCTCCAGCAGATTTTGACATGATTCACCAAGAAGTATAGTCTATGTATAGCCCTCCAGAAGGTTCTCAAAATGTTATCCTTGAGAAAGTAAACATGCCAGTGTCAGAGGCAGTTTTGAACAAAGAGCAAGAAGCTCTATTGTCTAAGAAAAGATTCAGAGAACATGTTGAGTTGAAGCCTGATTTTGAGAAGTGGAGTCCAACATCCAGGAACATTATACTGACTGCTTGGAAAGCTGTAAAGGATAAGACCCATGATAGGGGCAAATGGTACTCTACACAAGAATGGCAAAAGTATGAAGCTAGGCAAGAAGCCATAGTTCAGTATAGAAAAAAGGCTAAGACTGGGAAGCTACCTCCTAATGCTCAGGAGCCTAGCAAATATTTCCCAAAGCCCTTTCACTACTTTGAAAGGCAAAGAATAAGGGCTGAAGAGCAAAAGAAGAAAGACCTAAAGGGCAAGAAGCCAGCTGATGATACTGATGTTCCAGTACAAGCCAAGGTCCAATCAGGCAAAGACATAATTATCAAGGAGCCAGATCAGCTTTAGATTAGATTTACTTGAGTTTACAACTTTGTAATCTTTAGTGTTGAAATCTATGTACACTTTTGATTAAGAAACTTTTGGAAGTTTAAACAAAACTATGATGAATGCTCATTGTGTTAGCATTATTATTCAGTGATGATTTATTATATATGTTTTGTTTAGAAATTACCCTGTCATATAATATTGTTATACATCATAATGTGTATTTGTTATGAATGGTGTATATCATTGACTAAGGGTTATGACTTCTCCAAATAGGGGGAGATTGTTGGGTACATTGGAAAATGTGTATCAGATTTGAAGAAGCCTCACCTTACTCAATGATATGCATCAAGGTGTATTTGATGTTGTTTTGAGTTTATATGTGCAGGTTAAGAAAATGCAAGAATGCAGAAAAACGTTTCTAAGTCCATATGTCGACACCAAAAGAAGCTGTGTCGACACTTATGAAGGCTTGTGTCGACACTGGAGAAAAGTTGTGTCGACACTTGGAGTTAATTGTATCGACACTTGGAAAGGCTGTGTCGACATCAGAAGAAACTAAGTCAACATAAAGAAGCAGTGTCGACACACAGAGAAGCATAGTCGAAATCAACTGTGTCGACACATAGAGGCAGTGTCGACACACAGAGAAAGTTTATTCGACATCAACTGTGTCGACACACAGAGGCAGTGTCGACACACAGAAGCTTAGTCGACATCAATTGTGTCGACACACAGAGGAAGTGTCAACACACAAAAGACTTTGTCGACATCAACTGTGTCGACACACAGGACTTATGTCGGCACACTGCAGAGCTTCATCAAAGTTAAAGAGAAGAAGTGTTTGTGTCGACACACAGAATCAGTGTCGACACATTCTACAGAAGGCTGTGTCGAGAAGCATTAACAACAACAAAAGAGATGTGTCGACACCACCAATGCTTGTGTCGACACTTAGTTCACTTGTGTCGACACTTAGTCTACTTGTGTCGACATATGATGAAGTTCAGTCTCGATATTTTGCTAACAGAGACAGAGTTTAAGAATTGACTGGATGACTTGACAGCTGCCATTTCTAACCGGTCTACTGCAACTGTCAAAGCTGTCAGAAGTTTGTTAGAAACCGGATCAGCCGGTTACTATGGAGGAAGACTATATAAAGGCTTTCTCCTTCAACAGAAGAATGATGAACTCATATAGAAAAAAAGTATATACACACACAGAAGAAGATTTTTGTCAGAAGATCTAAGAAGACAGTGGAGAGAGAGAGAGCTCCATCTACTCAAGTGAAATTGCTTAACCAAGCTGCTAAGAAGTATTCAGATTGTGATCTGAGTATCAAAAAAGAAGCTGATTGAAGATCAACTTCACAGGAGATTCAACCATACTGAGTTCAGATTCAAGAAGCTTTGAAGAAAGCTAAGAGTGGTTGTTCTCTGCCATCAGATTCTTCCAAGAACTGATCAAGAAGCCATCCATCCATTCTCTCTCTACCAGGGTGGTGGTTAAATACATTGTAAATCTATTTTCTGTAGGATCTATTCTAGATCTGAGCTGTAAGCCTGTTTTATAAAGGCTGAGTTGTAGGAGATTTAGGTCTCTGAGTGGTAGGCTTTGTTGAAGGCTGAGGTAGGGCTGTGAGCCTGAGTTGTAGGAGATTGTTATCTCTGAGGTGTAGGCCTTGTTGAAGGCTGAGGTAGGGCTGTGTGCCTGAGCTGTAGAAGTGTGGACTCACTCTGAGTTGTAGGAACCTTGATTGGGTTCTGAGCTGCAAGATCTGCGGATCTGAGGTGAAGAGAAGAAGTTAGGCCGAATCTAGCACACTGCTAGATAGGCGAAGGGGGAAAGTGGATGTACCCAATACTTGGGGAACCACTATAAATCCTGTGCACTCTGTGATTGGATATATTTCTGTGATGTGTTTGTTGTGTTAACAGAAAACTAGAGTTTATTATCTGCCTTAGAATAAAAACGATTTGAACATATTCTCCCCCTCTAGGTGTATTAGGTTATCTTGAAACCAATTCTTTCAACTTGCCTCCGTCTAGATTAGGATTATGAAAAATATAGTATTGTTCATAAGTTCTAAATTTTTTAGTATAAGTATAGTTATAAGAAAAAAATTTATGTTATAAAAACAAGAAATTTCAGTACTTAATTTCACCTAAGGAAGAATTCGAATTTTAGAGGCGCACACGGGTCACCACACGCCCGTGTGAGTGGCCGTGTGCTCAACATATCCTCAGGCCTAGCCGTGTCACTTAAATCTGAAATAGGACGATTTCATCCCGAGCACCATATAGGTTCACACCAACCCGTGTGTCTGGCCGTGTCATATGGCGTCTCTTCGCTCGACGATCATCGAGACCACTGTGTCAACACATCTGACACGCCCGTGTTGGATGATAGACGCCCGTGTCTTTTCACTCGATGATCATCGATACCATTGTGTCGACACATCCGACACGCCCGTGTCGGATGGTACACGCCCGTGTCGCGTGTCACCTACCAACCCGTGTGTTTTTAATGTGCTGTACCAGAGCAGACACGGGTCCACACACGGCCGTGTTGTGGCCCGTGTCCGCCTGACATGCTGTTTCCTGTCAGTTTGACCGCACGGCCCCCCACATCCCGTGTTTCACGAGGCTGAGATTCCTCAACACAGCTACACACACGGCCGTGTGCGCACCCGTGTTCTCCTACTATATATAGGGGCCGTGTCCTCTCCTTCCTTTCCATCTCCTGATTACAGCGAATCCTCCCGTTTCTTCCAAGACCAGAGCTCGGTTTGAGTGTTCTTTGCCTCCAAAATTCGCGGATTCGCCTCCTCTACTCAATCTTCCCTCCGTGGTAACCATTTTTTTATTTATGATTTTACTCTACTTCTCCTCCCTCTCCGCTCTTTTCTCCACGTTCTTACTCTCCCATTTTCATTTTCAAACTAAACATAACAAAAATCTTTTACTTTTCTCCACAGATAATATCTTCTGGAAGAGGCCAAGGCGGTCACCGTCGTCGACCGGAGCTCCAGGCTCTATCTACGGAGCGGCGCGACGCTGCTGTGCCGCTAGTGTTCACCGATCCTACGCATTCTGCCCATTACAACGGCCTCCAATCAAAGAAATTTCAAGACATCCGCACCATTGATTGGAGTGTATTAGAAGAAATAAACTTAGCAGGGGATGTCTGGGAATTAATTTCTGTATTGGGTTGGGAGCAATTCTTTGCGATAGAAGAGTTAGGCTTTAAGGAACTCACACTCGAGTTCCTGTCCTCATTTTACTTAAATATTAGGCCTAATCTGATTGATTATGATCGCGAGCACGAGATGGTCATCTCCTTTCGAGTAGGGGGCACCTTTTACACACCTACCCTGCTCCAGTTCACCCAATACCTAGGGGTGTATGAGGCATCTTTCCACTTTAGTGCTGCTTACTCCGACCTTCATTTCAACCTCCCCGCTCGCGATCTTGCCGGAGGTATCTGGGCTCGACTCGCTTTTGACCTTATTCCATATGAGGCCAAGAGGTCAAAGGTGTCCCAGTTGTATTTCCCCGCCCTCCATTACATTCACCACCTCCTGAGCCATACTTTGAGCGGCCGGGGCGAAAGCTCCGGCGTTGTCAGTCGGCAGGACTTGCTGTACCTCTATAGCATTTCATCTCGTTATCCTCTCCACCTAGGCTTCCTACTCGCCCAGTTCATCCTCCACCATGCCGACACCCCCCGCATAGGGTCTATTTGTGTAGCACCCTACATCACTCGCCTGGTTAATAACATGGGCATCTTATTAGCACTCTCCCCGATGACAGTGGTCTCGAAGACTGTGCCCATCACGATGGCCAGCCATCGATCCCTCCGCCTCGTCACCGCCCGTCAGGGCCGGGGAGGCGTCACATATTCTATTGCGAGGCATGGACCGCATGCGCAGGACAACACTGACGACGAGGTGGATCCTGACCTCGATGTGCCTCTGGTGCCTCCGCCCCATTCCACTTATGATCAGGGAGAGTCTTCTACTGCTCCCCCTAAACCTCGTTCGCGGTATTCGCGGGTGTTCTTGCATTTCTTCGACACCGAGCACTCACCGCGCTTACAGCGTATCGAGGCGGCGCAAACGCGGACGGAGGACCTCCTCATTCAGATCAGGGACCACTTAGGGATTGCTCCTAGAGAGCCGGCAGCTCCTGGCCAGCCACACTTCCCAAAATACCAGACTGACCAGCCGCCTTACTTTTGACATGTATCTATGTATTGTAGTATTTCTTTATTTCTATTAATATATTTCAGATATTATATATGATTTCATGTCCGCTCCTGGTTCCTTCATGTACTCTTCTATTTTGATGATAACAACTTATTTTTTATTATTCTTAGTGAAATTACTTTTTCAGCACTTTACATTGCAACGAGGACATTGCAAATTCTCAGTCTGGGGGTGGATTTTCTTTCTTCCTTTTTATAATTATTGTGATAGACATGGTTACAATTGATAATAATTTTGCTATCATAACACTCAAATTAGTTATACCCCCTAATTTTTTTTTTAAATTGACTTTTGTTACTCTTTTAAGCTCTCACTATTCATTCAGTTGGGATTATCACTATTTAATTTAACTTCGCATGCTGATTAAAATGAATTAATGTAGACCCATAGAGGTTTCAACTTTGTTGATTCGTAATTAAGTATAGAAATACATTAGCTTAATTTTCTCTATATAATTTATTGTTAAGATTAATCCTCTATATTATTAACTATCAATCACTATATTTTAGAAAATATAATTATCTATAGTAATGTGAGTCGATGAGTGTAGCATTTCTATAATTTGGTATTAGGGAATTAAAATGAAAGATACTCTCTATTGATGTCTAGCACTTGCCCTCTAGCGATCCTCAAAAATGTTGCATAAGTTAACTAGTGAGGGCGGAAATGACTTAGGCCTCCTTTTGGATAGCTTGAGCCTTGCAAACCTAAAACCTTAAATATTATACCCTTGCACACCCAATTTGGACCTAATCCCTATCCTTTTGAAACTCTACCACTAAAAGTTACCAAGGCCAAATCCTTACTTATTAGCACACCTATCATTGAGCTCTTCATGGAATGAGTTTGTTCGTAGTGATATGTGGCCTGAGTGCGTGTATACTTGCACCCACTCAGAATGATCCCTACTATGAACCAAAAAAAAGAGAGAAAAAAAAGACATAATGATACGTGGCCTGAGTGTGTGTATACTTGCACCCACTCGGAATGATCCCTACTATGGCCTCTTGGTTAAGAAGATTAAATACTTAGAGTATCCTTCAAAAATGTGGGAAGTATACTAATTGCAAAGTCTGGGGGTGTTTTTATAACACTAACGTATGTTAAGGTATTTTCCAACAAAAGGCTCAATCGAGATTTAGGTGTGAAAGAAAAGAAAACAAAATCCATTAAATCTATCTTTGATTAGCTCACCTATAATCTTCTATCCTAAGACAAAAAGGCTACACCATAATACAAGTCCTAAGGATCCGACCTCACTAAGTCTAACTTGTGCCGTGGAGAGGGTGTGAAAAGGGTAAGCTCATGACCATCAATATGGGTACTCATAAGTTTTGAAATACTAATACGTATTTTATTGAGATTGTTATTTTCTCCTCACATTTGTCATAGATGACTATACCTTTATTTCTAGGAAAGAGTGAAAGATAGTTAAAAGATTTATTGGAGGAATTTTAAGATAAATTTATACTTAGAAACTTCTGCTAAACTATTTGATATACGATTACATCATCAAAGTCCCATTTAAATTCATAGCAACCAGTGTGCGGAGGTAAAATTATTTATTGGTAACCCAAGTGTTCGAATTAGTTTGCTTAGGGACAAACAAACATCTAAGTCTGGGGGTATTTGATGAGTGCGATTATGATAGACCTTTTACTATCATAATTATAATCATGTCCACTATTTTCTACCTCCTTGTGTAGTAATTTTGCAAGATTAGTTGAGAAATTGTCTTATCATGAATATGAGAGGATAGTTAGGATTTTTGGTTACTCCTTGTATTAAGTTATATATTTATCCTTTCATTTTTCTAATGGAGGTAATGCCAACCAATGGAACTAAAAGTCTTGGAGCAAACATAGGAGTTCACGGAGTCAACATAGTTGATGACAGGACAAAAATTTGGCGCACACAGGTAGACACACTTCCATGTCAATAACTGTGTCCTATGTGCCCTAGAACTGAAGAAATTGGATGCAGGAGACAGAGACTCACACGGGTAGGCACACGCCCATGTGCCTACCCGTGTCCAATTTGAACACGACTGCCGACCAACCCGTGTCTGGATAACATGAAGAACAACACGGCCGTGTCATTACCCGTGTCATCTGACATGACCTACTACCAGCCATGCCTGTTCGTGGGGAACTGCTCTAGAACCGTCAACACAGCCTGACACACACAGCCGTGTTGGTACCCGTGTTCGACTTTGTTTGCTAGGTGACTATAAAAATCCTGTAGAAAAATGAGAGGGGACTTTTGGATCAGTTTTCGTTGGGGAGCATGAAGTGGAGCATCCAAGAGAAGGAGGATTTGAAGGGTATTTTTGTATGCATTTAATCTTTCATTAATCCCTTTTGATCTTCCCTATCTCTTGGTGATTCAAATTTAGTTATCTTTTATTTTGCATGAACTTTAATTTGGAACAATTTGTTAATCATGTATCGCCTTGTTTTCATTGAATTTGTGGTAATTTGTTCGTATGTAGGCTTGCAACCAAAGAGATTTCTCCTAATTATGAATTACTTATTTCTTTTACATGAATTGCAAATCTCTAGATTGAGAAATTGGAAGTTTGTAATGATAGTTACATGTTCATATTTTGGTGTTAAATCTTTTTGTAATTCAAATTTCAAGATCGAGAGATATGTTGTTTGGATACTTGGAATACGAATAAATGGATTCATGGTATTTTATAGATAATATTTCATGAATGTTTGTAGTAGATAGGGTGTTTCCACTAAGGCAGACTTGAGTATTGTAAATTGTTCGAGCGAAAGTTTACTAACTTAGGTCTAGATCTTGAATTGCTCGAGAGAGAATTCGATAGATGTTTACCCTTTACATTACAACAAATTTGATAACCTTATTATTTCATGATTACGTAAAATTGAGTTAATGAATGAGTATTTCATGTAATTTCCCATAACGTTCGGCTTTTTATCATCTTGAATTCCCCAATGTTTAATTATCCAAATAGTCATAGTCAGGTTAATTTTAGATTAAAAATCAATTTTAATTATTGGTACGATAATAGAGTGAGGGTGAGTACGAGTATTTGAAATGGCCCTGTGGAATACGACACGAGATGTAGATTTCTCCTATACTACGATTGATAGGTGCACTTGCCTGAAAGTTAATTCAATCTAGCTTATGCCCATCTACATAGTTTATACTAGTGTGTAGAATGAATCCGCATCGAGTTATTACTTGTTAGCAATGGAAATCATCAACTAGTTAGCCTCTTAGAGGTATTGATGAATATGGTCTGAGAGACCAGGGATTCAACAACCATTTCTTCTAGGAAGATCCCCAAGATCCTTCTAAAACAAACCTCTTTCTTAGTATTCTTTTTCTTAATCAGATCAAACATGTTCTGAGCCCAGTTTACCTTCTTCTTATTTACCACAGCACACATGTCCAGGAATTGGTGCCTGGTTATGTAGTCATGTGCTTTGTGCTTTCCTAGTAGCAATTTCCCCACTATATCTGCTAAGAATTTAAATTCAGCATAAAGATGTTTCTTCAGCAGTTTGTTAGGGTTTTATCCAGAATAACCCATCAGATTTAGAATCTCATCAAATTCGTCATTCTCAATTTCCAGTTCTTCTGCACCATTGTTTAATCCAAAAAGTTCTGTTAAAACGGCAGGGGTGAGGGAAACAACATTACCCGCTATAGTTCCAGTCATGGTGTTGTCAGCTGTTGTAGAAGAGGTATACACCCACTCTCTGATTTCTGTGGCAGATATCTTTATTCTAGTGGACAGCAGAGTTTTCCGTTGCTGTTCTTCAAGTAGTTGCAGGATTCCCAGAAAGATGGGGTCTGAATGCTGGAAAGAATCGAAATCGACATCAAACCCGGTGTCGAATTTCATTACCGCAAGAGTTCCTGCTGGAATTGCCATTAGAGCACCTGTAAGATAAAAATGAAGATCAAGTGCAAAGGTACTGAAAGCGCTGGACGGAGGTCGAAGAAAACCTAGATATATGGTTTTCCAGAATATGAATCGACAAACTCCGTTCCATGAAAAATAAGATAATTCTTCGATCTGAGGTCGACGAAGTAATTTGCAGTTAAATAATTCGTCATGCTCAGTCTAAAGATTTGAAGACATTTCGTCGAGCTCCGTTCGACGAAAGTTTTCTGAAGTAGATTCGTCGATCTCCGTTCGACGAATATGACTTCACTCACAGAGAGTTCGTCGAACGCCGTTCGACGAATATCTCAAGAACTTTCCCCAGTTCGTCGAGCTCCGCTCGACGAACTTTGGAAAATTCGTCGAGTGAAGACATAAATTAAACTAAGGCTTCTCCATTAATCATTCTAAGCTGATTTATAAAGAATAGGTGATTTCTTTCATCCAAGGGTTTGGTGAAAATATCAGCTCTTTATAAATCAGTGTAGATATAGACAAGTTTAATTTTGTTTTTGTCTACACACTCTCTAATGAAATGATGACTAATGTCTATATGCTTAGTCCTACTATGACGGACTGGATTCTGTGCTATGACAATAGCACTTGTGTTATCACATAAGAGAGTTGAATTATTTAAGTTGAAGCCATAGTCTAGGAGTTAGTTTTGGATCCACAGCATCTGGGAACAGCAACTGCCAGCTGCTATATATTCTGCTTCAGTAGTTGATGTGGACACAGATGATTGCTTCTTACAAAACCAAGAGACTAATCTCATACCAAGAAACTAGCAAGTTCCTGAGGTACTTTTTCTGTCAACCCTGCATCCAGTAAAGTCAGCATCTGAGTATCCAGTAAACTCAAATTATGACTCAGTAGGATACCATAGGCCTAGACTGGGACAAATCTTTATATATCTCAAAATTCTTTTTAGAAAAATTAGGTGAGATTCTTTAGAGTTCACTTGGAACCTAGCACAAAGGCATGTGGCAAACATGATATCAGGTCTGCTAGCTGTAAGATATAGTAGGGACCCAACAATGCCCTATATAATTTTTGGTCAACAGGTTTCCCATGTGGATCAGAATCTATTACAACATTAGTAGCCATAGGTGTTTTCTTAGCTGAGGCATTAGCCATCCCAAACTTCTTAAGAAGCTCTTTAGTATACTTAGCTTGGGAGATGAAGATGCCATCAGGTAGCTGCTTCACTTAGAGACCAAGGAAGTAGGAGAGCTCACCCATACTACTCATCTCAAACTTAGAATGCATGAGGTCAGAAAACCTCTTGCATAGTTTAGAGTCAGTAGATCCAAATATGATGTCATCCATATAGATTTGTACTAACAAGATTTTATCCTTATGATGTCTAGTGAATAGTGTTTTATCTACTATGCCTCTAGTAAAATCATGCTCTATCAGAAAGCTAGCAAAGGTCTCATACCAATCTCTTGGAGCTTGCTTTAGACCATAGAGGGCTTTATGCAATTTAAATACATGATAAGGATGGGTTGGAGAGATAAAACCTGGAGGTTGTTCAACATATACTTCTTCTTTTAGTACTCCATTCAGAAAAGCACTCTTTACATCCATTTGATATACCTTAAATTTCTTGTAGGCAACATAAGCCAGAAAAATTTTGATGGCCTCTAACCTTGCAACTGGTGCAGATGTTTGATCATAATCTATGCCTTATTCTTGCCTATATCCTTGAGTAACAAGCCTAGCCTTGTTTCTCACAATTGTACCTTGGGCACCTAGTTATTTCTATATACCCATTTAGTTCCAAATATTGGGTAGTCTTTGGGTCTTAGAACCAAATCTCAAACTCTACATCTCTCAAACTGATTGAGTTCCTCTTGCATAGCAATGATCCAGTGGGGATCCTGCTCAGCATCATGAATGGATTGAGGCTCAAATTGAGAGAGAAAACATGCATGCATCAAATCTTGGTTGAGTTAATGCCTTGTTTGTACACCTGCTGACATGTCTCCAATCACTTGAGATCTAGGGTGATCGCTCAGTATGACAAAATCATTTGGTGGACTTGGTTCAGCAACAGTATTTTGAATTAATTCCTCTTGTGGAATTGAGTTTGCTGTTGGATGAGGTTGAACTTCTTCCAACTGTTCTTCTTCACTGTCTTTATCAACTTGTGGAGAAGGATGTGTTGGAGCCTCTTGGGTGAGGCTTAGTCTATCCAAATTTTCACACAAGTGAGGTACCTGCAAAGGGTTACTGGTAGAAACTTCTTTCTCCTTGCAAGACATGTTAGTTTCATCAAAAGTAACATGTATAGACACTTCAATTTTTAAAGATGATTTATTAAACACCCTATAAGCTTTGCTTACTTGGGAATATTCTAGAAAAATTCTCTCTTCAGCCTTAGCTTCAAACTTTCTAATGTATTTCTTGTTATTATTATGTATATAGCAAATACAACCAAATACTTTAAAGTAGGTGATTTAAGATTTCTTCCCTTTAAGTAATTCATAGAGAGTCCTGTTCTTTAGTTTATGTATAAACTCTTGTTCAGTACATAATTTGCTGTGCTTACAGCCTCTGCCCAAAAGGATAGGGGCATGTAAGCATCTGCAAGTAATGTGCCTACAACTTCAATTAGGGTCCAATTTTCCCTTTCAGCTACCCCATTTTGTTGGGGAGTTCTTGGAGCTGAGAAGTAGTGCCTGATACCTTCCTTCTCACAGAACTCATGCATAAGAAGAGACTCAAACTCTATACCATGATCACTTCTGATCAATACAACATGAGTAGAGTACTAAATCTGTATGGTCCTGAGAAAATCTGTAAGATCTTTAAAGGTATCTGACTTAGATCTCCGAAAGAACACCCAAGTAAACCTTGAGAAGTCATCCACAATAACTAAAGTGTAGGATTTCCCTCCTAGACTTTGTACAGCAATGGGTCCAAAGAGATCCATGTGTAGCAGGTATAAGATCCTAGGTGAATCACTTTTATTTACTGATTTAAAGCTAGATTTAGTTTGCTTTCCTAGTTGACAAGCCTTGCAAAGGCCTTCTTTCTTGTAGGGACCAGAAGGTAAACCTCTCACAAGGTTGTCTTTAGATAGCCTAGCAATGTTTTTCATATTTACATGTCCTAGCATTTTATGCCATAATTCATTCTGATTACTAATTATGTTAAGTAAGCAGATATCTGAATTGGCAGAATGAAAATCAACGAAGTATATATTTCCTTGCCTATTACCAATTAAAACATTATGTTTTTCTTTATTAGAAATGATACAAGATGTTGAGTTAAAATGTAACTGATAACCTTCATCACATAATTGGCTTATGAAGATGAGGTTATGCTTGAGTCCTCTTACATAAGTCACTTTCTTGAAGGTGACTGCTCCAATTTTCTCTTCTTCATAGCCTTCTGACTGGCCACATTTTGAATCACCAAAGATTACCTTTGGTCCAACCTTGGACTTGTAGTTGATTAAATTGTCCTTCCTACCAGTCATGTGTTTGGAGCATCCACTGTCCAGGTACCAGGTTTGATTAATCTCTGGACAACCCATTTCCTACAATGAAAGCAGTTAGTTGTTCTTGACCCAGGTTACCTTGGGTCCTATATATTGCTGATATGAAAAACTGGATATCACAGAAAATTCTGGTTGAGATTTGTACCGTAATGGATGATATCTTCTGGGTGGAATTTTTTAATCAACTAATGGATTGAATGGTTTTCTAGATTTAATAGAGTGGCTGTTATGGTTATAATTTTTGTTAAGTCTTTCTAGGTTCGACGAAATGTTGTGAGTTCGTCGACCAGAGTTTGACGAATTGGGATGAGATCATCGATCTCTGCCTATAGAATGAACATAGTCAATTTCTGTGCCCCACGTTTGTCGATCTCTGCTCGACGAACCATACAAAGTTTGTCGATCGCAGTAAGATGAATAATTATAGTAAAACTATGCATTCAGAGTTCGTCGACTAGAGTTCGACGAACTGACCACATTTCGTCAATCGGAGTTCGACGAAATCTGCAGAACTTTGTTTTTACTTGTTTTCTGGTTAATGTTATTTTGATTTTAAGGTTGGGCATTTCTTCTGTGATTTGTTTATAGCAGAAACAAACTTGATGGGGGTTGACAAAATATTCTTCTTAAGAATGGGGGAGGGGGGCAAACTTGATGAAGCACCCAAGCCTAGCTTGCTATTTAGTCTGACATTAACAGTGCTTGAAATGTCCATTAGCTTGAGGCTTCTCCCATTGAGAGATTCCTCAAGTTGTTTGTCCTCACATAGCTCAGATTTTAAAGCAATAATTTGTTCATTAGCAAATGTGAGTTCATCTTTTAGCCTATTGTTTTCAGAGATAACATTTTCTTGATTTCCTAGTCTTTCCCTAAGTGTCTTAATTTCTTTTTCTAAATTTATTAGATCAATGCACATGATTTTAAATTCAGATTTGAATGAATCAGAACTATATTCAAAAGAAGAAAGTTCCTTGTCAGCTTCAGATTCTGAAGTTTCTTCACTATCAGATGCATCTTCATCTGACTGGTTTCTGGAAGCATCAATGGCCATAAGGCATACTTATTTGGCTCTTGCCTCTTCTTCTTCTTCACTGGAGCTGGAGGATGAGGATTCATCTTCTGTTTCACTCCAGCTTTCAGCTACAAAGCATTTCTCCTTATTTTTATATTTTTGGAGGAAGGCCTGCTGCTATGCTGTCTTCTAGAATCCTTCTCTCTTCTCTTCTCCTTCTTCTGATTTTCTGGACATTCTGAGAGGAAGTGTCGAGGTTTCCTACAGCTAAAGCAAACCACTTCTTTAGTGGGGGTTTTGTCATACCTTGGCTTGTCATCCTGCCTTGATGACTTTCTTCTGAAGTCTTTCTTTGCCATTTTGTAGAATCTTCTGGAAAATAGACTCATAAACTTTTCATTGATTGTTGGAGTCTCTGTCTCCTCAACAGCCTTAAATGCAATGCTGTGCTCCTTCCTTGCTGGTGGAGGTGTTCTTTGCTCAGCTGCTTCTTTGGATTTGATGAGCTGCTCATAGGACTTTAGTTTTCCTAAAAGAGATTCAGTGGAAATCTCATTTAGGCTCCTAGCCTCCTTGATGGGCCAGATACTTGAATCCTATGAGCTTGGGAAGCACATGAGGATCTAGTCATTTACCTCTGTGAGGGTGATGTCTTTGTCCAATGTCTTTAGCTCATTGATGATTGAGCTCAGCCTATTGTACATGTCTGCAACTGATTCAATTTCCTCCTTCTTGAAGTTCTCATATTGTGATATAAGGTTGGATCTTCTATCTTTCCTTTCATCTACAGAGCCAGCCACCATTTGGTTAAGGGATTCTCAAATGGCCTTGGCTGATGTGCATTCATCCACCTTCTGGAATATGTCATCAGACATAGTTTGGGCCAGAATATTCATGGCTTTAGCATCAACAACTCTAGCTTTCTTCTGGGCTTCAGTCCACCAAGGTGGTGGTACTGTATTAGTGCTGGATGTTGTTGTAGAGGTATATGCCTGAGGGGGAGCTATCAAGATAGAGTTGTAGATATCTTCATCAATAGAGTTCATATACAATTTAATTCTTGCTTTCTAGATGGCAAACTTCTTTAGGTTGCATACTAGAGGTCTAGTGCTTGCATAGTCTTTGTTCTGTGTCATGCTGTGTGTATAATTCTAATAGAAATAAAAAGACATATCTAACTCAGGATCTTTAGTTCAAGGGTTAGCTTGTACAACCAAAGGAATCCAGGCTCTGATACCAATTGAAAGTGAGGGGTTAGATCAGGAATACTCTAGAGGGGGGGGGGGGGTGAATAAAGTATCTTTAAATTTTCAAACCTTTTTGGTGTAAATAGAACTTTTGCAGAGTTGATCAGACCTGAGATAAAATAGACTATCACAGGTGCTGCAAAATATAAACTAATTAAACACAAACATATCAAACCTAACTAGCACAGCCACAGCAAGAACAAAAGAAAAGAGCAACCAGACAATACAAGAATTTTATAGTGGTCCCCCAACCTGGGTTCATCCACTCTTCTACCACCCTGGTAGGAATCCAGTCAGGTTTTTGATCAGGTGACTTCCACCAATGAGCTTTTGATCAGGTGCTCAAAAACCAAACCTCAAGTCTTTTGATCAGGTGACTTGGAACCAGGAATAACTTTTGAAGGGAGTTAATAACCCTTTTTACAGTGGGGGATGAGAGATTGATTTTGTCTTCTCTTTCTCAAATACACTCTGAGAAGACATAAGTGGATCTTTTTGTTAGCAAAGGCTCCCCCTGAGATGTAGAATGGTTCAGGAAGTTGGAGCTTTGCTACAGGGTGATAGACCTTCAAACTGTTGCTTTGACCAGATGAGCTCCAGGAAATTCTTGACAGATATTGTAGTTGTTGTCCTTTGAAGAATCCTGGAAGAAGACAGAAGAAGACTCTTGATTTTGATTAGCTGTTCTTCTTCTTCTTCAGATTGCTTTGATGTTTCTGGTCTAGGGCTGTTTCTCTGTGTGCTGTCGAGAAAGAAGATGCTTATTTTCTGTATATTTCTAACTGCTGTACTGATGCTGGAAGAGCAAGAAAATCCCTTTTATATTTTCAATATAAATTTCCCTTTTGAAATTTGAATTCCTCTCTGCATTCATTGCTGACGTCCTGGAGAATAGTTTGCATTGATTGATTTCCCCAACTGTCCCATTGAAAAATGGCAAACAATAATCCTGAAGAAGACCATAATCAATGCTCCGTCTAACGGTAATATTCAGATAATATTTTAGCATTAATTACTCAGGAATTATTGCAAGAGAATAAGGACAGAAGGATGAAAATTACCAAGTCTGGAATCGTCGAACAGAGAACAGAATTCGTCGAGCTGAGACCCCAGTTCGTCGAGTTGAGAAGTTATGTTCGTCGATCTGATAATAAATGTTTGTCGAGCTGAGATCCAAGATCGTCGACCTAAGAACAGACAACTGCTTTCTCCAGAACCTTGCCAATTCTGTGCATGAAGTTCGTCGAGCTGAGAATAAAACTTCGTCGACTGGAGTTAAGAATACCATGTTTCTTGGACTCAAAAATGTTTTAAGTAAAATGTCCAGAAATCATCAACTTAAGAACTAGTTTCGTGAAGCTGAGAACTTCTAGCTGATAGGTAAGTCTTGCCAGGAATGTGGTCTAAGTTCATCGAGCTAAGAAGATGAATTCATTGACTGGTGTATGATCCTGGACTTAGAATATTAAGTTGTTTCTGGAATAAGATGTTGAAGTAGAATACCCATAGATCGTCGACTTGATAACTAAGTTCGTCGACTGCAGTTTAGAGAAATTTTGGACTTGAAATATTCAAGTAGAGTGTCCATAAGTCGTCGACCTGAGTACCAAGTTTGTCGAGCTCAGCTCAGAGAATTGTCTCTAATTTCGTCGAGCTGAGCATGACTTTCATCGACCTGAGTTCGATGAACATCGAACTCATTTTCCTGAGTCTTTGAAATCTCTAAGTCTTGAGTTGTTTTGCAGTCTGTTGATGGTTGGTCCATGCAGTGATGACTCTAAGGACTTGGCCTATAATCTAAGACACATACATGACCCTAGCTATACATGTTGGGTCAAACATCCTATCTTAGTGAACCTAGCCCAAATACAACCAGGGATCCAACAGTGCACCTCAGCTAAAGCCTTTTGGGATTTCCTAAACCAGATAATTTCTGGATCTGCAGATGAGAGAAAAGATAGGAGATCAAATCTCATCTCCCAATATGAGAATTTCAAGAAAGAAGAGTCAGAATCAGTGAGTGATATGTACAATAGACTCAACTCAATCATTAATGAGCTGAAAACTTTAGATAAGGACATAACCCTCACTGAGGTCAATGACAAGATTCTCATGTGCTTCCCCAGCTCATGGGATTCCAGAATCTGGCCAATTAAAGAGGCCCAGAAGTCTGAATGAGATTTCTACTGAATCTCTACTTGGAAAGCTCAAATCTTATATGAAGTTAATAAAGACCAGGGAAGCTACTGAGCAGAAGACGCCCTCATCAGCTAGAAAGGAGCAAAACATAACATTCAAAGCATCTGAAGAAACAGAAGCTCCATCAGTTAGTGAAGAATTTCTGAGTCTCCTAGCCAAGAGATTCTAAAAAATGGGTGATGCGCCCGCGAACAGACTCTTACTGTGGTTGGTTCGGTGAGTCGATCGCTGCGGGCGTGCTACAGGAGGCAAGTGCACCTATCGCAAGTAGTACTCGATATTCGGGGGAATACCGAGGTCGTATTATTCTCGGGGTCGTGTTGACTATTCTTACTCCTCCAGGAGGACTATTATTTTACTGAAAGTAAGGTGGATTTTTTAATTAAGTAAAGACGGAAAAAGTAAAGGAGCGAAAAAACATTTTAGAAAATATTCGATGAAGGGTCAACGCTCGGCATCGAATCGGATTAAGACTAAAACAATTTTTAATAATTATAGGACTTAGTTTTCAAATTAATAAAAGGCAACTTGGCCGTGGAGGTTCCACAAATGTGAGCTCACCTAGCTATAGGGATATCGCTCACCTAGCTATAGGGATATCACTCACCTAAATGTTAAGACTATTCGACCGAACGTTAGACCGACGAATGATTCCTCTTAACGCCCGTTTTACACTAAGAACCCCGTTATTGGGTGGGGACTCCAATCCGGTAGAATTACGCTTGTCCTCTCTCGAGGGTATGCACGCAACTCTATTTACCCAGGGGTGATCGGTCCATATGTACGACCTCTCGGCTAGCTAGCATATGGACTACGGAAATAGGGCCCACACATCGATATGTGGTCCTACGCGTTGTTAACCAGGGGTAAACCTTAAGTCCTTAAATTAAAATGAAAATAAAGAGCTTCAATTATTACAAATCATTTTAAATGTCCCAATGCTCTTCGATGCCGAGGCTAATAGTGATTAGCCACATATCGGTATGGGGATGGCTTTATAATTTAATGAGGCGCGAGTTCGGAATTAAACGCTAAATGATTATAAGAAGAGGACATAAAAAAACAAACATTTAGAAAGCTGAAAAGTTAGCTAAAACAAGAACTCACGCACACTCCAAATTATAAATAAAATAGAAACTAAGTTACACATGAAAGAAATTTGCATGTCCCACTCAAACGAGTGGGGGCGGGAAATAAAAGCTGAAAATTGCAAGTCCCACTCAAACGAGTAGGACTAAAATGAAAGCGAGTCCAACTCGAATGAGTAGGAGAAAATAAATGCGATTACAGGGCTTTCTCAAATATTTACAGAGAGATAAAGACACGCCATTTAACTCAAATGAGTAGGCGAAAATAAATGCGAGTACAAGTCCTACTCAAACGAGTAGGTAGGAAATAAAGTCCGTCCATTTAACTCAAGTGAGTAGGCGGAAAAATAAAGAAAGAAAATTACAAGTCCTACTCAAACGAGTAGACGGGAAATGAAAACGATGCGCCATTTAACTCTTAACGAGTAGGCGGAAATAGATGCACACAAACACACACACTCCATATGAATTGAAGGAAAGCAATAAAACTAACACCTACACTCACACACTCTACATAATTTGAACAAAGCAATAAAAAGTTATACTCATACACTCACACACACATCATGAAAATTAAGATGAACAAAAGAAAATTTATGCTCATACACTCACACACACTAATAACGAAGAAAAATCAAAGTTGCTTATAAATTAAAATAACAAGATTTCTACTCCTAAAGCTTACCCAAAACACATAAAAAAGAACAAATAAAAAGAGAATGAGCAAAAAGTTTTCCAAAATAAAGTCAAAATCAAAGGTGTTCAAAAATTAAAACTATAACTTTTTCATTCTTAAGAATTCATAAAAGTGATAAAAAAGGTGAAGAGAAAATGAAAAGAACAAAAGAGGTTTTACAATCCTAAAAGAAAAACTAAGTAAAAAAAAAGAACAAAATCACTTTTTAAATCTCTTTTATAAATACATAAGAATGAAATCATAAGTCTCTTAAGAAGAGGACATGGTGAAAAAGAGGAAAATTTATCATACCTAATCATGAAGACAATTTAAAAACATGAATATTAAACATGTTACACTCACACACACACACACACACACACTTTTCATAAGAGGGGGAACAAAGATGAAACCAAGGATAAAAAGGGAAAGAAGTAAGCCATCCAAATGAATTTTCATGCTATATAGAGAGAGAAAATCTAACATTTTTATTAAAATTATCAAGCTATTACAAAGATAAAAGATAAAGCAAAACAAAAAAGGAATGAAAGGAGGGAGAAATCTCCTTACATAGCACTAGAATCCACGGATGCAGCCCACAAAACACACTAAAATGGCCCAAACATCTAAGCCCTTGGACCTTACAGAAATGGGCAATTTATAGGCAAAAAATTCTAAGTACACGCCCTCCGACACGGGCGTGTCGGGGGGGGGGGGGGGGGGCATGTCACTACTATTCATTATGGAGACCGAAGATTTGACAGGAAAGTTAACTTCGGGCTGAGTTCGCGGCTGTCACGCCCCAGGTCACGGGCGTGACGCTGGGCGTGTCGGGGCGGTAGAACCGGGCGCGGGTTGTGTAAAAAGTCTTCGGCAGCATCTTGTCGGGCCAGTTGGTGAAGTCACTCCCCAGGTCACGGGCGTGACGCTGGGCGTGTCGGTTGGTGTCGACACTCGACAATCGTCGAGCGGAAAGTGTCGAGTTGAAATCGTCGAGCTGAGTTTGAGTCACGCCCTATGTCACAGGCGTGACTCTGGGAGTGTTGCTGGTTCCACGATCGTTGAACTGAAATCGTCGAGTGGAGTGGACACGGGCTTGGGTCACGCCCCGTGTCGGGTGACACGGGCGTGACACCAGGCGTGTCAAGCTTTTTACTTCAGAAATTTGCAACTTCACGGAATTTGAGCTATCACGCCCTGGTCACGGGCGTGACCCAAATGACACGGGCGTGTACTACCCAATTTTGGCAGATTTTGAAATTTTTCTGAAAAATAAAATAAAACAAGTTAGTAATAAATTTATAAGAATTCTAGCATTTTATTGAACAAAAATAAGTAAAAACGACGAAAATAAATGAAAATGACTAAATTAATGTGCATAAAAATACGTATATTTACAATTCATCAAATACCCCCATACTTAGGCTTTTGCTATTCCAGAGCAAAAGTTTGAGGTGATCTATAAGGAATAGAAAAAAACTCTAAGTTTAGCTACCGCTTAATCAATTATAAGAGAGATCAAAATAAATATACGGGGTGTAAGAGTTAAGTACTAAAATTATGTAGATGATTTAAATAGAGCAAAAGTTTTGGCCAAAAGACTTTTTGATGTAATCAAATAGAAGGCAACATTTGTAATGGTTAGATTAACGAAAATAGTTTGGAATTACAAGAACTCTAGCTTATACGAGTGCTACTGGAAATAATAAAATTTACTAATTATGCTCTCAAAAAGATTTTTGAATTAATTCTAGAATCGTGTAATTGGCTAAGGGGGTAGTGGGTTTATGAAGAGGGTTTTGATTTTTGAGGTGAGGTAATTTTTTTCTCGAACCTCCATTTTTTTTCTTTTGGATTATTAGGAAAACGAAATCTTATTTTCCTAATATGATTTTTGTTTTTCAACTTCATAAGAATAAAATTAACCCAATGTATATTGTAGGAGTGATGAATTTTATCCTCTTACTTCATATATAATTTTTTTAAATTATTGGATGCCTATGTTTACGGAACGAAAACTTATTCCCATTGACATAAGATCTTTTAAGGATAGAAAATTTTATCATGCCAAGTAGGTCATGATAAGGTTAGGGAAGAAATGAAAACTAGATTTTTAATCCTAAAAATTTTTGAGAGCAACCTTAATAATTTGTACATTCCAATTTTTTTCAGAAAGCTAAAAGTAAGTATAATTGAATTCTATAGTCGTTATTTCCTAACATAATATACGTGCTCCTATCAATGAAAAATTAGAAGTAGTGCCTAAAACGAGTTCGCTATTTTTAACAAAGTATAATGAATTCTTTAAAACTTAACCCAGACTATTTAAATTTTTCAATCAATAATTAACAAACGGGTAGTGAACAAAGAATTAATCAAATTCACATATAAATAAACTCAAAACTGAATTTTTGGATAGCAAAAAAGTTAAGGATGGAATATTTGATTTATTTGTTTCAAAACATATATTTTTTTTATTTTTATAGTTTTTATCATCATTTTTTTTGTTTTTCATTTATTATCTTTTTTTGTATTTTTGTTTTGTTTTACTTAATTTTTTTTTGAAATTTTTTTTTTGAACTATTATCTTTTTTTTAAGAGAATTTTCATTCTATGTACAAAAATAAGGGAGAAAAAGAGAGGTTTTTACAAGAATGAGGAAGGGGGAGAGAGAGAAGAGTATGTACAAAAAATATTTACAAAGTGAAACTAAATATATTTATTTTGTTTTATTTTTTGTTTTTTTTTTATTTTTTTTTTATTTTTGGAAAAAAGAAAGAAAGAGAATTTTTTTTTTGGATTTTTCATTTAAAATTGTTTTTTTTCATTTTAAGATGTTTTTGTTTTTATTTTGTTGTTATATGTATTTTTTTTGTATTTTTGAAATGCAGAAAAATTGAAGTGCAGAAAGTAAAGCACGAAAATACCCCCATACTCAAGTCCAACATTGTCCCCAATGTTGTAACGTAAGTATGCAGAACAAGAGGGAAGACAATATATACAAAGAAAATAAAGAGAAGGAGGTAGAAGCTTCCCTGAAACGCGTAGGGGGAGGCCGATCAGAAACCCTGCGTTTATTAGAAAAAGCAGCAAAGATAATAAGGAAAGAGCGAAAAAGATAAGCGAGGGGTGCCTCCCAGGAGCGCTTTGTTTATAGTCATGTAGCTTGACTATTTTGGCGGGTTTATAATGTGGAGGAAGGTTATGGTTTCGCTAAAACCGATCACTGGGTCGCCTGCTATATAAGACTTTAACCGATGACCGTTTACCTTAAACGAACCTTTTTCCGGGTGGGAGACGAGTACGATCCCATATGGAAAAACTTCTTCAACTAGGAAGGGACCGGACCATCTAGATTTTAGTTTACCCGGAAAAAGCCTAAGACGTGAATTGTAAAGAAGGACAAGATCGCCCAGAGAAAATAATTTTTGGGAGTTGATTTTTCGATCGTAATATAATTTAGAGCGCTCCTTATAAAATTTATTGCTCTCGTAAGCGTTCGCATGCCATTCATCGAGCTTGTTTAGTTGCAGTTTTCTATTCTGAGCGGCTAAGTTGGAGTCGAGGTTTAAGAGTTTTAAAGCCCAAAGAGCGTGATGCTCTAATTCTACGGGTAAATGGCACGCTTTGCCGTAGACTAACCGGAACGACGTACAACCAGTTGCGGTTTTGTATGTCGTCCGATATGCCCACAACGCATCGTCGAGTTTAACGGACCAATCTTTCCTATTTAGTGAAACGGTTTTCTCTAAAATTCTCTTAATCTCTCGATTTACTACCTCAACTTGGCCACTTGTTTGCGGGTGGTAGGGGGTGGCAAGATTGTGCGTGACTCCGTATTTAGCTAACGTCTTAGCCATAAGAGCGTTACAGAAATGCGTTCCCCTATCACTAACAATTGTGCGAGGCGTGCCGAAGCGAGAAAATAGTTTTTTAAGAAATGTAATGACGACTCGCGCATCGTTGGTGGGGAGAGCTTGCGCTTCCGCCCACCTTGATACGTAGTCGACCACCACTAAAATATACATATTTTTGAAAGATGGATGTAGGGGGCCAACAAAATCTATGCCCCACAAATCGAAGACTTCGCACTCTAAAAACATGTTTTGGGGCATCTCGTCGCGACGAGAGATGTTACCCGACCGCTGACAGCTATCGCATGCGCGCACAAAATTATGCGCGTCTTTGAAGAGTGTGGGCCAAAAGTAGCCTGCCTCTAGCGCCTTCCGAGTGGTCCGGTTGGCTTGATAATGCCCACCGGCTGGACCCTCGTGGCAGTGCTTAAGAATTTGCAAGCACTCCACACCCGCAACGCATCTTCGGACCGCTTGGTCCGCACAGATACGAAAAAGAAATGGGTCCTCCCAAAAGAAATTTTTCAAGTCAGAAAAGAATTTCTTCTTTTGATGACTTGAAAATTCTTTTGGAAGCACCCGCGTTACTAAGTAATTTGCAAAGTCTGCGAACCAAGGCGAAGATGACGAAGAACTATGAATGGCAAGGAGGCGTTCCTCGGGGAATCTGTCATTTATTTCAGATTCGACGAGCGCTTCCGCACCCGGATTTTCTAAACGGGAGAGGTGGTCTGCCGCTAGATTTTCCGCTCCCCGCTTATCTCGGATCTCCAAATCAAACTCTTGTAGGAGGAGAATCCATCAAAGAAGGCGGGGCTTCGCATCATTTTTAGCTAATAAATATTTAAGCGCGGAGTGATCGGTAAAAACGATAACTTTAGATAGCGTTATATACGAGCGAAACTTATCAAAAGCGAAAACGACGGCTAAGAGTTCCTTTTCCGTTGTCGTGTAATTTACTTGTGCGGAAGTGAGCGTCTTGCTAGCGTATTAAATAGGATGAAAATGTTTTTCTACGCGTTGGCCAAGAACGGCACCTAAGGCAATATCACTAGCGTCGCACATAATTTCGAATGGAAGGGACCAATTAAGGGCCACTAAAATTGGTGAAGTGATAAGTTTTTGTTTTATTAAATTAAAGGCGGACTCGCATTCGCTACTAAAGATGAAACATGATTCCTTTTCCAAGAGGTGAGTAAGCGGCTTTGTTATTTTTGAAAAGTCTTGAATGAAGCGTCGATAAAAGCCCGCATGGCTTAAGAAACTCCTAATAGATTTTATGTTTGTTGGTTGCGGAAGTTTTTCTATGATTTCTATCTTGGCCCTATCCACCTCTATCCCCTTAGACGAAATCATATGGCCGAGGACCAAACCTCCTCGAACCATAAAATTGCATTTTTCCCAATTTAAAACAAGACTTGTGTCCTCGCACCATTGAAGGACACGATCTAAATTGTGAAGGCAATCGGGAAAAGAGCGTCCGAAAACAGAAAAGTCATCCATAAAGACTTCCATAATGTCTTCTACTAGCTCGCCAAAGATCGCTAGCATACATCTTTGGAATGTAGCCGGCGCATTGCACAGTCCAAATGACATTCTTCGATATGCGAAGGTGCCAAACAGGCAAGTAAAAGTTGTTTTCTCTTGATCATCGGGGGAAATGGGGATTTGGAAAAACCCCGATAAACCATCAAGAAAACAATAATACGGATGACCGGATAAACGCTCTAAAATCTGGTCCAGAAAAGGCAGAGGGAAATGGTCCTTGCGGGTGGCATCATTAAGATTTCTATAATTGATGCACACTCGCCAACCCGTAACAGTACGAGTTGGGACGAGCTTGTTGTGCTCATTCGCCACTACGGTTAGACCGCCCTTCTTGGGCACGACATGCACGGGACTAACCCATGCACTGTCCGAAATAGGGTAGATAATCCCCGCATCTAATAACTTAATAATCTCGGCTTTAACGACGTCTTTCATGTTT
Source organism: Platanthera guangdongensis (assembly GCA_039583875.1). Taxonomy (NCBI): domain Eukaryota; kingdom Viridiplantae; phylum Streptophyta; class Magnoliopsida; order Asparagales; family Orchidaceae; genus Platanthera; species Platanthera guangdongensis. The sequence continues at coordinate 34,811,309 of CM077154.1, forward strand.
GGGTTAAGACGACGCTGCGGCTGAATCGTTTTGCGGCAATTATCGTTAAGAAATATCTTATGGGTGCAAAAGGAGGGGCTAATCCCCTTTAAGTCAGAGATTTGCCACGCAATTGCGTGGCGATGTTTAAATAAAACTTCCAATAAATCGGAAGTCTCCGAATCACTCAAGTCCGAAGAAATAATAACAGGAAGCGTATCGCCTTTCCCAAAAATGCGTATTTGAGCGATGCGGGTAAGGGTTTGAGGTCTAGGATGGGCAGTTCTTCTAGGGAGGTTTTAATGCCTATGTATTTCTTACCAATTGGTTCGAAAGGCAAGTCTAAAGAAGTATCCTCATCGCATTTAAAATTTTCGAGCGCATAAATATCGTCGTTTAAAAATACCGACTCGAAAATGGGAGAAGAACGATCTCCGAAAAAGGCATCTAAAGAGTAGCAGAAATCGTCGCTCGATGACAAATTGTCCATCGAGGGATTAATAGAGAAAGTAACCTGATCATCGCCTACTCGGAGGAGAAGACTACGATTACTAACATCTATTAGTGCGCGGGAGGTGGCGAGAAAAGGGCGACCGAGTATTATTGGTACCTCGGCGTCCTCCTCGATATCTAAGATGACGAAGACTACCGGGAGGTAAACTTGTCGACTCGGACAAGGACGTCCTCCACAACCCCGATAGGGAACTTAACCGAGCGATCCGCTAATTGGATGTTCATATTCGTAGGACTAGAAGTACCCAAACCTAAACGTGAAAAGAGCGAGAACGGCATCAGATTAGTGCTAGCCCCTAAATCAGCTAAGGTGTACTTTACTAATATATTGCCAAAAAGGCACGGGATGGAAAACCGTCCCGGGTCATTTTGTTTTGTGGGCAATTTATTAGTAAGGGCCGCCGAGCAGACAGCGTTGAGAGATACATGCGAAATATCCTCTAATTTACGTTTATTAGAAAGTAGTTCTTTTAAAAATTTCGCATATTTGGGCATTTGCGAGATAGCCTCGCAAAAAGGAACATTAATGTGAATTTGTTTTAATAATAAAATAAATTTTTCATATTGCGCGTCCTTACGCTCGTTATCTAACTTATGCGGATATGGAAGGACCTTGTTTAAAATAATTTTTTCTTTTAAAATCGGTAAAGGCGGCGTAAGCGAAGAAAGGGGAAGAGGGGTCGGAGGTGAAATATGTACCTGAGGGTCGGTCCGTTTTGGATCGACCACCTCCTTTCCGCTACGGAGGGTTATAGCGTTGGCGTTCTCCCGCTGATTGGGCTCCGTGTTTCCCGGCAGTGCCCCGAGCGCGCGCTCGTACATCATCCTCGCCAGCTGTCCAACCTGTTGTTCGAGAGTTTTTAGCGATCCGGTGATGTTCCAGATATTTGACTCGTTGTACGCAATATACTTCGAAAAATTTTCCTCCATCGGGGAGGGTTTCAGAAGAGGAGGAGGAGGCAAGAATCCGGGAGCATAAGAAATAGGGGGACACTGAGCATTATTCGGGTTGCTCCAAGAGAAGTTGGGGTGATTCCTCCAATCCGGATTATAGTTATTACTATAAGGGTTGTTGTTGGGGTTGAAGGGAGGACGACCCGAATTTCCCTTGAAGTCCACGAACTCTTCAGCTACGCAGACGTTAGGGGGAATAAAACAAGACAGAGTGGAGGAGGCAGCATACATCTCCGCCACCTGCTTTGTTAACCTTTCAACTTGAAGGGTCAAGAGAGCAGTGACATCCACTTCAAAAAGACCAGCCGCCGGCTTTGGGCATCCCCGCGGGACGTTCCATTGATAGGCGTTCATAGCCATCTCTTTGAATAAAGCCTGGGCGGCCTCGGGGGTTTTGTTGTTTAGCGTACCCCCGGCAGCCGCGTCAATCATTTGACGCGTCTGAAAATTCAGCCCATTATAAAAAATTTGAACTTGCAACCACGTTGGCAGCGCGTGGTGCGGGCACCGGCGGAGGAATTCCATAAACCGTTCCCAAGTCTCGTATAGAGACTCAGGATCGTTTTGCACAAACGAAGAAATGTCCGCCCGCAACTTTGCAGTTTTTGCGGGCGGAGAGTACTTCGTTAGGAACCGTTCCGTCAACTCAGCCCATGTGGTGATACATCCTCGCGGGAGGGCATTCAACCATGCCTTGGCTTTGGACTTAAGGGAAAAAGGAAATAAGCGCAAGCGAATGGCGTCATCAGTGACGCCATTAATCTTGAAGGTGTCGCATATCTCAAAGAAATTGGACAAGTGGACATTCGGATCCTCATCTTCCATTCCATCGAACTGCACGACATTTTGGACCATTTGAATGACACTCGACTTTATTTCAAAATTATTATTCGCCACCGCAGGGCGAACAATACTCGACCCAGTATCATCCAGGTTATGTCGGGCGTAATAAGACATAGTACGCTCGGCCGTCGGGGCAGGGTTAGGTGTGGCCATAACTACAACAGTGGGTTCTCTGATAGATTCCTCGGGATCTAAAGAAGGATTTCGGCATTGAGATCGGATACGCGCAAGAGAGCGTTCGATCTCAGGGTCGAAGTCAAAATCTTCAGACTCGGAGGGTTGTCCACGGGTCATACACCCAAATAAAAATAAAACAAAATAAACTTTTTTTTTTCGTTTAAAATAAAGTTTTTAGTTTTTTTTTGTTATAGAAAATAAGTAAAAGTAATAGACTCCGGAATTCGAAATAACAACTCGAAAAGAGATTCCCCGGCAACGGCGCCAAAAACATGATGCGCCCGCGAACAGACTCTTACTGTGGTTGGTTCGGTGAGTCGATCGCCGCGGGCGTACTACAGGAGTCAAGTGCACCTATCGCAAGTAGTACTCGATATTCGGGGGAATACCGAGGTCGTATTGTTCTCGGGGTCGTGTTGACTATTCTTACTCCTCCAGGAGGACTATTATTTTACTGAAAGTAAGGTGGATTTTTTAATTAAGTAAAGACGGAAAAATTAAAGGAGTGAAAAAACGTTTTAGAAAATATTCGATGAAGGGTCAACGCTCGGCATCGAATCGGATTAAGACTAAAACAATTTTTAATAATTATAGGACTTAGTTTTCAAATTAATAAAAGGCAACTTGGCCGTGGAGGTTCCACAAATATGAGCTCACCTAACTATAGGGATATCGCTCACCTAAACGTTAAGACTATTCGACCGAACGTTAGTCCGACGAAGGATTCCTCTTAACGCCCGCTTTACACTAAGAACCTCGCTATTGGGTGGGGAACCCAATCCGGTAGAATTACGCTTGTCCTCTCTCGAGGGTATGCACGCAACTCTATTTAACCAAGGGTGATTGGTCCATATACACGGCCTCTCGGCTAGCTAGCATATGGACTACATAAATAGGGCCCACACATCGATATGTGGTCCTACGCGTCGTTAACCTGGGGTAAACCTTAAGTCCTTAAATTAAAATGAAAATAAAGAGCTTTAATTATTACAAATCATTTTAAATGTCCCAATGCTCTTCGATGCCGAGGCTAATAGTGATTAGCCACACATCGGTATGGGGACGGCTTTATAATTTAATGAGGCGCGAGTTTGGAATTAAATGCTAAATGATTATAAGAAGAGGACATAAAAAACAAACATTTAGAAAGCTGAAAAGTTAGCTAAAACAAGAACTCACGCACACTCCAAATTATAAATAAAACAGAAACTAAGTTACACATGAAAGAAATTTGCATGTCCCACTCAAACGAGTGGGGGCGGGAAATAAAAGCTGAAAATTGCAAGTCCCACTCAAACGAGTAGGACTAAAATGAAAGCGAGTCCTACTCGAATGAGTAGGAGAAAATAAATGCGATTATAAGGCTTTCTAAAATATTTATAGAGAGATAAAGACACGCCATTTAACTCAAACGAGTAGGCGAAAATAAATGCGAGTACAAGTCCTACTCAAACGAGTAGGCGGGAAATAAAGTCCGTCCATTTAACTCAAGTGAGTAGGCGGAAAAATAAAGAAAGAAAATTACAAGTCCTACTCAAACGAGTAGGCGGGAAATGAAAACGATGCGCCATTTAACTCTTAACGAGTAGGCGGAAATAGATGCACACAAACACACACACTCCATATGAATTGAAGGAAAGCAATAAAACTAACACCTACACTCACACACTCTAAATAATTTGAACAAAGCAATAAAACGTTATACTCATACACTCACACACACATCATGAAAATTAAGAAGAACAAAAGAAAATTTATGCTCATACACTCACACACACTAATAACGAAGAAAAATCAAAGTTGCTTATAAATTAAAATAACAAGATTTCTACTCCTAAAGCTTACCCAAAACACATAAAAAGAACAAATAAAAAGAGAATGAGCAAAAAGTTTTCCAAAATAAAGTCAAAATCAAAGGTGCTCAAAAATTAAAACTATAACTTTTTCATTCTTAAGAATTCATAAAAGTGATAAAAAAGGTGAAGAGAAAATGAAAAGAACAAAAGAGGTTTTACAATCCTAAAAGAAAAACTAAGTAAAAAAAGAACAAAATCACTTTTTAAATCTCTTTTATAAATACATAAGAATGAAATCATAAGTCTCTTAAGAAGAGGACATGCTGAAAAAGAGGAAAACTTATCATACCTAATCATGAAGACAAGTTAAAAACATGAATATTAAACATGTTACACTCATACACACACACACACACTTTTCATAAGAGGGGGAACAAAGATGAAACCAAGGATAAAAAGGGAAAGAAGTAAGCCATCCAAATGAATTTTCATGCTATATAGAGAGAGAAAATCTAACATTTTTATTAAAATTCTCAAGCTATTACAAAGCTAAAAGATAAAGGAAAACAAAACATGAAAGAAAGGAGGGAGAAATCTCCTTACATAGCACTAGAATCCACAGATGCAGCCCACAAAAACACACTAAAATGGCCCAAAAATCTGAACCCTTGGACCTTATAAAAATGGGTAATTTATAGGCAAAAAATTCTAAGTACACGCCCTCCGACACGGGCGTGTCGGGGGGGGGGGGGGGGGTCGTGTCACTACTATTCATGATGGCGACCGAAGATTTGACAGGAAAGTTGACTTCGGGCTGAGTTCGCGGCTGTCACGCACCAGGTCACGGGCGTGACGCTGGCATGTCGGGGCGGTAGAACCGGGCGCGGGTTGCGTAAAAAGTCTTCGGCAGCATCTTGTCGGGCCAGTTGGGGAAGTCACGCCCCAGGTCACGGGCGTGTCGCTAGGCATGTCGGTTGGTGTCGACACTCGATAATCGTCGAGCGGAAAGTGTCGAGTTGAAATCGTCGAGCTGAGTTTGAGTCACGCCCTATGTCACGGGCGTGACTCTAGGCGTGTTGCTGGTTCCACGATCGTTGAACTGAAATCATCGAGTGGAGTGGACACGGGCTTGGGTCACGCCCCGTGTCGGGTGACACGAGCGTGACACCAGGCGTGTCAAGCTTTTTACTTCAGAAATTTGCAACTTCACGGAATTTGAGCTTTCACGCCCTGGTCACGGGCGTGTACTGCCCAATTTTGGCAGATTTTGGAATTTTTCTGAAAAATAAAATAAAACAAGTTAGTAATAAATTTACAAGAATATGAGCATTTTATTTAACAAAAATAAGTAAAAACGACGAAAATAAATGAAAATGACTAAATTAATGTGCACAAAACTACATATATTTACAATTCATCAATGGGCAAGAAGGATTTCAGAAAAAGTCATCTAGACAAGATGGCAAACCAAGGTATGATAAAACCCCAACTAAAGAAATTGTCTGCTTTGATTGTAGGAAGCCTGGACACTTTATATCAGAGTGTCCATAGAATCAAAAGAAGGAGAGAAAAAGAGAAAAGTAGTTCAAGAAGCAGCACTACAGTAAGCCCTCCTCCAGTAAGCACAAGAGGAAGGAGAAAGGCTTTGTTGCTGAAACCTGAAGTGAAACTGAAAATGAATCTTCATCTTCCAGCTCCAGTGAAGATGAAAAAGTGACTAAAGAAAAGGAGGTTTGCTTGATGGCTATTGATGCATCAGGAAGCCTCTCAGTAGCTGAGTAGTCAAACAATGAAGAACCTCAATCTAAAGAAGATCAAATACTGTCCTCTTTTGATTTCAATTCAGATGGTTTTATAACTGAATTTAAATCACTATGTATTGATTTAATAAACTCTGAGATGGAAATCAAACTCCTTAGAGAAAAACTAACTGAATAAGATAATTTCATTTCTGAAAACATCAAATTGAAGGATGAATTAACTTTAGCTAATGAACTAATCATCTCTCTAAAAACTGAATTAGCTGAGGCAAGGTAACTTGAAGAATTCCTAAATGGGAGAAACATCAAGTTGATGAACATCACAAACACAGTAAATGTCAGACTTAATGACAATCTAGGCTTAGGTGCTTCATCAAGCCAACCCTCAACTCCAATCAAATTTGTTTCTGAAAAAGGCAAAGAAAAGCTAGATGATCATAGTACTAAGAAAATAGAATTTAAACAAAAAATAAGAAAAAGAAAAAGAACAAGAAAAACTCTAACTATAACAATGTTCAGCAGATTTCGTCGAACTCAGATCGACGAAATGTGTACAGTTCGTCGAACTCAGGTGACGAACTCCGAACGCTAATTTTTATTTTAATTATTCTTTGAACTGCGATCGACGAAACCAGTATGGTTCTTCGAGCCAAGATCAATGATATTGGGGCACAGAGAACGAATATTTTCATTCTTTGAGCGGAGTTCGACGAACACATCCCTATTTGTCGACCTCAGATCGACGAACTCACCAGAATTCGTCGAACCTAGTTTAAGATAACAGAAATCTTAATCCTTTTAGAACCTTTAATCAACCTAGGGAATATCTCAATCCATTCACTGGTCCCTCAGACCATATTAAGCAATGCATCCAAGAGGCTGACTTGTGCCTTATTTGGCAGATGTGAGAGGACCATCACTAAGCTATCCAAGGCTTCATCCTCTTTCAGAATTTATGAGGACACAAGGGCAGTAATAGCCACTTCTCCACCTCCAGAAGAAATTCCCTCCATCAGGATTCCATCACCTCCCTCTCAACAATAAGTTGATGACACACAGGTTTCACTTCATTCATCAACTCCCCTCCAACATCCAGAATACATCACACCACCTTCATCTCCATTACCACCTTATCTTGATGGAATACCACTTTAATCATTAGACTTACTAACATCATCTCCTCACCATATTACATCATCTCCAGATGAAATTATGACTGATACTCCACCTTTCATTTCATCCTCCATCATCCATCCATCTGTATCTACTCAGACACCTCCTGAGTTTATGCAATTGGATTCTCCATCAATCTCCAATATCTCTGAGCTCATCACTCCAATCCTCAGGAATCTCATAGCAGAGGAAATTGTAACTCTTATTGATTCCATCTCCTCCCTCTCTGCTCTCTTTGCTACTGCCCCCTCTGTCCCTTCTTCTTCTGGGGGCCTGGCTTTAGGACCCTCTGAAACCATGCAGGGGGAGATGTCCTGTGAAGAAGTTCCAGTTCTTTCTCCTCCAGCAGCAGTAGCAACATCAGCAACAGTAGATGTACATATGGATATAGTAGTTACAGAAATTGTAAATACAGATACAGAGCTATTGGATTTTCTTGAGGCAGATCCTTTAGAATTTGATATTGAGCTCACTGATGTTGAGATTATAGAACCTTTGGCAGTTACACCATTCTTTTGCCTAGTCCCTTCTGTGTACTTAGCTGATTTATTAAGAGATTTTGATATTCTTTATCACTCTTTTCCTCTTCCTAAGCAAGTTTTCTCCAAAGCCATTATATGCTATTCTATTCCAGTTAGTCCAAAAGATATGGACCAAATAAGGGCAAGTTTGGCAGCCCCTGTGATCTCAGAAATACTATTTACTGAAGAGGTGTGCAGTCCTCCTCCTCGCATATGGGCTGAGTTCCCAATGCCAAACTTGGATGACATGATGTTTGCAGATATGGAAAAAGAAGATGAAAATCAAATGTTGCTGAGCCAGGAGTTCCAGAATTTCAAGTGCTACCTAGGGCTGAGAGGCAAATATCCAAGGAAGCATTGAAAGAGATTGATGACTTATATGATAATCCTCCTGGTTCTTCTGATGACAATAATGATGATGATGACTCTGAAGACTCTGATGAACCAAAAGTTAAGAAAAAGATAACTAAGAAGAGAAAAGTTATTCCTAAGGCTGTTCCTAAGCCTAATCCAACTGCAGACACACCATATTGCATATTGAACAAGAGTACTCCTTATCCTGGTATGCCTCAGTGGATGTGGCTATCTAAGAATGAGCAAAAGGAAAGGAAGAAGAGGAGAAGATACAGGTCCCCTCCTAAGCAATTCAGAAAAGATCATCCTCCTCCTCCATCTGCAGGGGCTTCTAGAAGTGTCTCTCATAGATTAACTCCAATTACTAAAACATATCAAATACATTCCACGCCATATTCGCAGAGCAGCAGACATCAACAGCAGCAGTAGTCTACAGGAGGCAAGCCACCTTCAACTATAGAGCTAAAGAGTCCTTCATAATCTCCTGGTGAATCAAAGAAGGACAATAGTCCTAAAAGGCCTGAATCACCACCAATTCCCTTTATTGATCCTGAACAGGAGAACACTGCTAAAATGGCCAGATTTCAAGAGCTAATTGAACTATCTTTGATTAATAAAGCTAAAGCAGAAGGCAAGGATCCCTCTTAATATTCTACCATGTCTTCCTACATGAAAGAAGAGCTAAAAAGGTATGATAAAGCAAATCAGTTTTTCAATGTAGACGCTTACATGAGTCTTCACTCAGAAGCAGATGTTCCAAGAGCAATTTCTTGCAACATTATTGGAGCAGGTGATATGAAAATGTTTAAGAAAGAAGCTACCAATCCCAATAGGGAAATTATCTTCAGACAACCTTCTGAGAAAACTGAGAAAGACAATTCCAAGAAACATAAATAACTTTTTGATTACTTTATTTTCTGAACTATTTATGTTAATTTGTCACAAAGCACTTGTTGTATATACCTGCTATATTTTTTTATTTTGTTCAAGATATTTGTTGTCTTGCTTTGTGATTATTTCTTATATTTTGTTTATTAGTGACCTCACACAAATAAGGGGAGATTGTTAGATCCCTAGTTTGAATTTGGGTTAAGGTTCACGATTAGGATGTTTTGACACACCTTGTATTGCCAGGGTCAAGTTTGTCTGCCCTAGAGTTTAGGCTAGTCTTTAGAATCAAGATTCATGGAGCAGCCTGTAGTGGACTTCAGGAAACTCAGACTTAGAAGAATTCAGAGTTCAGATTATTAGTTCGAAGTTCTTCGAACTCAGCTCGACGATCGTCGATCGGGGGTCGACGAACTCAGAGTTCTTTCTCTGAGTTTAGCTCGACGATATTTGAGCTCAGGTCAACGATTTATTCCCTCAAGATAGATTCTCTGATCGACGAACTTGGAGCTCAGAATTAGCAAGATATTTCCAGATTGATGTTCACTGAGCTCAGGTCGACGAAGACGATTTCTCAGCTCGACAAACTTTGAGTTCAGGTCGACGAAATCTGTTCCGAGGTCAACGAAATCTGTCAGTTCAGTATTTCCTTCTCTGCAGTTCATTTCCAGATTGACCAAGGCTCATTTAATATATTGTTGCCTATATTGCTCTGAGTAATTAACTGCATGTATTCTTATGAATATAGCCGTTCATTGGCAGCATTAATTACTGGAATTCACAGAGTAAAAATTCGGCTTAATTACTAGGACTGTTGAGGAATCAAATTAATGCCCTTCTAGCCGTTTGTCCAAGTTCCAAGAATCCAGCAGTCAATCAAAGAGTAAAATTCAAATTCATAAGATATACAGAGAAGAATGATCTGCCATCAATGACACAAGAGAAAAATGAGAAGTAAAAGAGAATCTACTAAGTTATACGGGCAGACACAAAAAGTTCTTAGAGAGTCTGAAAATTCATTCTGTCTTCATCATTTGCAAATCTTCTCCAAGATTTCAAGAGACATCAGATACAATTAGTCTAAAAAGCTTGTTGGAGATCAACATCACTCTGAAGACCTACACCTTGAAGCAAAGCTTCCTTCTTTCCTGAACTACTCTATATCTCAGTGGGAGCTTTGACAACAAAGATCCACTTTTGTGTTCTCTGTTGTTTAGAGAAAAAGAGAAGACATCATCAACTTTTCTTTCACTGTATAAAGGGTTTATTAACTCCCTTCAAAAGTTTATTGTTGGTTTTTGGGCACTTGATCAAAAGCCTAAAGGGTTGTGAGATCTCCCTACAAATAGATCTTGTGGTGGCAGTCACCTGATCGAAACCTGCTAGCGAATTCCTACCAGGATGATAGAAGAGTGGATGTACCCAATTTGGGGAACCACTATAAAATTTGTTGTGTTGTCTGGTTGCCCCTTTTCTTTTTGTACTTTGCTGTGATAGTTTAGCTTTAATCTCTTTACATAATATTTGCTATCACCTATTTTACAGCTAAATCATATAAATCTGTAAAAAATCATTTAAAGCTCTATTCACCCCCCACCTTTAGAGCTAATTATATCTATCCCCTTGACTTTCAATTGGTATCAAAGGATTATCAATTGCCTAAGTCACTTTCATTTGGTATTAGAGATTTATCATTTCTTTCAATTGGTATCAGAGGATTATCAATTGCCTAAGTCACTTTCATTTGGTATTAGAGGTTTACCATTTCTTTCACTTTCCTCTTCATTAGAAGCGTTGAGTGAAACTGCTTCACTCAACGCTTTTGGACATAGAAAAATTCCAGCTAATTTTGTTCTCAGCTGTTTACCTCTTGACTGTCTCAGCGCTTCCTACTTTATTTAGAAGTGTTGAGTGAACTTGCTTCACTCAACGCTTCTGGACTTAGAATGTTTCAAGCTTACTTTATCTTTGCTGTCTTAGCCATCTCAACACCATCTTCTCAGCTGTCTCAATGCCATCTTATCAGCTATCTCGGTAGTCTCAATGCCATCTTCTCAGCTGTCTCAATGCCATCTTCTCAGTTGTCTCAGCTATCTCAGCGGTCTCAACCCTTCTTCTCAGCGGTCTCACTGCTTATTCCTTAGACAGATTTTTTGGCTACAGCTTGACAAGCTTTGAGCTGAGCTCGACGAACCGCAACCTGAGCTCGATGAAATTTGATCTTCTTAGTGCTCTCAGCACTTTTTGCCTTAGTCAATTTTCTCTTGCTTTAGCCTTTCAAGTCTTGGACTGAGCTCGACGAACTGTAACTTGAGCTTGACGAACTCTGAGCTAAGTTCGACGAATTTTGTATCCTAAATTCTTAAGCTTATGCTGAGTTGAGCTCGACGATCAGCAAGCTGATTTCGACGAACTCTATGCTGAGTTCGATGAAATTTGACTTTACTGCCCAACTCATTTTTCTTTACTTCTCCAATCATGGACTACCTGCATGCATGAACTAAAGCACTCATCAAATACATTATGCCACTTAGCATGAATGGTGATGCAACTTCAAATCCTGAGGAATATTGTAGGGCACAATTCCCAACATTCTCCCCCTATTTGAAGAAGGTAGAACACACATCCATGCTAAGGTGCATCAACACAGAAAAAATATCATGATAGGTCTAATGATACATTATAATGATAACTAGCCATCCCAGTACATGGTAACTCCCCCTAGATGAGATGGCATAACACTATGATTGATAACTAATGGTACAGGTGAATTAACAATCATTGATAATTGTGAATGTATGATTAACAACAAGAACTTTAGTAATCATTTACAAAGTAAACACTATGATCAAAAACAACCTAATCATTAACTTAGCCAATCAACACATCAAACTTAAGATAATAGGATATTCATTAAAGAACAATATATTTATCTAATACATATATACATTTATCACATCATTATAGTTAGGGTCAACACATGTTGATTTCATTGATAAAGATTTGAAACTTTTACATTGTTGAAATTCATTACAAGACATATATTAGACAATAATTTTGAATAAGCTTAGGTCTTGCAATCTTCTATCAGTTATTTTTTGAAGAACTTTCACCAACATCCTTGGTTCCAGCATTCTTCTTCAAGTTTTCAGCTTTGTTCCTCTGTCTCTTGAAGTAAAGGAATGACTTTGGAATATATTTGGAAGGTATCTTTGTGGGGTTGCTCTTCCTTACCAGATTCTTCTTGAATCTTCTTTACCTTAGGGAATTTCTCTCCAGATGCTTTATCCATTCCTCAGATGGATATACACTATCAATGTTCTTAAGATTTGTCCATGGCTTACCCATGCATTGATAATGATTGATTCAGAGGCCTCACTTAGTTGTTCACAGTCTGGGTCATCTCTGTTCTTAGCTCTCCTCTTGGCCTTGAACTCTTTGTTGAATTTTCCCAGACCATGGAGTGAGCAGGGGTTATCTCAACTAAGTCAGTTACAACCAGAAACACATGCAACAACAAGAGTCTTTATTGATTAACAGCTAACTTCTTTACAAGGCAAGACATACATGGCGAGACATGATTCGCCAAAACCACCACAGGGAGAGCAGAGACAATTACAAAGACAAGACAACACAAGCCGTGCGGACTCAAACACGAAGCTGCCGGTCTACTGCTATGGAGTCCGCACAATCTACCAGGTCGCCAGACTGCAACCCAAGCCGCGCAGACTGCCTGTTATTCCAATGCTAAGCTCTAGCCGCCGATCTGCAAGCCTCCTGATCGCGAGGTCGCCTAGTCGCCAGACCGCACAAGCTGCGATGCCGAAATGAACAGTACGCCTGAAGCAGGCGACTTATTGAACCCCGAACCATGTTGCCAAAGATAAGACCGTCTGGTCGCTGTCCGCGACCTTCTGTTTACCGTCTGTTGCTTAACCGCATAGTATGCACTGTCCCTGACCGCAATCAGAGCCTAGTCCTGCCTTTCCAGCACTATCCGCACAACCTGCACAGCACAAACCGGTCACTCTTAACAAACTGCACGGATACTAAAATCCAGTCCGCAGTAACTGTGACGGGCTCACTTATTTTTCATTTGCTCGTTGGTTCTCTATTCCTGATGCGACATGAGTCCTATTTATAGGCACAATGAGGAGTGTGGTCACCGCCCTAGATGATAGGATCACGGCCACATCACGCAGAAAGAACATGAGCCCGCAAAACTGTGGACACACACCAGTCTGCCACTGCCTGTGCAGGATAGCCAGTCTGCCTATGCTTCACTAAGGCCGGACACAACGCCAGTTCGCCTTGTCGCCAATGGCCAAGCTAAGACCCACAGCCGAACTCTGCAGCAACTATCTGCCAATCCGCGGAAACAGCTCCAGTCCGCTTATCCCGAGCCCACAACCTCGCCCCAAGGCAACTGTCGGACTCAGCGGACACAACTCTAATATGCTTATACTGCGGATACCTCCAGTACGTATATCCCGCAGAATGATCCAGTCCGCATATCCCGTAGACTGCTCCAGTCCGCATGTCCTGAGTCCACGACCATGCCAGTAAGGCAGCTTTCGGACTCAGCGGACCCAGATCCAGTCCGCACGCACTTGCAGATGCAACCTCCAGTCCGCATATCCCCAAACTCGCAACCAAGGCACACAACACTTCTGCCGAGCTTGGTGGTCTGAGATGCAGTCCGCACTTTATTGTGCGATCTCCCCAGACTGAGCCAAACCTGGACTTGGTTCAGATCCAACCAAGTCCACACCACTGGCCACAAAGGTCAGTCTGCACTTACTAGCGGATACTGGAAACAGTCTGCCAGCCCCGACGACCTCCAGCACCTGTCTGCACTGACGAGCAATCTACGCGGCTTTCACTTGCCACTTCACCCGAGTAAGAACAAGGATTCTGCCAAGCCGGTCTGCCGAGTTCCAGTCCTCCATTCCACTTCTTGCCGGGCTCCGTGGATAGAGTCGCTATCCGCACGGTTTCCTTCTAGGATCCAACTGCCTGCTAAGCATACACTGGCCTAGCAAATCGCCACTACTGTTCGCATAGCCCGCGCAAACAGACCACCCAGGCCGCCATAGAAGAAGCTGACTGCAAAAGCCCTGCCGACCTGGTTATCCACCAACCCTGTCCACGGAGTCCGCGTGGATAGGTTTCCCAAGTCCCCCATTCACCCACTTTCACTTCATAATTTTCAACACTCCCCCTTGAAGTGAGAAGTGGTGAACAGCTCCAGCAGCTCCCGTAACTTTGCACCTGGTCCCTCCGATAGTGCCTTCGAGGAGATGTCCAAGACATAGTCCCCGCCCTGCATATCCTGGACCATGAGGGATCCCTCCAGCATCTCCCAAAAGGAGCCATGCTTCCCTCTGCCTTCTTCTTCAGCTTCAACCTCCACTCGTGCATCACAGGAGTATCACAAATAATCTTGGGCACAGGAGCCCAAGCCTCGTCACCTCTGAGAGAAGTCACCTCCTCAGCTTTGGTGTCAACCAACTTCTTGATTCTAGTGGGGTCATCACAGCTAGAAGGTACTCGCTCGACCTGAGTGCTCGCAAGGAAACATGAGACCAAGCTCGCTGTGTTCCCTTCGCTATATCGAGCTGGTTGGTTACTGATCCTCTTCGACATCCGAAGAACCTGATCACGGCTAACCACCTCCGCTACTCCTCTTGAACCAGCTCTGTTCCCGGGCAAACTAGGAACAATGCTCCCCTTGCTTCCTAAACAAGAAGCCTCCTCACTAGAGCAAGGAGCACCTGGAGCAACGCTCCCCATGCTACCTGAACCAGAAGACTCTGCTCTCAAACAAGAACTATTTGGAACATCGCTCCCCCTACTTCTCGAACTAAAAGCCTCTATCTTCGAGCCAGAAGCACCTGGAGCAACGCTCCCCTACTTCCTGACCCTGACACCTTTGCCCCGGAGCAAGAACAACCTGGAGCTCCTGGTGACACATGCAGCTCCAACTGAACCTTAGCAGCAGCCTCCTTCAGCCCATCATCTGACCCGCTCACCTATAGCTTCACACATGAGCTACCCCAATACGGCATCTGCTCATCGAAGACGACGTCTCTCGACACGATGAGCCTCTTCATCGTAGGATCCATACACCTCCATCTTATCTTCTGCTCATCATACCCAACAAGACTAGCTTCGTCTTGAGAGCATCCAGAGCGTGTACATAGCAGGTAAATCCAAACACCCATAGGTGCTTCACACTGGGCTTCACCCCGAACATCAGCTCATATGGAGTATTCACAATGATCGGTCTAAGAGGCATCCGATTGATGACATGTGCCACACAGGCCATCCCTTCCACCCACAAGGCCTTAAGAATGCCTTTGCACTGAAGCCAACACTTGCATGTCTCCGTCAACAAACGGATCATCCGAACTACAACACCACCTTACTATGAAGTATGTCCACGAGAAAGCTCCCTTCAGCACCCATGCTTCCTGCAAAAGTTCGAGAACTCGTTTGAGCCAAACTCACCACCAATGATTGTCCTCAACTTCTTGATCCACATGACAAGCTGGCCTTCCACAAGCTTTTTGAACTCCACAAACAAGCGAAACATGTTCGACTTCTCCTTCATGAAGTATACCCCAGTATACCTTAAATAGTTATCAACCAATATCAGCATGTACCTGCTGCCTCCAAGACTGGCGGTGACGGTTGGTCCAACCAGATCATAGTGGACCACCTCCAAAGATGTTTTACATCTGGATTGTGTCTTATCAACCGTAAAGCGATAAGCTTCACCATACTGACATCCCGCACATCCCCGACCATCGCCATAGGATGACAATCTAGGCAAGCCTCTCATGAGTCTCCTTACTGCCATTGCTTTCAGCTTGTCTATCCCTACATGCCCCAGACTTTCATGCCAAATAGCTGCACAATCACTGGCCTTCATCTGATCAGCACCTGAACTTGTTGATGGTCCAACCAAGTACATCTCCTTACTCCCAACATGAACTACGTTCACTGAGAGCAAGACAACCTTGCACTCCTTCCTGAGGTGATCATGCTGCTTGCATCTATAGCACCTTGATACTTCCTTCCTCTTCCCATCATGCCTAGGAGAAATACTCCTCTCTTGCTGATATGAAGTAGAAGGACCATCCTCTGCAACAACCTTCACCTCCTTTTTGAACAACCTAACAAGTGAAGTCCAAACCTCCTCAGTTAACCGATATCCACTGTGAAAGAAATTGTACCTAATCACCTAGAGGGGGGGGGGGGTGAATAGGTGACTTTATCTTTTTGAACTTTTAGGCAGATTATATCACAGAATTATAAATAATACTTCACAGCACTTCAACACAGCAATCACAGAATCACATACTCAGAGTACACACAGTTTTATAGTGGTTCCCTAAGGTTTGGGTACATCCACTTTCCCCCTTCGCCTATCTAGTAGTGTACTATATTCGACCAAACTCATCCACTATTCCTCAGATCCTCAGATCTTACACTCAGAACCCCAACCAGGTTCCTACAGCTCAGAGTGATCCCACTCCTACAACTCAGGCTTAACAGCCCTACCACTCAGTCTTCACAAAGACCTACACTCAGTCTTCATAAAGACCTACACTCAGCCAACAAGGCCTACACTCAGCCTACAACAGGCCTATACTCAGAGAAATGAATCTCCTACACTCAGGCACACATGCCCTACCACTCAGCCTTTATAATTTCAGGCTTACAACTCAGATCCCTAAGGATCCTACAAGAAATTTAGAATACAATGTATATACCTATAACTCAGAATAAGAGAGAAGAGTTGACAGGTTTCTTGATGAGTTCTTGGAAGAACTCTGCTGAGATCAACCTCACTAGGCTTTCTTCAAAGCTTCTTGAATGTAGAACACAATAGGGTTGATACTCTCTGCAACTGATCTTTAATCACTGCTAACTTAAGAATCAGAGCTAAGTCTGAAACTTTCTTCACAGCCTGGTTCCAACAGCTGTCTTCTTGGAAGGAGCTCTCTCTCTCCAACTACTTAGATCTTCACTTGAATTGATTCTTCAATGAATTGCTTGATCTTCTTCTCAATCTCTTGTTCAATCAACTTCTTCTGTTGACAGAATGAACCTATATATAGGCCTTCTTCATGGTGACCGGCTGATCCGATTTCTAACGACTTTCTGACAACTCTGACAGTTGCAGTAGACCGGCTGGAATGACAGCTGTCATGTCATCCAGTCACTTCTTGAATTTTCTGTAACTGTTTGAAAGTGTCGAGACAGTCTGTCTTTAAGTGTCGACACTGAAAGACTAAGTGTCGACACAAGTTGACTAAGTGTCGACACTAGCCTTCATGGTGTCGACACAACTCCTTGTGTTGTAGATTTACTTCTCGACACAGCTTCTTCAGAATGTGTCGACACTGATATTGTGTGTCGACACAACTCCTTGTTCTTTAGTACTTAGTTGAATTCTTGTAAGTGTCGACACAACTCCTTTGTGTCGACACATCTTCTTGTGTTGATACTTGCTGAGTGTCGACATATTTTCTTAGTGTCGACACCTGCCTTCTGTGTTGATACTTGCTGAGTGTCGACCCTTCTCCTTGTGTCGACACATCTTCTTGTGTTGAGACTTTGGCTGAGTGTCGACACATCTCCTTTGTGTCAACACTTGTACTTAGACACTGTTGAAATCTGCTGAGTGTCGACACAGCCTCCAAGTGTCGACTCTTTCTTCATGTGTTGAGTCTTTTGCTGTGTGTCGACACATTCTTCATTATGTCGACACTTGTACTTGAACTTTGCTGAAATTTGCTGAGTGTCAACACAGCCTCCTAGTGTCGACACTTTGTTGAACTTTGTTGATGTTTAGCTGAGTGTCGACACAGCATCCAAGTGTCGACACTTTTGATGTCGACAAAGTTCCTCTGGGTGTCGACACTGCTTTTAAGTGTCGACACATCTTCTCTGGTCATTTCTTCATTGAGTGTCGACACAGCCTGTATGTGTCGACACTTTCCTTCTGGTGTCGACTCTACATCCCTGGTGTCGACACAATTACTCCAAGTGTCGACACTGCTTCTCTGGATGTCGACACAAGTATTCTTAAGTGTCGACACTTTCCTTCTGGGTGTCGACACATGGACTTAGAAACTTTTCAGCTTTCCTTGCAAATACTTAACCTGCACAAGGTAACTCAAAATACATCAAATACATTTTGAAGTATATCATTGAGTAGGGTGAGACTTCTTCAAATCAGGTACATTTATTCCAATGTACCCAACAATCTCCCCCTATTTGGAGAAGTCATAACCCTTAGTCAATGATATACACCATACATAACAAAATCACAATATGATGTAAAACAATGTTAAATGACAGGGTAAGTACATAAACATGTATAATCAGAACATGTATACACAGATATCTCAGAACAATAATGTGATAGAATTAACACATATCATATTGTTCTAACAACTTCAACATTTTCATCATTCAAAAGTTTACAAAAAGTTTTAATACAAGTGATTACAAAAAGTAAACTTAAGAAAAATTCTATCCTATTGCTGCTCAGGCTCCTTGATAACTATGCCCTTTCCAGTTTGTATTTTTGCTTGGACTGGGGCTTCAGCATATTCAGCAGCAGCAGACTTCTTTCCTTTAAGATCCTTCTTTTTCTGCTCTTCAGCTTTGATCTTCTGCCTTTCAAAGTAATGATAAGGCTTAGGAAAGTACTTGCTAGGCTCCTGGGCAGTTGGAGGTAGCTTTCCCATCTTAGCCTTTCTCCTATATTGCACAATTACCTCTTGCCTATTTTCATGCTTCCTCCACTCCAGTTCAGAATACCACTTGCCTCTATCTTGAATATTGTCCTTGGCAGCCTTCCATGCAGTCAAAATGATATTCCTGGAAGTGGGGCTCCATTGTTCAAAGTCAGGCCTCAATTCAGCTTGCTCTCTGAACCTCTTCTTAGACAATTGGGCTTCTTGTTCTTTCTGCAAAGCCTCTTATTCTTTCAGTATAGCCTCTGGCACTGGCTGAACCACTTTCTCTATGATGACCTTCTGATTTCCCTCAGGTGGGCTATACATGGACTGTATATTTGCATGGATCATATCAAATTCTGGTGGAGGATATATTACCTGAGCCACTTCAGCTTGCTCCCCTCCAAGATAAGCAGGATTAATCCCAGACTCTGCAACATTGTCATCATCACATAATGGAGGATATCCAAGGGTGGCTCTGATGGAATTTGAAATCCATTTTGCATGATCAAAGCTGGCTTTGACTAACACCCTCTCCCCCTTTATGACTTCTCTTTCAATGTGATCCCTCAGATCATCTTTCTGAAACCTTATTTGTGCATCCAAATAGTTTACTCCATCCTTAAAGAAAGGTTTCAACCTTTGGAGTTTTTCAGTTATTAACTTCTGGGAATTCTGAAGTGCAGAAGTAACAGCAGTGATACCTTCTTGTAATGCTTTATCAAATTCTGCTTTGGCTATAGTCTGAGCTGCAGTTTGACAAGAAGCTATAGTCTTCATTTCTGTGACTATTGCATTGTGTGAAGCAGTCAAATTATCATTCATCCTGATCTGATTCTCCAGGACATATCCTTGCTTCACTTCAATTTCATCCACTTGAGCTTTGATCTTCTCTTGATGAGTTGCTAGATAGACTACTGTATTTCCTCCCTTATGAAAGCAGTCAGTCATCTCTTTCTTATTCAGATTCATCTCAAATCGGATGGACTTAATATCTTGTGCAAGATCAAATTGTAGAGATTTATTCCCTTCATATACATACTTTTCCAGAGCTTGCCTTTGCTCATCAAGCTTAATCTATAAAGCCACCATCAATGAACTGTAATCTGTTGATGGGGCTGGCTGTGGTGCAGGCTGTGGTGCAATTGTTTGTAAAGCCTTTTTGTATGTCTGGCTCCTCCTCTTGAAGACTTGAAACTTCCTCTTCTTGGCTCTTGCAGCCTCTTCATCTTCTGATGCAGATGTGCTATCAATAGTCAATCTGTCCTTAGGACTTGGAGGTAACTCCTTCTCAGTCCTTTGGAGCTCTTCAGCCTCTTTTGGCACCTCAGTCTCTTTACCTGTAGTTTTCTCTATATTCTCCACTTTCTCCCCCCTCAATAATGACATTCTCCCCCTCAGTAGTAGCACTTTCTTTCTCAAAGTCAGTTTGTAGAAGATCTGGGAATAGCTCTTCTAGGGTAAATTCTTGCTGAGGATGGGGTGGAGATTCTGTTATCTCATCAACCACTTGATCAGATACCACTTGAGAAGCAACAGATGTGTCTTCCATGACAATATCTTGGGGTTGACTAGGAATCTGAGGTTGCTGATTAACATCAGACAATCTGTCAGTCATATCTTCATTTTCAATAGAGAAATCTAATTGGTTGATTTCAGTTATTACCTCAAGTATTGTGTGGGTAGCTTGTTCACTTTCTAGAGGTGTTGGCTCATCCATAATTAGAGGCTCCCCCTGGATGGAATCCTGGTGTACTGGGCTAGCTTGTGGTAGCTCCCCCTGCCTTGGTGCATCTTCTTATCTTTCTGGAGATTGGCCAGCATGTCCAGTTTCTTCTTCATCGGTAGTGAACACTACATGCTCTTCAGAGCTGCTTGATGATTCTTGAGCCACAGGGGTTGACTTCTTCTTCCTTTTCTGGGGTGTTACCTTCTCAGGAGTTGGCATTTCCTTGGTCAAGACTCTATCCCACCTAGAGAAGATTCTCAAATCCATTCTCCTCATGTGGTTAATTTTAGTTCCAGCTGCTTGACTCATCACCTATGGTATACTACCAGCCAGGTAAAGACTTAGAATCCTACCCAAATTGGGCATCTTTATACTCTCCTTAATCTTCTCAAACACTACTACAGACCAATCAGTTTCTAGTTTGAAAATAATCCTTGTCATGAGGCTAAACATGTGAGATGAGATTCTGTCATGGCCTCCAGGCTTACTCAGGATAAATTTCCCAACAATTTCAGATAGAAATTTCCCTTGCATGTTCATCCCCTTTCTATTGAACACTGATCCAATTTTTATATTGGAATCCAGTCCACACCATGTTAATGCTTCCCTAGTTTTAGAAGCAGAAACATCTTCTTCTTTCTTAGTCCTAGGTAGTTGAAGTACCTTTCTCAGACTTTTGGGTGAGACCTTCACCTTTGCCCCATGAACTCTAGACTTTATCTTGAGTCCAGATTCATCTAGGGTTGCTCCATTCAGAAATTCCAGAACTTCTTTCTTCCATATCTTGGTCGGCTCTGAAACAAGAAAATCTAACCCTATCTCTTCTATTAGGGTTATCACGCCTTTGATCTCTTGTTCTGCGTCATCAAATGCATGCCGCACGAGTTCATAACCTTCATTCACATTCTCTTCGAGCTTGGGCGCCATTAGGGTTTGAAGAAACTTGAATTTAGAGAAGAGAGCTGTCGACACACAAGTTTGGTCTCGAAACTTTGGTGAGCGTGTCGACAGACAATGGCGAAAACCTATTTATACCTTTCTAGGATCGAAGATGAAAGGGCGCGTCAAAATACTCAAATTGTGTCGACACTGTTGATAAGTGTCGACACAGACTTATAATGTCTCGACAACTATGTGTCGACACAAGTATAGTCGACAGAATATATGTGTCGACACTTGTTTATGTGTCGACACAACTTAGCTCGACACTTAGTCGAGACTTTACCTGACTAATTCTGTATAAATTCCAAGTGTCGACACCACCTTGGATGTGTCGACACCTACACTGTATGTGTGGACACTAATTTTCTGAAGTGTCGACACCAACTTCCTAGATGTGTCGACAACTTTTCTCTGAAGTGTCGACACCAATTCTCTGTCTTGACACAGACAACTCTGTGTGTCGACACTATATTACTTAGCCATTTTTGTAAACTTATTCTAAGTTTATCATACCTAATTCAATTTTAAACCTATTGAATTTGGTTTCTTTTAAGGGCTTAGTATACATGTCAGCTAGCTGATTTTCTGTATTAACATACTCTAGGGATGTATCTCCTTTTTCTACATGTTCTCTTAGAAAATGGTATTTTATTTCTATATGCTTAGTCCTACTATGGGAAACAGGATTGTTTGCAATAGAAATAACACTAGTAGAATCACAAAATAGAGGTGTTCTACTTACCTGAATACCATAATCTTCAAGCTGATGTTGAATCCATAGAAGTTGAGCACAGCAACTTCCTGCAGCAACATACTCTGATTCTGGTGTGGAGATAGCCACACTTGTTTGCTTCTTGCTACTCCATGATATCAGTCTTCCACCTATGAATTGACAGGTACCTGTTGTACTTTTCCTATCTTCCTTGCAGCCTGCAAAATCTGCATCTGAATAACCTGTCAGTTCAAAGTCTCCATTCTTAGGGTACCAAAGGCCTAGATAAGGAGTGCCCTTTAGATATCTCAGAATTCTTTTGACTGCTGTCAAATGAGATTCTTTAGGGCAAGCTTGGTACCTAGCACAGACACATGTAACATACATGATATCTGGTCTACTTGCAGTCAAATATAGAAGGGAGCCAACTATCCCTCTATACAAAGTCTCATCTACAGGTTTCCCTGCATCATCTTTGCTAAGAGACATACTTGACCCCATAGGAGTTTTCATGGTACTGGATGATTCCATACCATACTTCCTTATCAGTTCTAGGGTGAACTTAGACTGGCATATGGATAAACCATTCTCAGTCTGTCTAACTTGGAGACCCAAGAAGAACTTACGTTCCCCCATACTGCTCATTTCAAATTATCCTTGCATTAGTTTTGCAAATGTTTTGCAAAGACTACTTTCAGTAGACCCAAATATGATGTCATCTACATATATTTGGACTAGTATGATTTTGCCTCTGGATTCCCTAAGGAATAGAGTCTTGTCTATTTTCCCCCTTGTGAATTTATTCTCAATGAGGAAACTAGATAGGGTTTCATACCAAGACCTAGGGGCTTGTTTTAACCCATACAAAGCCTTCCTAAGTCTATAGACATAATTAGGTTGAGTTGAATCAACAAAACCTGATGGCTGTTCCACATAGACTTCTTCCTTCAGATTACCATTCAAAAAGGCTGACTTAACATCCATTTGGTATACTTTAAACCCTTGATAGGTTGCATAGGCCAGGAACATTCTTATTGCCTCCAGTCTGGCTACTGGAGCAAAGGTTTGATCAAAGTCAATACCTTCCTCCTGCCTATATCCCTTAGTAACCAGTGTTGCTTTGTTATTGATAATCACTCCATGTTCATCCATCTTGTTCCTAAAGATCCACTTAGTTCCAATTATGTTGTGGTCTTTTGGTTTAGGAACAAGCTCCCATACTTTGCATCTCTTGAACTGATTGAGCTCCTCTTGCATTGCCTCAATCCAATGAGGGTCTAGGATGGCTTCTTCAAATTTCTTTGGCTCAACTTGGGATAGAAAACTGGAGTAGAGTACTGAACTTAGATTTCTGCTCCTTGTTTGTACCCCTTGACTTAGATCACCAATAATTTGATTTGCTGGATGATCTTTTAGATGTCTATTAGCTGGAGGCAGCCTGTCTTCAGGTTGAACTCCTTCAGCTTCTTCAACCTACTGCACTCCTTGGTCTTCTTCTACATCAGGTGCATCTAGTACTCCCCCTGGACAACAGCCACTATCATCTACATGCTGACTTGTAGTAGATCCTTCTTCAATAGTGAGCTTGTCCATCTTCTTAGTCACACCTGTGGAGCTGCAAATACTTCTAGACAAATCATTGTTAATGACTTCATCAAATACTACATGTACTGACTCTTCTACAACTTGAGTAGTCAAGTTGTAGACCCTATAAGCCTTACTGTTGTTGCTGTACCCAACAAAGATCCCCTCTTGGGATTTGGCAGCAAACTTGGTCAAGTAAGACTTACCATTGTTAAGTATATAACATTTACAACCAAAGATCCTGAAATAGGATAGGTTTGGTTTTCTGCCTTTCACAATCTCATAGGGGGTCTTATTGTGACTTTTGTTAATAGTATCCCTATTAATTACATTGCATGCAATATTAACTGCCTCAGCCCAGAAATATTCTTGGAGAGATGTGTCACTTAATAGGGTTCTACCAGCCTCAATCAAGGTTCTATGTTTCCTTTCAGCAATGCCATTTTGCTGAGGTGTTCTTGGTGA
The DNA here is from genome assembly GCA_039583875.1 of Platanthera guangdongensis. Lineage (NCBI taxonomy): Eukaryota > Viridiplantae > Streptophyta > Magnoliopsida > Asparagales > Orchidaceae > Platanthera > Platanthera guangdongensis. Next base: position 34,835,454 of record CM077154.1, read on the forward strand.
AGAAAATTCCTGAAATATCCCAAACTCTTCACATAGCTTTGTCATACTATCAGATTGTAATTCAGTACCATGGTAACTTCTTATTTTGACCACTGTACTGTCTAACTCATTCTGAATTTGTTTGACAAAACTATAGAAGATACTAGATGTTTCAGATTTTTGTCTAAGGAAGAACACCCAGGAAAACCTTGAGTAGTCATCTACAACCACAAATGTGTAGACCTTCCTACCTATGCTGTGAACTGGCATAGGACCAAAGAGATCCATATGCAAGAGGTATAAGCACATCACTGCATCTTTGTTCTCAATGCTATTAAAGGTGGATCTAGTCTGCTTGCCCTTTTTGACAAGCTGAACAAATCCCAACTTTAATACACTTAACCTGAGGACCATTCCTCACTAACTCTTTGCTATAGAGTTGGCCAATTGTCTTGTAGTTACAATGGGCTAGCCTCTTGTGCCATTTGACACAATGAGAGACTTTCTCATCAACTATAAGACACACTGGAGAAACATTGTTCTCACACATAATGTCTAGGCAATAGACATTCTCTCCTATAAACCTGTCAGAATTGTTAAAATTCAACAAACCAGCAGAGGCCTCCTCGGATACCCTGTTGAAACTCAACAAACCGGAGGAGAACACCCCACTTATATTGTTGAAAGTTTTCCCAGATCGTGGAGTTAGCAGGGGTTATATCAACAACGCAGTAACAACCAGCAACAAATGCAGCACAAGCTTCTTATTGATCAAGAGCAAACTTCTTTACAAGGTGAGACAAACATGGCGAGACATGCTTCACCAAAACCCAAAACCAGGAGAGCAGAGACAGTTACAAAGACAAGAAACAAAAAACAAGCCGCGCGACTCAACTACCAAGCCGCCGGTCTACTGCTGTGGAGTCCGCTCAGTCCGCCAGGTCGCCAGACCGCAACCCAAGCCGCGCGGACTACCCCTTATTCCATGTTAGTTCTTCAACGCCGATCTGCAGGCCGCATGACCGCGAGGTCGCTTAGCCGCCAGAACGCACAAGCTGCGTCACGAATGGTTGTCCGCCTGAAGCAGGCGACTTCCTGAACCCCGAACCCCAATAAGTTGCGATAGAGGAGACAACTGGTCGTATCGCGACCTGCTGTTTATCGCCTGTTGCTTAACCGCAGAAGTCGCACTGTCCCTGACCGCAATCAGAGCCAAGTCCTGGCTTTCCAGTGCTATCCGCACAACCTGCACAGCACAACCGGGTCAACTCTCTACCCGCGCGGAGACAAAAGTCCAGACCGCAGCAACTTACACGAGCTCAATTACTGTTCACTTACTTCGGTTCAGGTTGCATTGGTTGCACACACCTGATGTGACATGGGTCCTATTTATAGGCACGATGATGAGTATGGTCACCGCCCTAGCCGATAGGAACACCGCCACATCCCGCAGCAAGAACAAGTGTGTCCGCCAGCCCGGGAACACACATTCCAGTTCGCCGCTCCTGTGGAGATAACCAGTCCGCCTCAGCTTCTCCAAGGCCGGACTCCAATATCCAGCCCCCCTTACCGCCAGAGGCCAAGCCAGGAACACCACAGCCGGACTCCACAACAGCTATGTCCGCCAATCCGCGGACACATCACCAGTCCGCATAACCCGAGCCCGCAGCCTCGCCATCAAGGCACCTGCCAGACTCAGCGGACACTCGACTTCCGTCCGCACTTCCCGAGTCCATTGCCTCAATTTCCAAGGCACCGCCGGACTCAGCGGACACGCCGATTCAGTCTGCTTTCACAGCAAACTCCAGTCCGCATTCCTGAGTTCATAACCTCATCACAAGGCTAAACCGAACTCAGCGGACTCCAGCTCCAGTCCGCACGCTCTTGCCCAGGCAAACCTCCAGTCCGCATACCCCTAAGCTAGCAAACAAGGCAGCAGCACTTCTACTAGGCTTGGCAGACTGAGAAAGCAGCCCGCGCTCCACTGCGCGATCTCCCCGGACTGAGCCATCCTGGACTTGGTTCAGATCACACCAAGTCCAGTCCACTGGCCACGAGGGCCAGTCCGCACTTACTGGCAGACACTGGATCTAGCCCGCCATACCGGGCGACCTCCAGCTTCTGTCCGCACAGACCAGCGGTCTCCGCGGCTTCCACTTGCCGCTTCACTAGAGCAAGACCAAGGCAACTGCCAAACCGGTCTGCCGAGCTCCAGTTCATCAGTTCGCTTCATGCCGGACTCTGCGGATAGAATTTCTATCCGCCCGATTACTTCCTGGGAACCAACTGCCTGCTAAGTAATCCCCGACCAGACAGACCGCCGCTGCTGCCCGAGTAGTCCGCGCGAGCAGACCGCCCAGGCCACCATAGAGCAAACCGCCTGCAACATCCCTGTCGACTTAGCAGTCCGCAAACCCTGTCCGCGTAGTCCGCGCGGATAGGTTGCCCAAGCCTTCCATTCACCCACTTTCACTTCACAAGTTTCAACACTCCCCCTTGAAGTGAGAAGTGGTGAATAACTCCAGCAGCTCCCGTAACCTTGCACCTGGTCCCTCCGATAGCATCTACGAAGAGATGTCCAAGACATAGTCCTCGCCCCGCATATCATGGACCATGAGGGAGCCCTCTAGCATCTCCCGAAAGGAGCCATACTTCCCTCTGCCTTCTTCAGCTTCAACCTCCACTCATGCATCATAGGAGTATCACCAACTTCCTTGGGCACAAAAGCCCAAGCCTTATTTCCTCTGAGAGAAGTCACCTCTTCAGCCTTGGTGTCAACCACCTCCTTGATTCTAGTGGGGTTATCACAACCAGAAGTACCTTGCTCGACTTGAGGGCTAACAAGGAAGCACGGGACCAAGTCCGCCGTGTTCCCTTCGCTATATCGAGCTGGTGGCTTACTGATCCTCTTCGATCTCCGAAGAATCTGATCATGGCTAACCACCTCCGCTGCTTCTGAACCAGCTCGTTCTCCCGGGCAAAACCGAACAATGCTCCCCTTGCTTCCTGAACAAGACGCCTCCTCACTGGAACCAAGAGCACCTGGAGCAACGCTCCCCCCTGCTACCTGAACCAGAAAGACTCCCCTCTTGAACAAGAACTACCTGGAACATCGCTCCCTTGCTTCCTGACCCGAAGCCCTCCGCCTTCGATCCAGAAGATCCTGGAGCATCGCTCCCCCTTCTTCTCGACTCTGATGCCTTTGCCC